>JABSTQ010011207.1:600000-926611 GCA_013358835.2 Ixodes persulcatus
TCTTTCGCGGCGCTAACCTCGTCCCACCGAACGTTTTCCTTTGGATCGCGGTCATGATGCCGGCAGAGACGGTCGATTTAAGGTCAGTCGTTCGCCAAAGATGAGCCGCGCGCGAGCATCGACGTCCCTGTCTTGATTTGGGAACGCGATCGATGACGATTGCCCGCGAATTAAATCCCCTCGCAGCTCCTTGCGTATGCTTCGTGCATCTGATTTGATCTACTTACCCGATTTCCCGCGTGCCCGACCCGCTGCCGACGTTGCTCAGGCTTCAGGCGGCTGCCCGCATCCACGTATTTGCTCGGACGAGCCGCACTTAGTAACTAACCGCTTCAGAAAGCCTAGACGTTGTCGTGAAGAAAGTTTTATTTATACGGGGTCTCCAAATAGCTGGGAGGCAAATCGATGGAGCGGCTCGATCCCTGGGATGGATATTGGCGCCAGTATTTATGGCGGCGCCGCCATCAAGTTCGGCGTCACCCGGGCACCTTCGATCCCTGGTCCCGCTGTTGCTCGTGCGCATTCATTATTCATAGTGGCCGGCAACCTGGCTCGCGTACGGGGCTCTAATTACACGCTCAGGAAGCTCGGAGCGGCGCGTCTAATGGCCGAGGGGATCCACAGAGTGCCCGTAAAAATGGGCGCCCCGTCATTACGTACACGCGTAGTCATGCACGTGCCGGCACCCCGGCGATGCGAGGCTCTCGGGCTGCTTCGCGCTGGCCGTGCGGGTTCCCTGTGCTTGGGCCACTTTCAGGAGGGGGCCTCGCCGAGAGGGCCCTTCGCCGAGTTCGCGGGCCGTGCAGTCTATATGGGAGAACTTGAAGAGGAACCTCGAGTATTGCGAAACTGGTCATATTTGAGTGCCCGTGCCGCGGGGCGGGGTGTGACTTCGCGGGGCTGTCCTGTAGATATTCGCCTTCGTTTGTATCTCAGTTCGTCCATAGGTCTTCGATCGTTCGTTCGTAAGCACCAACGGAACATAATGTTTCTCGCTTTTTGTTTTGTTCGTACTCCATCTATAATTCCATCCTCGTCTCTCATCGAGATGGCAGTGTCCGTGACGAACCAACACAAAGCATGAGTTGGCAAAAACAGTGACGCATTTGGAAAGACAATGCGCCGAAAAACTGGGCGAGAGGAGACGAGAGCGCGCGTGGACGTCAGAACATCGAGCTCTGTTCGGATTCGGAATGGTTAGTCGGTGGACGTAAAGCCATTTTCTCTTCGCGTCGGCGACTCCGCTCAAGCCGGAAACGGGCGCCTAAGAGCCGCGCTCTAAAAAGAAACAAAAGACCGAGTTCAGTTATGCCCACTTTTATTGACTGCCGTCCATTGCTGTCGTTACGCGATCTCACAAGCGCCACTTGAGGGCGGGGCGTCCTACAAGTGATACGCTACGTGCTTGAGCGCGCGAAACTCTGGCTGGCGTCGCACGTTACCTACACAATCGTGACAAAATCACGAAGCAATTTGTAATGAAACGTTCTTGAATATTTCTCTTCGTGACGGGTAAAACAAAATTGCTTCTTCTGCGTACAGGAGCCGTCGAACTTGCCTCTAGATTGTTCATGCTCGTGCGGCTTGGACATCTCTTTATTATTTATTTATTTATTTATTTATTTCCATACCTTAAGGACCCCTTGCGGGGTATTACATAAGGGGTGGGCATGGTGGTCGTGTAATATATAATAAACAAATGCAAGTAGATAATACAAAATAAACAGTGTAACAAATAGACACTCAAAAAGGACTTGCAAATTATACAATACAAATAAAAATTAAACAGCAAACGCACACAAAAAATAATGAAAGGTTCAATGCTAGATAAATGCTAGAAAAATTCTAAATATGATACTGGTGTTTAGTTATACTGGTATACTGATGATAGCAATACTGGCTGTATGGACAACGTAAACATATGCAAAAGTTAGAAAAATGAGAGGAGAGCTGTTTTAAATTTCAATGGGTCAGCAGGTGAAGTGATTTCACGGGGAAGATCGTTCCAGTCGTTAGCAGTTTTGACAAAAAATGAATTCATGAAAGTAGTTGTTTTAAATTTTGCAGGTATGACTTGGTGAGGATGGTAATTGCGGAGATGGCGTTCAGCAGCTACTTGAATGTATGACTCACACTTAGTAGCGTCATGAAATAGTTTATGAAAGAGCAGAAGACGGGTTATTTTGCGGCGTATGCTGAGATCTTGTAAGTTATCTTGTTTCTTCAACACTGTGACACTAGTGTTATACGAATAATTTGAATGAATGAACCTGACTGCGCGATTTTGAATTGCTTCGACGTCGGAAGAGAGATATGACTGATGAGGGTCCCACACAGATGAAGCAAATTCTAGTTTAGGGCGAACAAGTGTTTTAAAGGCGAGAAGTTTGAGGTGATGTGGGGCTGACTTTAAGTTACGCTTGAGGAAACCCAAAGAGCGGTTAGTAGATTTAATTAGATGCTCAATGTGAGTTGCCCATGAGAGGTTTGGGGTGAGATATACACCAAGGTACTTATACGATGTGCAGGATGTTAGGGCGAAACTATTTAAGCGATACACAAATGACATTGGGTTAGTGCGGCGGTGGAAGGAAAGGAGCATGCATTTATCAGCGTTGAGTGACATTTGCCAGTCTGTGCACCACTTTTCGATGGTTATTAGGTCGTTCTGCAAGATAATATTATCGGCGGGAGAAATAATGCTACGATATATTACGCAATCATCGTATCGAACAAAGCTGCAGACTCGATGTCAGTCCGTCGCTGCTAACAGCCTCGCCTATCCGCGTCTCTCGTGCTGCGACTTAAAACGAAGACAGCGGTTCAGCGCTTCCGAAACGGCCCCGGGCCCGAAAACATTTGGACACGCGTTTGCGTCACAGCGAAAACCTAGGGACGTGTGCCTCTGCGTCGCTGTAAGGAGGCCCCTATTTTATTTATACATAGGCGCCGCCGCATACGACGGCAGTATTGTGTGCCGCCGGGGAGCGTGGACGGCGCCGGGCCCCTGAGAACCTTTGAAAATTCAGAACACGGCGCCGGGCCCGTGAGCAAGCGCGGAGGACAATGACGCTCCCGGGCAGTCTCCTGTTGTCTTTGCTCCCGGCGGCGTTGTAAGTCGCGCTCGTTGCGCCGGTTTTATGTAGGCGGAGAGCCATGAATAGCCGATGGCCTCTCTTTCCAAGTCTCCTCCGGGCGTCGCGCGCACGGCTCTCACGAGCCCTGGACGCTCGAAATTCTAATCGCGTCCCGCCGTCGATCTTGGAAACAAAACAGCTCTCTCGGGGCAGCGAGTGCAATTGAGCCGCGTTGCTGGTCCTTTTAAAGTCTCGCAGTTTGGAACACGGGACACACGGAGAATTCCCGGAAAGTATCGTCCGACTAGAGCGGCGTCTTGTGTTGAATCCTTGGTCACCGAACGACTGCACGCTCTGCCGAAATGGACCTCGCGTCGTCTTCGTCGTTGGCAATGGACGGGTCAACATGAAAACACGGCATAGGCAACCTCCAGGTCAAAGGATGCCGTATGACCGAGCGTGGCCATGTTGCATATGAATAGTGTAGGTTTTTCGTCATGTTTGAGTAATATATATTTCTTTCTTGACTCGTTATTCGCAACGCGCTTAATCGGCGCTCGCTTGAATTCGAAGCCCGGTTAGTGTTATATAATCATATTTATTTCCAAAGGAATGGAGGAGCTTGAGACAACGAGCCTCCAGTGAAGGCTTAATTAAGCAGTCTGGGAGGGGCGCAGTGTAGCATCTGTGAGCCACCAATTGTCTTACAGCCAAGCTGTTAGCTAAACTATCTGAGTGAAAGATAAAGCTTGGAATCTGTCAAAAAAAAAAAAAAAAAAACCAAAAAACCGTCGTTTAATGACATTGTTAAAAAAAGGGGGAAAATGTTTATCTCACTTATTACACATTGCTTTCTTGCGTGTGAAGCTATCACGGCATCAATTTATTTCCCTGAATCTTCACTAACGCGATTTCTCACAAAATTTACTACGGCGGCTGGACTTATATTGCTTAATTGTATATAGCTCTACATTACGCTTTCTCTTAAGGCGGCGGTCCCACGGCGGCCATCTTGAACAAGCCATTAGTTCAACCACTAGATGGCGGCATGCTCATCCGTGTGGCCAGAAAACAAGCTCGTGGCAGTGATGTTCCTCCTCTGCTCTTAATTTCCTCCTTTCTGCTGCTCGCCCGTGCACGTTCAGCGCTCAGCGCGTGCTCCCGCTGCCACAAATGCCAGCAAACGTGCCAGTGGTGCTAGCGGTGCCCAGTTCGCACAGAAGCGGAGCCCAGCTAGCTCATCGACCCGATCGAGAGTGCCTAGCTCGAGATCGAGAGGCTCACAAGCCAGTAGCTATCGCTTTAACTATTTAAGAATTAAAAACATAGTCAATCAATCAGTGAAGAATGTTATCAAACGTTAAAGAACATATATAAGACATGCCTTGTCAGCATTTCGTTAATGAAAGAACTTTTGCACGACAAAAACGTTTAAATTCATTTTCGCTGTAAGTCAGAGCGCAGCCGATATAACAGGACAATGAGGCCAATCAAGCAGAATCAAAAAACACTATGTCACGGAGCTCAACATCCTATAGTGCGTTTGTTGTCACCGGTCAAAGCAATCAAGCGCAAACCATGCGCTATGGCCTTGCGCTTTTAGTATGCGTGTTTGTGCTTGTGTATCTTATAGTCTTTGACTGCATTTTGATCTATATAATAAAACAAGCAATAGCAGACTTTTTTTTTTCAAGGCGGGTGTTCAGAAGGGCGCTTTATATAACTCATCATTTTGATGGTAGTTTGATTAAACTTGAATACCAATTATCTGACCTTATAAATAACCACCCTAATATTGTTGAAATAGTACGCCGAGGTCGAAGACTCTGCATGTTCGAGAAAAGAGTAAAAGTGTATTTTGTAGCCCAAGTGGCTTAAATTTTGTTAGGCGAGTGGGTAGCAGATTTCAAAGTGCATTTTATGGTGCTTTTGATATTTTTTTGCAATATTATTTAGGTCTATTTATAATTTGATGTTGAAAAAAAAAAATAGACCTAACCTCTTACATGTATCTTTATCTATATATATTTTCTGTTTGATTGCAACAGATATGAAGAATTTTACAGTAACGCTGACATTGTATGTTAATTAATGTGATCTCAATGATGTCGATGGGAATGATTTCCATTTGAAACGTTTGATGTCGTTGATATTAATTACGATAACTACGATGTTTAGCTGATGTCAATTTTATTATTTTTTGCATAATTGATTTTTATACTGACACTGGTCCTGTACACCGTTGAATGCTGTAAAAAGGGACTGATGGCCTGGTCAGAAGACTTTTAATGCGAGAAAAGTATTTGCCCCACCACGTGAAAATCCGGCGGCGGTGGCGGCGGCGGCATGCGATGGTATCAAAAATGGCCGACGGCGCAAAGAGTAAAAACACGTCAGAAATGCTCGGATTGACGTCAAAATTTTCACGAAGGTTCCTATAAATAAAGTAAATGAACGACTTTCGAAACAAACTTTAGTACATTTCGGTCTGGATGGGAATCGAATCCGGGCCTCCGGGGTGCGAGACGGGCACGCTTCCCCGACTCCACGGCGGCTCCAAGGTCCTGGCTGACTAATGGTGAATTCCGCTCGCAGATCTCGAGCGCTCCAAAACCGCTCCATTTGGAGCGCGCAAATTCCGCTCGCAGATCTGGCTCAAGCTGGTCATCTTCCCCTCGTAGATCTCTGGCAACGCCCGCTCCACGGAGCGCCTCAAACTTCGCCGAACTTGCTCTGCGGGATTTCACAGATCTCTCCGGAAATGGACAGAGCGGCCCACGTGATTTCCTTCTAAATCGGCAGTGCGCCTGCGCGGCGAGAGTGGCGAGGTCGGCGGGCCGGACGGGTCGTCGAGCTGAATCTGTTTGGGTGCATCGGTTGTTTACGTGGGATTGTTACGGCTCGAACGCTTCTACCTAGCGTATATCAGGGATACAAAGCCAGGACTGTGGAGCGTGGTAAATCGTAAGCGCTGACATCTGTGGTCGTGAGAGGAAGAACGACAGGAAAGCCGGAGGCAGACGCAAGGTTAGGCCTGTTCATTCCGCAGCCAATGATTGTTTACCTTTTTACACGGCATTCCGCCGGCGTTTTCCCGTAAAATAAAGCAAGAAGAGATTAGGCAACGACCGTGCAAGTGATGGTTTGTTACCTCTGTGTTTATTAAAGTCGTACCAGAAATCTGAACTCCGCCGCTGGCAATCGCTGTCCGTGCCCCGCCGCTTCGACGCGGCCGAAAGGTATGTGACGGTGCCAAACGCGGACGTCTTCGTTATTTGCGACATGAGCGCCGTGGTACGTATAATTTCATCCGGCCTGTGTCGCGTGTTATTTCTGCGTCGGAAAGATCAGTCGGCTCAGGTGTTGGTGGGCTTGTCAAGTTCGAGCAGCGGCCATTTTGAACGGCGGAGTGGGAAGCGATGGGGAGGGGTGTGGGGGAGGTCGCTCCAAAAAGGCGAGTTTATCTTCCCCTCGTCGATTCGGAGCGGGTTCCACGGAGCGGAATTTTGCCTCCCTCGCGGATTTTGGAAAACGCTCCGGATCTACCAGTGGAATTCACCATAAGGTGTGCCTAGTGCGTGCGTCATTGCACACGTCCCGTCGCAACCATCTGGCTGACTAAAGGTGTGTCCAAGTGCGTGCGTCATTGGGCACGTGACGGTGCAGCCAATGGGGAGAAGGTGGCGCCACGTCATGAGTGTATAACATGGGCGCGCTGTTTCCCGCGCGTCACACACCGAATCAGCAAAAATAACGCATGTCGAAGAAAATACATCGAAAACTTTTCACCAAAAGGACTGCAATGCTTTCATATTCCCACACGTAAGCAATCAAAAGTGTCTGTGCGGAATTTTCTTTTGTATTCTTTTGCCGCAGCCCCTCAGACACATGTATGTCTGGAAATAAGGATTATTATTATTATTATTAACTCACGCACACAATATTTATTTTTATTTTTACAACATGTTCACGGGAGAACCGCCAAGCGGTCTGGACCATCTAAAGTTCAGTGTGTCTTCACGTTCCTATAGCCGTCTGCACGTTCACGTTCAAATGGAAAAACACCGTAGACCGTCTTCTCTTTTCAAATGACAACGAACCGAAGCAGGCACGTAGCCAGGGGGGGGAGGGGGGGGGGGGGGGAGGTGCACTGGGGCCCGGCCTTCCCCCTAAATCTTCCATTTTGCTGAGACCTCCTCTCCCCCTCCACCTCATACAGCATTTTGTCATGGGCCGCCCCCCCCCCCCCCCCCCCCCCCCCCCCCGAAACAAAATCCTAGCTACGTGCCTGAACCGAAGACCACATGAAGTGGTGACAACTTAGCCATTTTTCCGCCCAATCGTTTTTTTATGCATTTTGAAGTGCGCGCAATCCGGTGTCACTCAGCTCGAGCCCGTAGCTTTGGCTAGTGCATAGACGCCATTTTACCGCCCAAATCACGCACCGAGTGCGCGAGAGCGTCACGCGCTGGCACATTCAGAGCAACTAGAGCCACTAAATGAGCTGCGCTTAGAGTATCGGCACTCCGTTCTTCGACATTGTTGTGGGCGCCGCCATATTGGGGCTTGTGCAGGGCAGACGCAACTGCAGATCGTCATGATTCAAAAGTGCGACTTCCTAAGCATTCGATTCGGTGTTAGGAAGCTCATGTAATATTGCTTTTCTTTGTCGCGGACTGTTTAAACGTATGTGGACGACGGAAAAAAGCGTTTCCTGTGATTTCAGATAAAGCTTCAGATGACTGGCAACCATGATTTTAAGCCACAATATGGCCAAGTGTCGTTACTCTGAAGCGTAGCTTATTTAGTGGCACTAAGAGCAACAATGGATGTCTTCACCCTGAGACAGACAGACATGTAGGCAACCTAGGCTAGAGTGAACAGGCATGATCTCTTACGGCCATTGCACCGGGAGTAGTTGCTCCCTGCGGCGGCAGCTTGGAGGGGTCGCTGTAACCCTACCGCTCCTACAGTGCTTTAATTCCTTCTGAGAGGCACGTCCTCCTGACCGTGTTGTCCTCTTTGCTCGGGGGTTGAGTTGGATAAGTTTTTCGAGTAATTGGACCTACAGGTCGTGAGGCCAGCTGACTTCAGGGACTTATGCGGAACACGTCTTTCTCTTTGTCTCCTTAAGAAACAAGTTTGTATAGACAAGAATTTAATTATTGTAAGCCGAAACTTATTTCAATCTGCTCACTACAGTTATTTCAAGCAAGTATAATTGCACACATTTTCAATCGCATTGGTCGGGGAACAGTTGTTCAGGATGGCTCCGGCGGCGTTGGGCATGGTTGTGTGGTCGCACCCCTACGCGGCTAAAGAAGTTCCATTGCTCCTCGGCGAGAGTGAAGGCCACAAGGAAACCGCTCTCTAGCCCGGTCATGGAAGAACATGGCAGGGCAGCACTGAGCATTTCGCTTGATTTTTTTTTCGCAATACGCATTGCGGGGACTCAGATAAACGAAAGAGAAGCGCGAGGAAACTTCACGAGTTGTGATCCTGGACCGGCTTGCTAGAACAGCGTCTCAGCTGAGACTGAGTGAAAGAAAGCACTGCAAAAGGTTGGTCGCACGACTGTCTTGAGACGCGGCTTGAGTCCCGCTCAGCTCGAGCGCTGGTTTTGGAATTGCTTTCTTTCCCAAAGTCTCAGCTGAGACGCTGTTTGTAGCAAGTCTGACCTGGCTGCTTATAATTAGTTGCTAAGGACAAGAGTCGTGGTTGGTGTAAACGCAAAGTGGAAGCCTGGTGTCGTGTCATTATTAAACCAACACCATGAAAGTTGACCGTCTGACATTGTTCTTATTTGAAAAAATGAAGTAAAAATTAATCCAAAGAAAGACGACCGTAGTGAGGGTTTCGCACATGTGCAACGCTTTTGATAGGGCACTGCACGGAAAGGGGGTTTATTAGACCCTTTTCCTGAGCCTCAGATTTGAACCACGATGACTGGCTGTTTGTTGCCTTAGTATGAGGACCAGTCACTGCGGTTTACACATAACACTCTCCGTATGTTTTCTACAAGTAGAGTAGGTTCAATCCCCACCCCTGCCCGTTTCGATCTGGATGAGCATCGTACCGGCGTGCGGTCGTGTATCACTACTGCGTGATGCACGTTAAAGATCCCAGGCTAGCGGTTGTACTGCACTGGCTAAATTGCTCATCTACAGCTGGGAGACTCGTCGCCCGTTGAGGCAGACCAAGTTCTAGGCTGTATAAACACACACACAACCCAATTTTACAAGTAGAGTACTCAATCCCCGCCCCTGCCCGTTTCGATCTGAGCATCGTACCGGCGTGCGGTCGTGTATCACTACTGCGTGACGCACGTTAAAGACCCCAGGCTAGCGGCTGTACTGCACTGGCTAAATTGCTCATCTACAGCTGGGAGACTCGTCGCCCTTGGAGGCAGTTCTAGGCTGTATAAACATACACACAACTCATTTTTTTTTTTTTTACAAGTAGAGTAACGTTAAAACTGAAAATCTAAAATTCCTGCACGATGGCGAACAAAACAGAACCAGAGCGGTTGGAAAGCTGGAACCTTAAAAAAAAAAAAAAAATGTCGGGTAAAAATCTTGGAGTGAAGGAAAAGAAATTCCCCTTTGTTGTCACCATCCTATGGAGCTCAATATTCGCACCTTTCGTGGTGTCGGAACATGGCAGCGAGAACTTGCTCGTGACCCTTGTTTTTTTTTTTCTTCTTTTTCTTGCAAGAATATTTACTCATTGCAAGAAAGAGGAAGTAGCGCGAGGAAATATTTGAGAAAAGAATCCTCTGTATCAGGGACAGAATCCCCCCAGCGCCACTTTTCCTGAACTTCTCAACCTCGAATCTCAGCCACCTTTCAAAAGATGGCGCAAGTGCGCGTCGTCTGCTACAACATAGGTTCTTTTTATTATTTAGGACAATTAGTATGCTTTAAAAAAATTACAATCATAAAAAGTGATTTTAATTAGAACGAGAAAATCACTAATTAAAGAATCGTTGCTTAAATAGCTGCCCTCTTCTTTGAAACCGGTTTCTTGCGTACAGAGTCGAGCTTCAAAATAGTCCCATGATTTAAACATATTTTAAACAAATCTGAATATGAATACGAAAAAATCACGCTTCTAGTGAACCAGCTGAGTTCCTCTAGCATACAATTAAAAAAAATTAGGTCAGATGCCAGAACGCTGTCTGAGAAAACCAAGAACGCGTTAAGGGAATTCTTAGAAATTTTACCATAATCAAGTTGTGTTTACAAGAAAACGGCTGGCGTTGCACTTCTAATATTTTGTATTCTGAGTTCCTATGTTTACCACAAGCATGCCCTTAAATGTTGTTGCTGCGTTATGATGTGAAACTGAGTTACGAGACTTCAAAACCACATAAAAAAGGCTCTTTTTGAATAAATATTAAAAACTGCGAGCGTGCTAATTAACAAAAACACGTATGCACGGAACTAGACGAGTCCTTCTTCTATTCAATAAAAAAATAAGAACGCGTCTTGGATGCATTGCAAGTCTAGAAACTTGGAATGCCTAGAGGTATGTCTTTGAAAATATCAAAACTTGCACTTTTTGTTTTCTTATTGTGCGTTAAGTTTTGAAAAATGCGTATCATATTTTGCACTAAAAGAGTGATGATGAATTGACGATCTATTTGCAAAAAGAACGAAATACGTAACACGCGCACAGACGCGACATTTGCACAGCAAACAGGAGCGTTAGCAGAGTTGCCACCGGTATTATAGTTGGGGCCGTGGGACCGCCGCCTTAAAGGGATGCTGAACTGAAAATCGAATTTTAGAAAGCAACGCACAATCGATAGGCGGAACGCTACAAATCCCAAAACGTCACTCATAAAACGGTATCTCCAACGGATCGTCGTATTTTTGTAAAAGAAGACCGCGCTCGTACAAGGCCGAAAAGGCGCGTGACTTCGCGACTCTCATTTCCTCCTCTTTTCGCTTTGACTCCGCGAGGGCGCGGAGAGGAAAGGGAGCGAGGGAATTTCTCCTCCTCAACTCTTCTGCGATAAGATGACGTCAACATTCTCCCTCATTCGCAGCTTTATTTTCCAGAAATACGGCCATCCGCTCGAGATATGGCTATACGACTGATGTTTCTTGGTTTATGGCGCCCTGTTGAACACTTCTGCAAGCTTATTTTGTGAAATCCGAATTTCGGTTCAGCATCCTTTTAAAGGCGTGGCTTTGGAGCCCATGCTGAATGTTGAATTGTAATAAAGTTAGCCGTGCGCAAAGTAACCGTCCAGATTCATCTGTTCCTGCTGCACTTGCAGCGCAGCCATCCTTCATTTGGTGCCGCACTAACCACCACGTGGCGTCTATGGCCAACTGCGTGAAAACCAATTACGTCAGTACCATTTCACAACAGAGAAATATTAGCGACGTGCACGACCAAAATCGTCGCTTGGGTCGAAGTTCGCGATTGGCTAAACCATTGCTTCTCGTATCGGCCTCGAGATCAACCTAGAGGTGGTGCTACTGTCGCGCTATCATCATCATCATCATCAAAGCGGGGGTAGAATTATGGCCGCCCCATAGGCTCTTCACGTTCGCGCGCGAGGCGGTGTAGAATCTTGCGCTTTATTTGGTCGCACACTATTGTGGGGAGACAATTTTAGCGGAAAATAGTGCTGTACCGTTCGGTGCTTCAGTGAAGACCGAATCGTGTTACTAACGTACGGCCTAGATGTAAATAATCGCTTGTGTGCATGCGTCGTCTGCTCTAGGCAGACATTGGGAGGCATGAATCACCACGACGGATGACTGTCTCCGTCCCAAATAACATAATACTGATACTGTGGGCTGTGAAATCGCAGGTTCTATACGATTTCTTTTTGTAACTTTTAGCTTTTGCAGTAATATAACTAGTTAGCATGAAGAGAAGTTAGTGCTGTATCAGAAATAACCGCGTGCTCTTGGGTTCCGCTGCAGCCGATGTTTCCCGTTACTATGCCATGGCAGGCACGTAGCCAGGATTTTGTTTCGGGGGGGGGGGGGGAGGGGGGGGGCGCCAATGACAAAATGCTTTATGAGGGAGAGGGGAGGAAGAGGTCCCAGCAAAATGAAAGATTTCGGGGGGGGGGGGGCGGGCCCGGGCCCCATGCCCCCCCCCCCCCCCCCCCCCCCCCCCCCTGGCTACGTGCCTGTGCCATGGTGTGGGTAAGTTTTTCGGAGTCGGAACAATTTTACTACGTTGCGATCAGGAGAGAGTGCCTCTTCCTTTTACGATCCAGAAAATGTTCGTTGTCAGGACAACTGAAACAAACGATTCTAATATACCTGCTGCGACTGGAACAAACGAGTGTAACCGAGCAACGAAGTAGCGTGCGTGTTATTAGATGCTTTTCTCGGTGGTCTGGGTTCACCCGCTGCAGTTTTCTCGGTGACGGCCGCGGACTGTCAAGTGGCTAATATTATAAACTTCTGGCTAAATCATCTTATATTCAAACGTAGTAGACTCTGCAACTCCGATAAACGACCCGGACCACGACACAGACAGCATCGGCCACAGCGACACTGTTTTACTCATGAGGGCTAGCGAACTCTCACGAGACTTTCCGATCACCCTCCGCCCTCAGCTAATGGATATCGGGACTGGGCAGTTTATCGTTTAACCTTCAGATTATTCGAGGGGGGCTTTAATTGCGATTTATCTTTTCGCCGTTTAATCGGAATCTTGTGCTGGAGAACGTCAGAAAAAGGTTAAAAATGCCTGCTTTAATATTTCTGACGTATTTATTTATTTTAGGACACAGGCTTGCACGGTAAACCACTTCAGTATGCTTGTGGCAGTCATCGAGGGTGATTATGCTGTTTAAATAATAACTTAAAAATTACTTCACTTTGAAAGGCTTCCCGTGTTCATATTTCTGCAGGCGTCACAACGTGAAGTTTAAAATGGGAATGCTATATGCCATTTTCGACATAGTAAAAATAGTTTTAAAAATTGTGTAGTTTTAACGTCTTTCATACAATATGACAGGTGAAAAATCAACTAACGGATTTGTCAATTGATTAGTCTATTAAAGGGTAGCGATCAGTTGGGTTAATTTCTTAATCAAACCACAGCTCCAATCAACACTCAATGTTTTATTAAAGCTATGATTTCTGCGAGATAACAAATATATGTGGGACCAGCGTTTGTACACAAACCTCAACACTAATATTATGGAAGCTTTCAACTTGATAATAATCGCTTTGCTGAATTTCCACGCCTATTAAACGATACAACACAGCCAGTGTTGTATCGTTTCACAGGAAAAAACGACAACAAAAACAACAAGTGTTTAATTAGAAGGGCTCAGCTCAGCCGGAAACGGGCTTGCGTTGTTGATATCCATGCTTCTGAACGTGCGCCCGTAGCAGACGACGCACGGCGGTATCCCCGCTTTTTCCTTTTTCCAATTTCGGCCGCACGGTGGTGACACAGATCGATCTCGAGGCGAATACTGATAATGCCTGTCCAATCACCGATTTACGGCGAGGCAAATCCTGCAAATTACGGCGAGGCAGCACTTTAAATTGATTTAAACCCTCAAGGGTGTTTTGAAGTGTCTATTATTCGCACTGTAACACCCCTAGAAAAGGGTGTCTTGGACACAATAACTCTCATGAAATGGGTGTTCAGCCAGCACAACATCCTCGCACCCCCCAAAATCGTGTAAGGGTGTACTGGTTCACAGATTTACGTCTGACTGTGAACGGCTGTGTTTCCAATGCTTGTGGCTGCTTATGATAGAAACTTTGGCGCCATTAGTCAAGTAGCCTTAGAACACTTCCGACCCGGATATAACCAGACTGAAGGTTTTGTAATCTCTGCAAGATCAAATCTACAAATGTCACTTATAACGTTTTCACGTTTATTTTATGCCGATGGTGAAATTAGGAAAGTTATGCAGATCGGTGGTGTACCCTCACTTCTCAATATATGGCGCCAATGTGTTATTCTCATCACAAGCAGTAACCAGCAGTCGTATCGCAGTCTGTTACAGTCAACTGAAAATGTGAAAAATAGTCACCATTTTTCTGTAATAAATGTTATGCATATGGTGATGCCAAAAAAACAAAATATATTTCTGATGTTGAGAAGATTACGAGAGAACTTTCAGCCTTTCCACTCTGGTGAAGAAGGAAGACCAGCGAAGCTGTACTATGGTAGAAATGAAGTAATGGCCAGCCGCAAGTCGGCAAGCCTGAGTGGAAAGGCTGGAAAGGTTGCCGCTGTCGCTCATAAATCGCGGTAGCTGTCCGGAGTGTTGTGTCGACACATGTTTACTGGCGGACACGATCCTGGGGAAACTAGCCTTTAACAGCTCCGCTGTAAACAACATGCTCGAGGTGGTTGCTGCATGCCTGCATCCTCACGCATATGATACAGAAATGCCGGATAAGGTTGGAACTCATTTAATTTTTGCTTCCTGCACATACAGCTCTTTGGCTCGGGCTCTAAATAATGTCTTGTGTGCAGCAATAAAAATTCCTGCGGTAAACTTAGGTCTTGAAATAGTAATAATAATAGCCTTTATTTTCCATCAAAGATGGGGGAGACCGAGGAAAAAAGCTGCTATAGAGCAGCTTGACGTGTCCTCGACCCCCTAACACCTAAAAAAAAGGTATTCGAATATGGTGCAAACATTGAAGCGCATTCTTGTGTACCCTGAGTTAAAAAGCCAGTGGGCTGCAATGATGCTTGTAGTTTCTTCCCCTATGTCGATGACCCGATGCAGCCGTCTCTCCACAGCGTACAAAAACATGTCTCCTTGAAAGTTGGGTCTGTGTACATGCCGCAAGAAGTGATGGTGTTTTCTGCCTCCTAGAAAAAATTACAAAAGAAAGCAATATCGTAGATACAGTGAAATGTCACATGAAACATTTCTGGCTCAAAATCAAGCCGGAATCTATTCTGGTGAATTCCTACCTTGTTTTGCGGCGCGTGGATGCAATGTGTTCCAACTAATTTATTTCACGTTGTAGTCGATGTCGAAAAGGCCGTAGTAATCGGCAACATTAAGAAGCTCCGGATAGTATTAACATTTTTAATATTATACATACCTTGCATGTGACGTTATATGGCACCGTACCAACCGCCATTGCTCCGTACCATGCTCCTGCGCCCGTACCTTCTGCAGTATACATTTCGCACCATTGAATTTGTTCTTCTTGGCAAACCTTGCCGAAAAGAACAAATTCTATGATGCCAAGTGTATGCTGCAGAAGGTACGGGCACAGGAGTAAGGTACAGAACAATGGCGGCTGAAGTGGCGTCAGTGCAAGCCATGTATTCCTCGTTAAGATGAACCAACGCATGAGCAATTGAGTTGTCGGCAGTCATCCGCCTGGATGACTTTGGTGGAAAAAAATGAGGTAAACAACGAGCGTGCAAACCAAATACGCTCCATTGTCTTTCTTGAATTTTGTCGGGAACTGAGTCACCCACC
Source organism: Ixodes persulcatus (assembly GCA_013358835.2). Classification (NCBI taxonomy): domain Eukaryota; kingdom Metazoa; phylum Arthropoda; class Arachnida; order Ixodida; family Ixodidae; genus Ixodes; species Ixodes persulcatus. Next base: position 615,526 of record JABSTQ010011207.1, read on the forward strand.
AAGCTTCCGATATTTATGAACCCAAAAGTTATGTAGAATAAAACTTCCTTAGATGCAAACTATTAGGGTAACATGCAGAACGGGTTCACAAACGGTTTTGAAGACTCTGTACCAGACGTATGATGCCGTTTTGTTAATTCACCATATGTTCATCTAATCAAGCCGCGTCTCTAATGTGAACTGCTCCCTCAGTTATCTATTGCTTTCTTAATATAATATAGTGAAATCATTGTCACTTTTCTTGGTATTATTGTCAATTGATCTTTCGCAATTTTTTGTCTCGCTGCTGTGGGAGAGAAGCACATTTAGATCACTAAAGCATCTTTCATTTATGACGCCCTAAGCATAAACAATTCTGTACTTGGCTGTAAATACCATGAATGTGTGAATATTCAAAACGTCCTAATGTTCGAGGAACCTGTTCATGTCGTTTACAGTATATTCGTTTTTAGTTTGCATATTCTATATATATTATCCTACACACAATTGAGACGGCATCAGGTAAGCCAGCTGTACACCTCGTCACGCTCCGACGTAAAATGAAAAAAAGAAGAACAGTGTCGTTACTTTGTGCTTACCATACTGTCGATTTCGGCGAGTTATGCTGAAACGCCAGAACCATCTTTTTGGTGAGATATGACTTCCAGGTTTGTCCCAGGCTACGATAGTGTGCCAGTCTGCGACGGTGCATACATAAATCTCAAGTTATGTTTCCACCCGAATGAACAAAAGGACTAATACTTGTAATCTAAAAAAAAAAAAAAAAAAAAAAAAAAAAAAAAACAGGAACTTAAGGTTTTGTTTGGCTGAATTAAGCTAGTGATTTTGGGCACGTCCTACTCGCATACATCACTTGTGTGATTTTCGTTGATTTGAAATTGCAATAGTTTTGAACCTGTTTAAACGTACAAGTATGAATTAGGTTTGCAATTCTACTGATGAGCCCACTTCTGTCCATGTTTCGGTGGCGCCCTTATAAGAGGGCGCAACCGAAACATCTCTGCGCTTGTGAATTTGCATTATCGATCCACTTCGCGTCGATGGGCCCACTTCCGTCCTATACTTTTCCCGCTGTTGAGATGAATCGAGGCAGAAAACTTGATCGTAGCATAACTAGTTTAGCACGTTTTGAGCAAGTTTCATTTGTGGAATAAACGTTTTTATTCGTTTTTTTTTTTTGCGCAGTAGCATTCTTATAAATTATATCTGCATATATAAAAAAAGCCATATTTATATAATAATATACCAGGTGGTAAAAGAAAGAAAAATACATCGTGTAAGGTTATAGCTTAATCTGATGTCCTAAATTAGATAACTTTCAGGCTTTGCGGCGTTCCGACATTTTGGGTCACAGCGATCGAGGTGAAAAAATATAATTCACGCATATGCCTTTGTCTAGGTGCGATCTGGTTCACTGGTTTGAAGGAAATGATCGCTTCCTCGCCTCTGTAACAAAGGTTACGGTGACGGGGCGCTGTCAGGAAACAGGACATACAATTTGTTATCCGCTTTTTCCATGATGCTGATGGGTAATTTGCCTCGTCTTTATTGTAAATTTTCCAAGATTATTTATAGGCCTCCTGCTCCGAAGCTTTGAACAAAATGTGGCGCCCTCTCTTCGGGTAGTACAAGCTCACCTGATTGCGCCTCGCACTAATGTAACGCTCTCGTAAAGCTTTTTTTTTTTTTTTTTAGTGTTGAAGAACGCCAAATTTTGATTTCGACATCTGAAATCGGCTAGGGCCAACGCCGTAGAACAATCGAAAGTCTGTGATTGATGTCACCAGCGCTAGGGTACGCGTCTTCTATCTCTGTCTGGCAATGTAAAAAAATCTGGCGTCGCGACACTTTTTTTTTTTTTTGGGGGACGGCGTCTTTTGACTCCCGCCACCGTGGTTCACGCTCACGGCGTATTATCTTTGGTGTATGATACAACTAAGTTTAAACTTTTACAGTTTTTTTTTGTTGTGTTTGCGTTTTGCACCAAAGCAGGCATGCTTCTAACTTGTTTTCACCTCAAGAAAAAAGGACGTTTTGTGCACTGTTCATACGCCACGCGAAGTAGTTCTTACACTATTTGGCAGTCGGAGGAAGAAGCGAAGCTTTGGCGTTTGAAACCTGCACGTCATGATAAGATAACATATATCTACTCTAAAATGCATATAGCATAACTTTACACATAAAAAGGGAAATCGGTAATGCTCCGCGATGGGACGGACTTTTTTTACTGCGGTTCTTGCAGGTGAAAAGGATCATAGACGTGTGACCGTTTGAGACGCCTACGTTTGCACTACCTTTTGCACTAGCTTAATTTAGTTGCGAAGCCTGGTATTATATATATATATATATATATATATATATATATATATATATATGTATGTTGATTAGCTTGTAGATCTGTGTCCACAGATTCCTCACAATGTCACGCTGTGACGCTGGCATAGTTTGCCATGTTCATTATAATCTTTAATATATAAATTTAGTGAAAAGTGGTCGTATGTTTTCGGGGTCTTCTCATATTTTGATTATACGCATACATTATCGTGCTGCCACTTTAACTGAGTGCGTGCTATGACCCTCTTCACATTTACTCTATGTTACTCGTCCATGCTGACGCCGATCTGTTTCATTTGCAATTTCAAGTGCCGGCCGTCTCGCTGCACTCCCGTTCATACCGTCCAAATCCAGAAACTGCCATGCATGCTCGGAATTCCTTTTCACGTGCCAGGCGAGGTTCAGCTCCGCGGCGGCCACGTTGAGTGCCCATTCAGAGCGTTTGAAAAGCGACGCAGCGCGTATGCATGCAGGTCTGGCTTCGCGGGTCCAGCCGCGGCATCTGGCTTCCCGACGACGGTTTGCTTAGGCGGCTTTCAGCCGCCATTACGGGTCATTATACCTATGGCGGGCCGACGGCACGGAGGCTAGGGTGCCCCTAACGAGCCGTTTGCGTGCGGCACATTCAAATGAGCCGCTCGAGGGCCGAGGCTCCCAATCTCGTTTCCTCGTCGTCTGGAGCGCTGTCCACGCAAGCTCGGAAGGCTGACCCGTGGCCGGCCGAGCTTGTTGGTGGCCCGCTCTGCCTTCAATTCCGGGCCCGTGACGAGGCGACTTCTGATTACCCGCACTCGCGGCCAATTTGATCTCGCCGGGGTAATGACGGACCAACTCGGGCGCTTATAGCGTTTACGCATCGCGATAAATGGTCCATTTATCAGTTTTGCGTCTTTGGCACGATGATAGAGGCTCGGGTATGAGTGCTTAAGCCTGAGGTAGTTTTGTACCCTGATCTTGTTCCGGTGTCCTGCATCGGGCCGAAGTGACGACTATAGGGAGTATACACTGAACGCCATATTTGTGGGTGCTGTCTAGAGCGCATGCTCAGAACGAGCTCACATTAATAGCCTGCTAAGACCGGCAATCTTGATGGTGTGGAATGCACGTTGAAAAAAAACTGTGGAAGCTCGCCATCAGCACGCGCTCAGCATTCGCGCACACAGCTATGGCCGCCAGTGAATACTCCCTATACTCTGTTTCACCTTATAATGTACCGCAGGAAAGGCTACAAGCGCGAGCTCCTTTCTATAGGGCACATCTCGGCGGCACAAGCTAGCTCTCGTGCGTTAAGAGCAGCTCCCAACGCTATGAGCTTGCGCTTCTAGACTTCGCTGCGGTACAACATAAGGTGAAACGGAGTATAGATGGGAAGTTTGTGTGTCCGCAGATACGTTGAATGGAAAACTGGGAATATAATATAAAGTAAAACAAGGTAAGAATACGGTAAAAGAAGAGCATTCGAATAAAGACGAATCACGTTTGGCGACGGAACCGCGAAAAAACGCGTAAAACGTTTGAAGCGTTTTCTTTTATATATTTTTTATTTATTTGTGCGAAAGTTGTATTTTTTGTCACATTTGCTTTTGTTTTTATGTATGTTTTTTTATGCATCATCGTTGGTATATCGTGTTTGCTTTCCGCGGCGTGTCTTCGTTTTTACGTAAGCAGCCGAAAAATCTGCTTCTCGAATCTCGCTGCGGTTCCCTTCCCGAATGACGTTGTTTTCCCGGCCGCGTACACGTCGATGGAAGACCAGGCAGGAACAAAAGCGGGGCTCATGACTGAATATGTTTCCGAATCCGGAGCGGTTGCTCGGGCGAAATGCATTTATTGAATTATGCTCCGCTTCTTCTCCAGACTGCCGTTCCCACAGCCGCTGCCGCCGCCGCCGCAACCGCTGCTGCCCGTGTATCCGTGGCGGCTCTTGGGCTTCATTTTGCTCGACTTTATTCTTTTTTTTTTATGTCGGGTATTTTGTTTGCGCGGATAAGAAAGCAGAAAGATCCGCTCGATTTGCTTCGCCTTGTTCGTCGAACGCTGGCTCCGTGCATAGGAGCCTCGCGGTGGCGGCGTCTGGGGCGCCGGCGGTGCCGCGGCGCCGGCGGCAGCGGCGACCGCGTCCACTTGCGGGGCGTGTCTTGCGTTCTTGTTCAATGTCCCGCTTTGGTCTCGTGCGTTTGTCCGCGCGCATTTGGGCGCTCGGAAGAGAGGGATCGTCCGCGCGCTTCCGATGACAAGCGTGGAAACGCTGTCGGGGATTGCATCTCGGAAATGAATTCTTCACCGCATCGTGGAGCGGCTCCCTCTTTTCGCATCGCTCGATGTCTGCGGCGTAAACATCATACAGAGTTTCTTCTCTATTTTTTTTTTTCTCGAATTGAATGGGGTTGACTTGTAAACATTTCGACTGAAATCTTTCTAGTGAGGAAGGTTTGCGCACCAAAAAGGAATTCAGGTGAAACTTACCTAATTAGCTTTCTTTTTATTGAAAACACAAGTTTGACTATTTTGAGACCAATTCAGTCTTATAGTAATGGGTGCATGTGGCTGGGGAGTATTAGTTGTGGATTGGAGAAGTGGACAATCTTTGAAGGGTCCATCTCTGCGTGAGAGCCGTAAACCTTGCATCAACTAATGAATTGCGGAGGACTTGGACGTCTTTCTTGATGTAGTTATTTTCGCTTTATAATCGCGCGGTGAATGCACACTTTTAGTCCGCGTGTTAGAATGAGGCATTTGACGAATTATGACCTAAACTCCACAGCCCCTGAATATTCCCAGTAGAAGAGTATATTTCGTATACTCCAATATATGTTTTATTCTCAGGTCCTGTCAGGAGATTCCGAGAGAGTAAGCACTGCCTTACGGAGATAGAACTAGTGGATCATCTGGCCACCTCGTGACCTAAACTAGAATCTAGGAGGATAAAAGCGGATCAACAATAAAATTAAAAAAAAAATAAACAATGAAAAACAAAATGGCTTATCACTAATTGGGGAACAAAGTGTAACATAAATATCCTCTTAAAAGTTGGTCGTATCAGACAGTGTATATATTGTGTTTAGTTTCTTGTAGCCATTGGCAATTTGAGAATGACATGATAAAAGAAAAACAGACGCGCACTCTAAACACGAAACCCTGAAAAAAAAAGTTTTTTTTTTTTTTTTGCTTGCGTTGAAACGTTGAATGCTAAGGCGTGATTTATAGGTGAGATCGCTCGCTGCCGACACGCGTCTGCTGTTGACGGAGCTAAAAAGCGGAAATAACGCGGCCGGAGCCTCCACGCGGTGCACGGGCGGCGAGCAGGCCTGCCCGGGGACCGAGGGCTCTGTTTACGACCCCTCCCGGTCTCCTCCGGCCTGGTCAGAGGGTCGTATGGCGCGGGGCGTCCGTATGCTCGAAGGTCGGGTCGGCGTCGGATTATCCAAACAAGCGGACCCGGGACAGCCGCGTTTATGAGGCCCGTCGTGCGATTAATCTTCCGCCTAAATCCCGCTTTAAACTGCCGCCTCGTTGGCTTATGTCTGGGACGCCGGCGGGACCCCTGGGCCTCCAGCGAGTCGGTCCCCGAAGCGATATTTCACCGGGACTGCTGCGCCGAGGGGGCCCCGACTTGCGGAACACTCACTGCGGACGCCATTTTCTCGGAACTAGAGGAAATAAATTATCGCTGGTCGAACGAAGATCTATCGGACATACACGGTGCGTTTCTAAAATGCCTATTCCGAGGAAGCCTACCGCTGAAGGTGGCGGCAGAATCTTCCGTTTATTGATTGCATTTCTTTGGTTTGTCTTTTGCTTATCGTTGACAGAGGATCTCTAACGTCCGTCCGGTGGCGCCCTCCTGATTCCTCGCGGCAGAATGAGGTACTACAACGCGGTGCTCCGTAGCGGTGGCGCTCGCGGCGCGGCGTCCCTCGTGTGGCGCCCTCTCGGGGAAGCGGCGCACGTCTAACGCGGTTGCCTCGACCGCGGGAGATTCGGTTTTCTCTCGGAACTCAGACGCCCTTTTAAGCTCCGGGTGCGACCACCAGAAGGCTCCCCGTGTCTGAGCTACGCAGGATTGTTGGGCAAACGCAGCGACGAAGATGGCTCGGTCTACAGACGCACAGGCACGCATGAACTCACCTTTTCAGACGTCGTTTTTGATTACGTGGTAATATTGCTTCAGCAGCGATAGACGATTGTCCGACGGAACTTCCGAATTTTCCTGCTTAGGGTGAACAAAAGGTATTCTCGTTCACCGCTTCGTGCGGTGAACGACAATTATAGAAGATGCATGGATCGAACCCACTGCTGCCGTCGCTTATCACCAGTCGACGTTCTCTATACCTTTTAGGCAGTGTTATCTCAAATCGCCGAGTGTCGCTGAAGAGCTCGTGATGCAGCGCCGGAAGGCACCACGAAGATCTACTGATGCCTGCTGAATTCTTTGATGGGTTTTTCCTTTTTGCGATCAGTTCAGATTGTTGCTCCTACATTGCGCCATCGCCACACAGCAGCACCAGAAATGTTTGCTGATTGCTTCTACAAGGTCTACCACAAACTAACGTCGCCCAGTGGGTTTGCCGTCTCCCAGTTGGAAATCCTTTGTAACTTAACTCCATCTTGAAGTTTTGCAAGTGCAAACGAGCTCTGTCCACTCTTTAAAAAAAATGTTAGGTTTGACCGCGACCTCTTTGTATCTGTCGTGCCCATATAGTGGTTTTTCTTGTCTTTGTTAGTCACCTGACTGAAGTTGGCATAGCTGAGACAAGAGGAATGGAAGCTTTCTATAGTTCGCCGCACATGCATTATTTTAGTATTGTGGAGGTACTATTGCAAACATTTTCTCGCATGTGGTGGACGAGCACATTAGCACCCATGTTCCCAATTCCTTCATGTCTTCCAAATTCCTTGTACACGCTCTATACATGGCGCTGGTTTCATTTGAATTCGACCAAATTTGTCGCGGGGGGGGGGGGGGGGGGGGAGGGGTTATATTTTCTTGGTAACCTAAGTCCTAGGATGAACGAAACTGCGCTTTAAAAAAATTAGATCTCAGACGTTTCATGGAAAACATTTGAAGTGCCACGTGGTCGAATCAGGGCTATACGGAACGGCGTTCCAAGTTCCTGGTACGCGTTTTTTTTTTTTTTTTTTTTAGGAGGAACGGAGGAACGCCCATGTTCCCTTTTGCGTCGGAGGAACTGGAGCGGCAACTCTATGTTTTCGAGAGAAAAAAACAACAACAAGGAACGGCGTTCCTTTCTTTCTTTCTTTTTTGTCTATTTATCCGCAATATTCCCCGAATTTAGTAGGCATATGCCATATAGGCTTTCCTTTATCGTCTTTTTAAACTTCCGATCTCGAGGGATGGGGGAAGTGTCCGAGAGATACTCGAAAACAAAGAACTGGAACAAATGGGATTGTGGCGATCTCGACACCTATGTAGATATTGATATTTTCACTCGCTCGCTTTGTTTTATCTACAAATTCTCCAGCACTGTGTATTTCATTAAAATACGCAAATATAATAATTCCACGACCCGTTCCAGTCTTAGAAAGGTAACGGAAACGCGTTCTTCTCGAACCACTGGAACCTCTAATGGGAACTCGTTCCAAGATTGAGAAGGAAGGAGAAACGAGCTTTCGTTCCTGTGTTTGAAGGAACGTGCACAACAATAGCTAAAATGCCAAAAAAAAAATGATTTGATTGTTTTTTGTTGTGCATATTTGGTCATTTTTTACAAATTGTCGAGTTTTTCTCAGACTGCTGATATTTTCCTCAACTTTTAAAGATTCTTACAAATTTTTGTTTTAGAAGAAAAATATTATTTTTAATTCGTACGATGATTATAATTTTCTTTTTCTTACAAAATCGCAAACTTGCTACGCTGAACTATTTTGTCCCAATTTCAGATTGCCATAGAGGTTAAGTCGATAATGACATGAAACAATCATCAGTGCATAGCCTTAAACATTAGCTCTCCAGAGATATATTGCTCGTGTATGCCAGCTTTATGAATAATGACATCTTGCACCCAACTTGCCAAAAATCTAAAATTGTAGGATCTCATTTTTTTTTAAAGGCCATTTTTTTAATTTTTGTATTGGTTGCTTATGACGTTAGTATTCGCCGGTTGTAAATATTGGTTCACCAGTTTTTGGTTATATCCTTCGAGACAACCAGTTATAACTAGGCCTCTATTTTTCTCCAAACGTGTAAAGTACCTAAAATGATGAGTTATTTGCGGTCAATTGTAACTTTTTTTATGGATTGCCCATACGTATGGTTCCGTGTTTGCGGAGTTCATTTTTTGTCAAATTCAGAAGTTGTTTTTTCGGGGTTTATTTATTGTCGAACATTCGGAGCTTATCGGAGTTTATTTTTGTTAGATTCTGAATTCTCCGAAATTTGGAGGTAAATTTTGCAGGGTTTCCCATTCTTAATCTTAATATATATATATATATATATATATATATATATATATATATATATATATATATATATAGTATTTATTGCTGCGACATATGGACGGAGATCACTGGGCACGAAGGGTTTTTATATACATTCACTTAAAGAACCTACACACGACATAGAGGCGGCGTACCAATCGACTCGGAACAAAGTACGGCGCCTTCTCGATGAGCGACGAGCCCTCCGCAAAGAAAGATTGGGTTGCGAAGGTGAGAATGCAGATGAACACCGCCGAGACGAATCGGTGGAGAGCCGACATGGAAGAACATTCCAGGATGCACCTATAGGCGGCTTACAAGACCAATATCGCTGCCGTCCGCTGGTGTGGAAACACACTGGGCAGCCGACTCCTTGCCGAGGCCCGCGGTGGTGCCTTACGCACCCGCATCTACAGGTAACGGTACGATGTGAACGTAACTGAAACCGTGTGCAGTGCATGTGGTGAAGTAGAAGAAACTATCCAACACTTGCTCTATGAGTGTCCGGCAATCGTACCTGCGACAGATGTCGGCACCCGCATTGAGCAGGCCCTCGGTTTTACGGAGGAGAACAAACATGTGATGTGCTCAAAGAGGAGGCTCGAGGCATGGTGGAAAGTCCACTCGTGATACTTCAGAGTGACTACGAATCATTTGTCTGACGTTCTAGTTCCTTTTATTTTCATTATCTTTCTCTTTGTTCTCTTTTCTTTATTGGCATGTCTATTTTATAGACGCTCGTGAAAAAGAGCTATTGCCGCCAGAAATACATACATACATACATACATATATAGTATATATTATTCTGGAGCTAAAAGAAACGCGCTAATATAAAATATTTCTTCACTTGGAATTGGCATCGCCGCCCTTTCCTTTGGCAATACTAATCTCTCCAGCGATAAAACATGCACACGGGTATTGCTTGGATGAATTTCGGTACCCTAAAATTCCTGACCTCTTTGAGGTAGTCGCTGGAAGCTCGTTTTTATCCCACCCTAGTCCATCACCGTAACCCCCCGGCTGCGCGGGATAGAGCACTAAAGGTTGCAATATAAACGCTTCAAATGCCCCCCCTCCCCCCCTCTTCCTTCCCCCTTCTGTGAAATCTTTATGGTTCACAGTTAGAAAAACACAACCCCTCCTTCTTCCAAGAGGCAAAAATAGTTTGGTCCTTACTAGAAACGAGAATAGTTGCTTTTGTCGTGACCCAGATGTAGAACGACCTGTTGTCCTGTCTGCTGAATGAACCTTGACGAGATAATCGGTAAGACCCCTTTCGTCAATGATCCGAGATTTCGAAAATGAACTGGGGTGGCATTAATTCAGGAAAATTTACCCTCTGCTCGGATCAAACTTCTTTGTAGTTTGCCATTGTTTTTCTGCGTTGGGACATGGAAGTTCGGAGTATATCGGTAAAATCACGATCGACGAAAACTTCACCGGCGGGTGTTTTTCGATAATAATAATCCCTGGAGAAGGGGAACAAGGGGGACAAAGGACAAACACAAATCTTCAAACACAGCTATAGGTGACTGGTGCGCGACCGAAAAAATCCGTCTGGACCTGGTATTTTACCAGGGACCTCTCCATTCCCAGTGGAGCGCTTTACCAACTGAGCTAAGCAGGAGTTAGACATCAGTAGAGGAAATAGAAACACGGAAACCTACCCATAAAGCACAGAATCACCGGATTTGAATATCGGTTAGTCTTGCGTTGTTGTGTTTTCGGCACAAGCAGTTAAACAAGCCGCCTTTTCACATCACTCGTAATCTTCGGCTCGGAAATTCTGGCTTCACAGCAACGTCCTTTGTGGGCTCAAGAGTAACAGATATTGAAAAAAACTACTTTATCATGGTGTATTCTCTATTATATTTTTCTCGCAATATCATGTGTAACCCCAAAACATCGTCCCTAGCTAAAATGAAGAATTCTTCTCATTTAGGTTGCTTCTAGTCATAAGCCGTGGCGACCCATTCTTCATGCTTCTAACTCTACTAAAAACACTTTTTTTAAAATCAGATTAATCGTTTAAGTGTCACTTGACAACGATAAATAAGTAAAATGGAGTAAACACTAATGAATCATTTACCACTTTCCAGTGTTAAAAATGTTTCTTAACCTGCTCGCGTGCACCCTTACATTAACTGCGCAGTCGAGCTGCACTTAATTGTCCGTTAGAACGAATACGACAGAAAATGTTACACAATATTTATAGTCCGGTGTTAACAACGACAGGGGCAACAGATGAAAAAGAGTTTGATAAAATTGTTTTTCGAGAAGAAACACATCCAAAATCTTATGTTAAGACCAGTTTTTATGAACTTAGAAGCAGTATTTACCTTATGCGACCCTGTTTTCCCTCATGAACAAAATACTACTAGATAACTTTCATTTATAGTTACGCACCGATATGCGCTTCATGGCATATGGCTTAGCCTATAGCCTATTCTCGCTATTCACCTCTAATGCAGTTTTGACCTATACCAGTTTTCACCTTAAGAACCGCAGTAAAAAAATCCGGCTCCTCGCGGAGCATCACTGACTTCCTCTTTTATGTAGAGAATTAAGACATATGTAGGTGAATTGTAGATTAGATATATGTTATCTTATTAAGACGCACAGGCTCCAAACGCCGAAAGCATCGCTTTTTCCTCCGTCAACCAAATCTCGTAAGAACTATTTCGCGCCGCGTATGAACAATGCGCAAAACTTGCTTTTTTCTTGAGGTGAAAACGGGTATAGGGTGCAAGCAAGGCTGACGTACGCCACTAAGGGGCACATAATGTTTTCTCTTTATAATGGCGTACCTAGTAATATTGATATGTGATGCCATTTATATCAGAAGCCGGTTTATCATACTTGTTCACGTAAATGCCGCACGTAAATGCCGCTCTACAACGACGCGCATAACCCGCTGCATAGGTGATTCATTGGTGTTTTTTCTTATTTCTTTTATCCATTTCTTGTTGCCACGTAATATTGAGGCGATTACTCTAACCAAGGATTACTCTCCTGCTAGAGTAAGAAGCATGAAGACTGGTTCGCCATGCTCTGTGATTAGAGGCGACCTAATTGAGACGGAGTGCTTCATATTAGCTAGGGTTGATGTTTCGGGGTTACACCTGATATTGTGAGAAAGATATAAGAGAGAATACATCATGGTAAAGTAGTCTTTGGCAACATCACTTATTCTTGAGCCCACCAAGGACGTTGTCGTGAAGCCAACATTTTCGAGCAGAAGAATGCGAGTCATGTCAAAAGGCGGCATAATTAACTGGTTGTCCGGAGAACACAACAAAACAAGTTCAACCGAGATTTATATCCAGCGATTCTGTTACAAGCAACCCGCAAAAAAGTAAAATAAAAAAGTGAAAGCCGTCTACAACTCCCTATAACGCCGAATTAGAGCGCAGCTCTTGAGGAGGAGGAGGGAAGGGTATTGAGGGGGGGATCATGTTACCTCGGGGGGGGGGGGGGGATCACGTGACCCCCCCTTCCCTAGGTCACCGAAGGTACCCGAGGTCCTCCCGAGGACCTCCCGAGGTCCTCGGGGGGGGGGGGGGGGTCGGGGTCGGGGTCGGGTCGGGTCGGGTCGGGTCGGGTCGGGTCGGGTCGGGTCGGGGTCAGGTCGGGTCGGGTCGGGCTCGGGCTCGGGCTCGGGTCGGGTCGGGTCGGGCTCGGGCTCGGGTCGTTCGGGTCGGGTCGGGTCGGGTCGGGGTCGGGTCGGGTCGGGGGTCGGGTCGGGGTCGGGTCGGGGTCGGGGTCGGGTCGGGGGTCGGGTCGGGGTCGGGGTCGGGTCGGGGTCGGGTCGGGTCGGGTCGGGGTCGGGTCGGGGTCGGGGTCGGGTCGGGTCGGGTCGGGTCGGGTCGGGTCGGGTCGGGGTCGGGTCGGGTCGGGGTCGGGTCGGGGTCGGGGTCGGAGTCGGGTCGGGGTCGGGGTCGGGGTCGGGGTCGGGGTCGGGGTCGGGTCGGGTCGTTGTCGGGGTCGGGGTCGGGGTCGGGGTCGGGGGTCGGGGGTCGGTCGCGGTTACGCCGATGCCGCTCAAGTCGGAAACGGGCGCCTAAGAGCTGCGCTCTAAAATGAATATTGGATGTTAAAAAAATAGACCTCAAATAACTTGTATTAGGTTCTTTACTCGTTAAAAAAAATAAAAGAAAGAAAAGTTTATGTAACTGGTTGTTTTAAAACTACAAATAAAAACGTCATCCAATATTTATATTCGGCAAATGTAGAAACTTAAAAAAACAAAAACAATTAACCTCGAAAATATATTTTTATAATTTTTAGGAAGTTTCGAGCAAGACATAATTTCACCTACCCCAACAGTATATAATCAGATAGCGCATGTTCATAGCAGCACACTGATGTGTATTTAATTTAATTGTTATTAACAGTTTTCTGCGACAATCTGAAATAAGGCAAAATTGTTCGGGTAGCAACTTTGCGATTTTGTAATAAAATAGCCATAACGACTAAAAATGAGCGTTTTCTTCCTAAAGCGGAATTCATCGATCACACCACCTGTGTTCGAACATGTTTAAAGTCAAAGTCAAATTTGGGGGTTTTACGTGCCAAAGCAACGACGGGCATCTGGCACGCCCCGGCGGAGGACTGAGGATTAATTTGGACCACCTGGGCATCTTTTGACGTGCAACCGAAAGCTCGGTTACACGGCGCCTCCTCCGCAGTAAGCCTCCGTCAGATTGCGGGCACCTCGGCCGGGATTCGAACCCGCCACATGGGGATCCGTAGGCCAGCGCTCTCGCCTCGGAGCCACCGAGGCGGCTGTTCGAACATGTTCAAGGCGTGCTCTCGGAAAATTCTGTCACCGTGTTTTTTGCATGATGTATGAGCGGTGTGACCGTGGCATTACCGCCAAGTCACGTGGCTCACGAGTGCCGTAACATCCACAATTTGCCGCATTGTGCTGAAACGGAGGCTCAGCTGCTCCTTGTCAGGTGTGAGGCGTTGGATGACCGGGTCACGACACGTCACGTGCAGCTTCTGCATTCGATTGAGTAGAGAAAATTGTCTACGTCAAATTCCTAGAAAATTAGGGAAAAAATATCACGAGGTCTACGAATTATATTTACGGATGTGTATTTACTGCACGGTATTCGTACTTATCCGACAGCCCTAAAGTCTTCGCAGACTGGATAATGTGTAGGTATAATACATCGGTCGGTTTTGCACGTTTTGATGTGGTTAATGAAGTTAATGCTAGGATGCAGGCAAACTGGTGAGCTGAATTCGTTTTTTGTCGGTCCGGTTTAGTTGTGCCAAGATAAGCTAGTCATTCGCAGCAACCATAGGCATTATAGTTTTTATGCAGTTTATTTCTGCCGAGGTGAGCTAGTCTTTCGCGGCAACCATGCGCATACACTGGCAGGCGTTACCACGCACAAAATTACCAACTACGAGATTTGGTTCTAGGCTGGTACCTTCTCTATGAGGATGTAAAATGAGAGCCTTGCGCTCTTTGGTGCAAACAAGCTGGTTCAAAGGAGCTGATTCGCTTTTTGATCACGTTACTTGCCAGTTTCACGGTAAAATAGCTCTGATGTATTACACGTTTCTCATGAAGTTTGTGATGCTTCGTATTTATTTATTGGTTACTCGCTCTTTCCGGCGGTATAGAGCACGTTGAAGAAGTAAACATACCTTAAATCACACATCTCGCTTATTTTCTTAATATTTTCGTGATAAGCGATAATTATGCCTTGATACCTTTTTTGTGTGTGTAATTGCCGTGTCAAGTTGTTTCCTTTAGTGACAGGCAGTTTTCAATGGGACCTGTGCGAGGTCATATCCTGCAGTGCTCACAATCCAAGCTCAGGTTTGGATATAAATATGTTTACCATGACGCCCTCTCCCACAGTCGCTGTCTAAATTGCTTTTGGCAAAACTTTATTTCAAGTTTCGGTTGTCTTCGTTGTTGTTCTCTTTTTGTCCTTCGAGTGCGCTGGCTCTGAGTCTGTTGCGCTCCGGGCCAGCTCGTGGCAAGCTGGCCTCCTGCGGGGGACCCGCGCAGGCCGTTAAGATGGGCGTCACGCCCGGCCCCGGCGTTTTGGGGATTCCAGGCCCAGGCCCCGCGAGTCCTGGGGCGACCGCTAACGAGAGACCCCGTGTTTCCAGGGACCATTAGTCGCGGCCAGGTTGCCGTCCGACCCATTGTTTCCTCGTTGGGAACGCCATTAACGCCGCCGACGATGCGGCAGCGGAACTATTTGGAGGGCGCTTCCAAATTCGGCCCGTCTCCTCGCTTTTTCCGGGGGCTCGGGGCTCCGTGCATGCCGCCCGTGTCTGCGGCGCGGGGTCCCAAATGGACGCCGCGCTAAGCGCCGTCGACGCTGAAAGGGCGGCATTCTCTGTGCATCTCGATCATTCGGCGAACAGATTCCCCGACTTCGTGCAAGTTGTGTCCGATTTCTTGCCGAGCCGTAGCGAGGCGGTCATCTGGAAGGGCGTCCTGTGCGTCGAGCTTTCCGATCTGGAGCATTGGGAACAACCTCCGGTAGCGCGGGCTCCCAGTACTTAAGATATTTGTTTACAACAATCAATTACTACGCTGTCCTTCATTCGATGAGTTGTATGCTGTGCTATCAAAAAAATCGCGCTAGAAAGCGTTGCTCCGACAAAAGCGTTTTGTGTACACGCGCGTTTGCGCAAGAACGCCTTCTTAAACCAATGTTGCACATAATGTTTTTTTTTTTTTAATTGTATTTTAGGTTTAGACGCTCTGGCGCGCTGCAGTGTAAGGCGAACTTTGGACGTACACTGCGCGATACGGTTTTCACAAACACGACAAAAGCTGTTTTTTTTTTTTGTTTGCTCTGATAGCACGTTGAGGAAAACGTTAATAGTCTAAGTTAGCGCCCTAAATGATCCCTTTTCCTCATAGCAAAAGTTTTGAGCTCGTTTTATTCTTCAAATAGACACACGAGACACTGGCGATGGCGTGTTCGGGCTAACTGTGCCGTGCCCTGTTTTTATCAGAATTCCACTCATCTCAGGCATGATTCTGTTATATGCTCTCAAATCTCAAGTGCTCGGCTCGTGATACTGTAGTTGAGGTACATTTTTTGGTTCATTTGTACGTTGCAGATGCACTTGAATGAAAGCGCAGTCATATCTCGTTAATACGGACCCCATTAATGTGGATACCTAGAGAATCATGTTAAATTAAGTACTATATAAACCGCATATAAGCGATTTGTCGAGCGACGAGACAAGCGACGGCGACCCGCTTCGCTGTCGCTCGGTCACTCGGGCGACGAGGCAAACCCCATGAAAGCGACAGAAGCAAGCGACCAAGGCGATGAGCGACGTTTTCTAGAAATTCAAAAACCGAGAGGCTTCACGAGCGACTGTGAGAAATCTCCGTCGCTCGTCGCTGACTCTCGTCGCTCTCGCCGTCGCTCGACTCGTCGCTCGCTAAATCGCTTACATGCGGTTCAGCCTTTAACCTGAGACTGGGGTAGAGAAGAAGTATAAAAAGGTAGAAGGGACAGAGAATAGACAGGACGACTTCTCAAATATTCACCAGCTCGCATGTACCCTTACCATAATTTCTGTGATCATACCTAGATAACATTTTCGGGGATGAGCTGAATAAATACATGCAATGCTGTACGTTTTAAACGTGTTTTTTTTGTGTTTTTTTTTTTTTTGGGGGGGGGGGTGCGGAGGTGTCCCTATTAACCAGACATCCCTGTATATTGTACTCCCTTTCGATTACATGTCTTAGCCCGGTTCTACTTATCTCATATTTAAGTTCCAACCTTCAAGGGAAGTCGTCGCCAAAATGATTGCTTGGGGTATGGATCATCAGGCATCTCAAGGTAATGAGGCTGTCATTGGGTTCGTATGCTCGTTCTACCAACACAAGCATGTCGCCTCTGGGCATATTTTATTATACTTTCGACAATTTTCCCGTCTGTCCACCTTGCTGAAAAGGGAATTAGGTGAGGACATTAGACTCAAGTTTCAGTACTTCCGTTTTTGATTGTTTAATCTTACTTACGACATCGGCATTGCGGTACCACGTATTCCTTTACAGAATACTGGTCGCCAGCAATTTGGCGTATGTCTCCAAAGATGAAGACCCATCTCAGCGTGTTTCTAGATTTAATTACGTGCTGATAGTAATTAATAAACAAATGTACGTGGAAGGAAGCCACCGCTACCCGTGACTTCTTGTGCACTTTTGTTTCTTAGATTACATTATCTCATAACTCATCAATTAGGTCTATCTCTACGAGCTTATTGGCGGAACACTTCACGAGGTCAGCGTGCCAAAAACCGAAGCGCAACGTATGCTGCGCTTTGGCCGCAGTATCTGAGCCCTCCTTGTTCCTGGAATTCTTTCGATAGCCACCTCGCCGATACCCTGCCCTTCTCTTGCCTATTTATGTTTTTCATAGGGAAATCCGCTTATAGCTACGGCGACATTTCATGATCAGCAAGTGTCTAAATGGTAACCTGGGTTTAATAAAGATTACTCACATAATGGGATTCTGAGTGCTGTGTTTGAGGCGAAGGCATATCTCTTTTTTACTGTGAAGCTTGGTTAGTACTCGATTGTCAGCTTCTCCCGTGTCCTCGAAAGCAATTCAATTGATTTTTTTTAGCAATTAAAAAAAAGTTTTGAAGTATGTATCGTAACGTTTAGGAGTCAGTCTTTAAATAGACCAATCTCACCAGCCTGTTTGACTACTCCAACGCCCCCGCTGCCCATCGAAGGTATATGTTACTCTTTCTGCCAACAGCAGTGCACGAGCCCTCTCGTGCACTGCTGTCTGCCTCCTGTGAACTAAAGCTATGGCGGCGTCACGCATGCACCGAACGCTTAGTGAGATCGGTCTTTAGGCCAGAAATCTCTTATTCGAGCACTGGCTTTGATTCTTTGATTCAGCAGAAACATAAAAAGAGTTGGCTTCCTTTGAAATCGAACATCTTTGGAGGGGGTATTCTTACTGCCATCGAAATAGCCGAATTTCCGTCGTAAAAATCGCGCCCCCCCCCCTCCCCCTCCCCCAAATTTTTGTCGGTGCGTCTTGTACGACGGTACAACTAATATAAACCTTTTTCGTTTACTCGCGTCCCCAGCCGCCTCATAGGCATATCCGGTATGGGTGACGAAACAATAACAAAATATTTCAACCTGCAAATAGGGAAAAAATAAAGTGGATTCAAAACGAGAAAGAGTGACTGTTAGGCTTATATCCTGAAGGCCTTCTATTGGCGTGGCGACGCTCAAGCAATGTTTTCGCCCTACTGGAAGCGATGATATCCAAGATGGCGGCGCCCTTGTGGAGAGGGTCTATACGCTTCTTTTGTGAGTACGGACCTTATCTGTGGAAGATATATACGCTGTATCAACATTTATATCAACATTTACGACAAAAGAGGAACGCAAAACACCAGCCGATGGCCGCCTGCTCTTTCGGCGGTTCGGAGAGGGTCCGAAACGCGTAGGCATAGGTCCGCGGCTGGTGGGACTCTGCCGACGGTACAAAGAAGTGCGTCTTAAACAAAGGTGCGATTTAGTATATAGCACCTTTTTCGCCAAAACGGCCGTTTATAGGGGAGTGCGACCGAAATGTAGGGTATTTCATTTGATAATCCCTTATCTGTAATTTAAAATTTAGCCAGATGAAATAATAATTTTCTTGATAATTTTCATTATTTATTGTTTTGTTGTTAAAGCGCAAAAAGAAATGTTTAAATATATTTTTTATTTATTATGTTTGACTATTTTGCATTTCTGAGAAACAAAGAATTGCAAACATGCTTTCGACGTTCTGGTGTAGAAATTTGATGCCTCGTATTTCAAGCGTTTCATACATGTCGCTTATTAATTATTAACGTCAATGCACAGCTGTTCATAGGCTATAGGTAAGTACCACTTTAGTTTAATTGATTGCGACGAAACGATCTATGTTAAATACGGTGTGCTGCATCATGTGAAGTTTTGCTCTATTTTTGTGCACTTTAATTAAAAAGAAACCTAATGTTTTATTTTTATAGTTTTTGTGTTACTGACGATATTCATTTACCCCTTGTGGTTGAATGCGCGATCAGAGTATAAATATCTTCGTGATTTTACATAATTTTCACTTCCTCTGTTTTGTTTCTTACCTACGCCCTCGCGCCTGAATTAGAAATACGGCAGTTTATTTAGGTTGGCGTTACTGCACTTCCAATAACTACATATGCTCGCAACTCAACAAAGGAACACGCAGAAGTTCACAAATGATACTAAGTATGGTCGGTAACTAGAGTAGTTTTGTTCATGATAAGCGGCAGTCTACAAATATTGCTTCTTAAAACAATGATGGAAAAGTTTCAAGAGCTCCATGTTTCATGACTAGTTTGTACACGACTTTTCCGTACCCTGGAATATTATTTGTTTTGTTTTTATTGAGCAGAATACAAAAATAATTAGAGATTGCAGGGATGCCAGGAAAAAAAATGGCCACTGAAAAATAACAAAATAACACGAATAAAACTTAACAGGAAGATGTTAGAAATTATGCTTACACGTTAAAGGTCAGGTCTTAAGAGAACAAGCTTGCACGGATATAGCAAAACTGCCAAGAATATAAGGTGAAAATGATAAAAACTCCTGCTGCCATAATTGCAGATCCCTAATATGGTTTCCTGTCATTCGCACTCTTGCGTCCTCTTTTCTGAATGGTTGCTGTTCAATATTTCTCTTCTGCGAAGACAGTGATAGTGAACACGGGTGGTTCCTGCAAACCTGGCAAGGTCAAAATATTTCTTTAGAAAGTGCTATGTTATTTTTTCTTATTTTGGTTCCTAACCTTTCTAAAATAAATCTCGCAAAGAAAGAAACAACCTTCGTCTAGTTTTCTTTTTAACTTTGGTTCTAATGTTTCGTTCAGTTAGTGTTTGTAGTATCGAGCGTTACGCGCGGAAGAGACTGAAAGACTGTCAATTTGACGCTGGATTGAATGCACCACTGAGATGGGTCTTCCTTTACTGCTCCTTCTCCTGGTTATGTGCTCCTGGCTTCACCTCCTTTCTTGCTTCTCTCCTGTCTCTTCCCCGTCTCCTGTGTCATATCATCCCCTCCTATACATGAAAGGTGTTTTCTCTCTGCTGCCTGCTCCCCTTGTCACTCCAATTTGCCTGGCATTCGTCCTCAGCATCGTCCCCTGTCTTCCCTCTGCCTTCGACGGCTCCGAGCTCTCCACCCCTTCTCGTTAAAAGAAAAAAAAACAACAACAACAACCGAATGTGGGTTTGTTTTAGACCGATCTCACCAGCCAGTTTGGCTACGCCACCGCTGCCACAATGCATCAAGGTAACTTTAGTCTTTTTTGCACGTGCATTCTTGCTGGAGCTCTGCGCTTGTGGAGCACCGAGACGACACGAGCCCACGCATCGGTCGTTTGCCTCCCGTGAACGAAAGCGGCGTCGCGCATGTGCCGAACGCTTAGTGAGATAGGTCAATAGGAAGTATTCACTGGCGGCCATAGCTGTGTGCGCGACTGCTGAGCGCGTGCTGATGGCTAGCTTCCAGGGTTCTTTTGGAACGCGCATTCCACACCGTCGAAATGGCCGGTCTTAGCAGCCTATTAATGGGGGCTCGTTCTGAGCATGCGCTCTAGACAGCACCCACAAATATGGCGCCCTGTGAATACTCCTTATAGACCTATTGCTATAAGGAGTATTCACTGGGCGCCATATTTGTGGGTGCTGTCTAGAGCGCATGCTCAGAACGAGCCCCCATTAATAGGCTGCTAAGACCGGCCATTTTGACGGTGTGGAATGCACGTTGCAAAAGAACCCTGGAAGCTAGCCATCAGCACGCGCTCAGCAGTCGCGCACACAGCTATGGCCGCCAGTGAATACTTCCTATATTACCCAAGCATCAAGGAGAATGCAGGGATTGATGTTACACGTGCCACACGCGCACGCCTTCCCCGCATAAAAGATTCCAAGTAAATGACCAAAATAAATTGTTGAGGAACGCGCGTGCAAGATGCCATTTGTTTTAGGTCTTTGCTTTAGAAAAGTTACTACTGCTGAGGCCAGCACGTGCGGCGCGTGGAACACCAATCCCAGCATTCTCTTTGATGCTTGGGTAATATTGCAATAGGTCTATTGTGTCTGCCCATTGGTTAGAAAGAGCCTCACTCACGTCATAAACAGCTTACTTGACCGACCCGACTTGACTGTCGATGTGTACTTCCTAATCCAGATTTTTTAATGAGTTATTCTAGTCGAGCCCCGTTAGTAATTTAGTGAAGGTCGGGCAAGTCACGCAGGCAACTCGTCGATGGGAATGGCGCCCCTCGCTGGCGCCTTGATCGGTGCAAAGACCGAGTTCCGGTGGTCTTGCATGGGGTCCATGGGCCCTGGAAGAAATGATTCTGCCGATAGAGTTAGGCGGGACCAAGCGTTGTTTTGTCTGCGATAAGTGCATCGTCCTCTCGGGGCATTAATCTTACGTGCGTCGGCGTCCGATAAATCAGGGCGCCACAGATGACGGCGGGGAGGACGCCGAGCCGGGGGACATGGCCGCCCTCATCGCTCGGACCCGCCGGTATATAGGGCCGCCGGCCGTCGCCTCGCAGGGTGCTGAGCGGCTCGCTCCCCTGCACCACCTTGGGAGCGGTGCGAGGGCGTGGCGCGTTAGGGCAGACACTTCCCCCGTTTTCTCGAGTTCACCTGTCTGGCCGATCGGCTCAAAAGCAAAAAAAAGGAAAAAGAAAGAGATGAATAACGTATCGGAGTTTTTGCCATACACATGTTCATCGGTCGCTATTTCGAGACATGCGCACGCGTTATGGCTGATGGGGCTTCTCCATATATATGAGAGGGGTTCTGAAAAGAAATCAGAAATTTCTTTGGGCGGTGCCCTTGTTCACGGTGCAGCTGTCGGTGGCACTCTGCGCTGAATCGCTTGGTCGTCCGTTACGCTATAATGCGAACTGCCCAAACGATCTACTGCAAGCTCCAATATCCGCTTCCAATAGACCGATCTCGCAGCCAGTTTCATTAGGCCACCGCTGCCGCCATGCATCGGGGGAACTGTGGTCTTTCTGTACGCGCGACAACCCCCGCTGGGGGTCAGAGCACGAGGCGCCACGTCAATTTGTAAATTTTTACTTAAAGAAACAAACAGAATGGTAGTTTTTTTAAAGAACATTTAACGCGAAAGACATGAACAGGTAGTTTGTGTGAGTGGCCTCCATTCTCACGTTTTATCCTTTCTTTGGTTGTTGATGAACAGCTATATTTTATTGTCTAACTCCAAAGTTACGTTGAGCCGACATGAAAATCTCGCTTTCTTGCTTACATTGTATTTCTGCGGACATTGCCAACGGCGCTGGCATTTCTCGTGGTTGGTGCCTTAAATGGGCAGAGACATAAACGTAGCAAATGTACGATTTTTTTCGTACATTTTTTTATAATCCTCCATTTTATAATTTCTGCCTTCATGTTTTAGCCCCGAATGAAGGCAACAGTTTGTAATGTGATCTGTTCTTTGACAGTCTAAATGTCTTATAATTTCTTTTTCTCTTTTATTAGTAACCAGGTTTTACCATTACGTGAAACAGGGCCCGAGAAGGATACCCTCTTTCTTTATTTCTCACGTGGTCGTTGACGTAGGCCTGGTAAATAACGGATTCCGTACTTTCTCGCAGGTCATAACCGTTTTAATCGTTTTTCTTTTCTTCTTTTTTTTTTAATGTTTCCTCCGGCTTTCGAGCTCAGTGATCAGCAAATATTGCTAAAACAAGAAGTTATAGCCACTGTCCGAATCGCGGGACACAGCGAGCTATTCTGATTTATTGCGGTCGCTTTTCTGCGTTTTTCTCGATGCCTACGCCGTCGTGTCCGTCAACCTTCGATTATTTTTATTTTCGTTTGCCCGCGCTGGCCAGTTTTCATTTCTCAGCTTCCGTGAGGACCTTCATAAGGCGAGAGAGTGTCGGAGGGGGTCACAGACCCTTCTTCGCGGTGCCCGGTCTCTTCAGCCTTAGATTATTTAACGCGATATTGTTCGATCGTCCGACGATGTACGGAGATTAATCGCTCGAGGAAGAACAAGGCCGATAATGGCGACCCAGAGGCAGGCACTTTTCCGCGGCAACCGTCCCTTCCCATTAACGCCGCCGTCGCCATCTTGGGGACAACGAGTCGTTCGCCGGCGGACAATACGCGGCAGCGCGGGCCCGCTTTCGATTGCCATGGCCTAGCGAGTTTTCGCCGCAGCGTGGAGCCGGCGCAGCGCTACCGCTATCCATCAGAAGCAACGGCAGCAAACAACGGCATCTCGCAAATGTGGAAAGAAGGGAAGGGACCCTCTCGTGCGAAGCTCCTTGGCAATTCCGTTCTGCGCATGGCAGCCCGTTTTTCGCCGCCGCGCGCTCTGCTCTCGGGGCTCCTCCATCCTCACCCGTTCCCTATTTTCGTCTTCCCCCTTCTCCGCAGCCTCGTTTTTTTTCTTCTTCCCCCTTTTTCATCACGCTCGCCGGGCGATTCTCAAAGCCGATTCGTTCGTGCCCCGCGTGAGGTACCTCCCACGCTGCCGAGAGCGCGCATTCGCGTCCACGCTCTCGCCGGGCTCCTCCGCGCGCTTTAATATGGAGACGTGCGCGATAAAGAAACGAAACGACGGCCGCTTTGCGCACGCGCGGGTTCCCCTTTGTTCGCTGCGTTTTTGAGTCGGTGGGAAAGACGACGGGGTGGTGGAAATGGAAGCGCTATCCGAGGAGGGGAGAGGGGAGACGGCCGCGCGCGCGCGCATCCAGAGCACACGCGCTGTCGCACGCGCCAGCCGCTCCATTTTTTTGGACGTTTGAGATTTTTTAGACCGTGACTCCGAATGTTTCCTGTCGGGGTGTGCGCTGCGTTTTTCTCCTCCTGCTTCTCCCCGGGGCCTGTCTCTTTTGATGCTCGCGTCGCCCCGTCGCGCTGGTGTGGCGTTGCGGTGTGCGCTCGAGTCTCCCTACTCGACGCGGTGGTTGCGTCCTTTCCCCTCGGCACGCCGAGATCGAGAAGGAAGGGGGCCCAAATGTAGAATGAAAATTTGGAAGCCCCGCACGCCATTTGAAGAACCCCATCTCATACATAGCCAATGAGAGGGCGGCCCATGGAAATGGAGGCGGCGCTATCCTGCCCGTCGGGACGGAAGGCTGCAACGACGTTCTGGCCCCTTTTACTGCGCTCGATGATGGGCGTGTGCAAGGCGACTTGAATCGCGCCAACACTGCGAGACACTGCTGGCGCGAACACGACCTTCGCCGCTTTGTCTCGTTTTATTTCGAAAGAGTATTGGCGAGCCTTAACGCTTACCGCTGGAATTGGTGCCCCTCATGAGCACTTTCCACCGCTCTAGTATTCTTTATGGTTTCCTTTTAAATCTAAAGAAGCAAAAAACAAAAAAGAAATATGCGAGAGCTTGTTGGTTAACAGTGTCGCGCTATGCACATACGTACTCTTTCGCATGTGGATGCGACTCCGGTCGGGCAGTGCCTCACGTACAAATACGGGCATCCTGCGAACGGGTTCGAGTTAAAACTGACCGCCGCACGCACCGAGATATCTGCACACGTTCAACAAGGAAGGCCGAGCAATTAAGTTATACCACAAGGGGTGTCGTCTAACCTAATTGCATTTCCTCTTTTTTCTTTTTTTCTTCTTTACGCGCCGGTGTGCGTTTTAGGTGTTTTGATACGTCTGCCCGAAAGCATTGGTGCTTTTCTTGGTTTGTTCGCAATACATTGAAATTAACTATATACGGGTCAACGTTCTGCGGCAATTGAGAAGTCTACAGTGCTCGTGCATTTGGTGGGCGCTCAAGCTGCTCCAGTGCACGCTTGTGCCCTTTCTTTTTATAGGATGGCTTCTAAGGTTTGTTCCTAAGCGTAGACTTTATAGGATATCCTCTTCCTTCTTCTTTTTTTTTTTTTTTGGTTACGAAGTCAATGGCCGGACGTACAACGGAAGAAAATGTTCTTCTTTCCCCCTTCGTTCCGTCGGCAATAAAAACCTCAGGGAGGCATATAGAACACACGCAGCACACACACAGCGCGCGGAAAGCACACGCACCGACTGAACTCCCGCTTCGCGTGCGTTGCTCGCCTCGCCATCAATCGGGCGATTCGTTAAGCGGGTGATATCCCAGGAAATGAGGCTCCCGCGTGCCGGGGTATTCGCGAGACAGAGCGGCGGCTTCTTGGCCGAGGTACGGCCGGAGGGAGCGCGCGCAGCCCCGTGCGCATTATGCGGCCGGCGGGACCCTTTCTCGCGGCTCTGATTGATATGCAGCGCGTTCTTTGAGCGACCCTAAGTGGCCGTTCATCCTTTTTTCGGCCGGGCTTCCTTCCTCCATTATGTCGCAATCTGGCGGCAGCCTCCGGCGAGGAGACCCGGCTGCCGAAAGGGAGGGCGAATGGACGCGCGTCTAAAATAATGAAGGCGCCAATCAATAGAGGGGTGGCCGAAGAAAGGAAAAGAGTAAAGCGCTTTCAGTTTTCCGGCTCAATTGCGTTTGCTGGGGGCCTCGTGGGCCTCTCTCTCCTCGCTGCAGCGAGAGACTTTGTTTGCGCCGGCGTCGTTCACTATGCGCGCCGCCCGCCGGTCACTTCCTCCTGGGCCTCCTGCATAGAAAGGGCTCCCGTTTTTCCTTCCCGTTTCCCATCGTATTAGGGAGTCCGCTTATAGCGGCTCTTTCTCTCAACCGCTCCTCAAGATGGCGTCCAAATCGCGTTCCTTTCGCTTCTTTATTTTTTTTTTTCCACGATGCCACGTTGGGTGTTTCTGTGTTCCCCGAATTCGAGTAACTGATTGCGTGCCAGGAGGACGTTGACGACCGACGCGGTTGGCTGTCGCGCCTTGCGTACCGTCCGCTGTGTCCTCGCCCTCGTACCGACCTGTCCGCGTCAACGTGCCACGATTAGGCCAACGTGGGTGGTTTAACGGCTCTGTGCACACACTCTGGACTCGGGTGTCGCTCTACGCGGCGTGTGTGGCGGCAATTTCGCTCATATTCCCCTCTTGGTCTTTCCGTTGGCTTTCTTTCTCTGTTTCCCGTTCCCGGCGGCGATGAATGCGGCCTGCCTTTTCAATTTGGCGCAGCGTCGTCAATAAAGTTTCGGCTCTCTCGCGAGGAATCTCTTTTGCCCCTCTGATTTCTGGCTGTCGTCCCCGGTGCAGCCTGAAGGCCTTCTCGCTACGTCGCTCCCTCTCTCGTGCTGCTCCGTCTCGCAACTGCCTCTTCTTGTGCCGCTGCCTGGGCGTTCCTGGCGCTGCGGCCGAGGCTTTTCTCTGCTCGGAGCGAGGGACGCCGTGTGTTTGATGCGCGTGATTGATCTCTCATTGAGCGAGGCCGTCCTGCGCCGGCCTGTGTCGTCCGCCCGATCTGCTGCGCTTTGTGGCCTGACGTGGGCGACCTGTCTGCCCGTTGTCTCCCTCGCCGCCCTTCACGCTTTCTTGCTGTCTCTGTGTGCTCAGACTGGCTGGATACTTTGTTTCTTCTTCTCTCTGGTGTCTCTTCCACGCTTCACGTGGTTGCTGATGAGGCTCGAAGTCGCTGCCGAGAATCTTTTGTTGGACGACGTTGCGAAGGTACCGTCCTTGGCTTCCGGTGACATAGCGTGCATACGACGTCGATGTTTGGTTCTTTCAATATCGTTTACGTTCGTGTCTGCACAATCATTCGTAGAATAGCATCGTTGAGCGCGAAGTTGCGTTTGGCCTACCGCAAAAGAAGATAACAAGATCGGCTTACCTCCGCAGGAAGGAAGGTGCCGCCAGTAAAATATTTACTGAGTGATAGTAGGTTTGCTGCAGCGATTGTGAGGATTAACGGGTGCATAATATCCCTCTCGATTTGGAACTACACGAGAAATAAAGAAGGAAACGCTTCTTTCACCGTCTCCCACCGGTGTTAGTGCCTTCCTGAGCCCTCGAGGAGTGAAGGGGCTCTAACCACCTGAACAACGCAGCTCCACGGTGTCGAAGTGACGTTCTGCAATAAAGCATGCATATCATACACCTTCATATCTGAAAAGAGAGCTAAAGTTCTGTCGCATAGTCATCGCGTTGTCGAATTGGAAAACGGGACGACGGCGGTGCACCTTGTTTCGAGAGTCTTGAAGTAGACCGCCAGAGCGCAGAGTTTCGGGCTGCTCCGTGCGGTGGGCGACGCGCAGCCGGCCCTTTCAGCTCGCGGGAACCCGTGGCAGCCGTGATCGCGTCCGTCGCCCGCTTAATCGCCGGGAATGGGAATCGCTCGTCACCTTCCTATTTATGGGCCGTTGTCGGGCTTTTATGGAGTCGTCTCGCGCCGCGCCGGGGCGGGCCGCTCGCCTAATTGGCGCTAATGGAGTGGCTCCTAAAACACGGCTAATGGCGCTGCTTTGCGTCTCTTTGAGGGGCCTCGTTAAACAGGGATTCGGGCGACGCCGATGGCGCTCCGTAAAGAGGCCCCGAGGCCCGGCGGTACGTCGCGCGACCTTTACTGCCCCGTCGAATTAGTTGACTCACGTGGACGTAACGGACGAGATCGATGGGCCGTCCGTGGGGCGTCGGGGGGCTGGGACAGGGCTCAATCCTGTTTCCAAGGAACCAGAGATCGCTTTTGCCATATACAGCAATGGTCTCCAAACCCCGGCCCGCGGGCGGTCGCGGTTTGTTTGTGGCGCACGACCCAGCTGCTACCAACGCACATATAAACTCGCGTAAAAAAAGAAAAAAGAAAAGCCGGTGCCGCGACACAGGTTAAAAGCACGAACGAAAAAAAAAACTGCACCAGTCCGTTTTTTTTTTTTTTTTTGCGTTCTTGTGTATATCATGATTAGTGTCCTGTGTCATTACTATTGCACAGTGTAATGATCAGATCTACCATATTAGTTTTCTGCCCTGCCCCAATTATTTGGCAGTGTCGTAATATCTAACATACTGCATTTGAAAATAAACTATATATATTTATCCACATTCCATTTCTTTTTAAATCTTTGCTCGCGTTTAAGATTTTTTATTTAAGGGCTAGCTAATTTATTTGGTATTTCCTCGTTTATCTTGTCTTATCTATGTTCCGGCCCTCGAGACAGGTCCCCAGTCCGGCCCCTTAACCAAAGCGTTTCGAGACACCTGATCGGGAGGTTGCCAACATGATGCTATTCGAGACTGATTGCGCCCCGGCTGCCTCAACAACAAAACGTATCAAATCAGTTTACTTTACATTTTGAAAATTTCGTTCGTACCTTCAGTCCTCTTGCGTCTTACGAACATCTTCGAGAAAGCGTGTTGTATTTTTCGGCTTCGCTTGAAATCATTACGCCACAGCTTAATTGATCATGCAAATGTAAGGTAGGGGGTTGGGTTCTTGGAGGGCAACTGGAATACAGGTTTCATTAGTTCTTGTTCATTTGCACATACAAGACACGTACGATGACTCCCTTTCTTCTAGAAGAATACGCACATGGCGCCGACTGGCTTACGCAGAAAGC
The DNA here is from genome assembly GCA_013358835.2 of Ixodes persulcatus. Lineage (NCBI taxonomy): Eukaryota > Metazoa > Arthropoda > Arachnida > Ixodida > Ixodidae > Ixodes > Ixodes persulcatus. The sequence goes on from JABSTQ010011207.1 coordinate 643,791, forward strand.
GAACCACCGTAAAGTCCACGACGCCATTAGACTAGGAAGCTCGGTGACGTGTAAGCGATAGAACCTCTCTTTGTACAAGGTGACAGGTACGAGCGTTGAGCTCTTTGATGTTTTGGAACTTGCGATTGCGCGCGGTATACCACTTCGTAATTTAATGTTCTGTGTCCTTTTTTTTGTTTTTGTTTTTTCTTTTGTGGTTGTCATTTCGGACGAGCAATTGTCTGATCGACCTTCAATGGACTATTCTCGCCGCCTTCCGGTAGCGGACACAGCAGCGTTTAGTATTCCTGGCATAACGTGTATCGAACACCGGATCTCCCGTTTTATTCATACGACGCATCGCCTCTACGATGGCGGGCATCCATATCCTCCACGTGGGCAATCTCGTCGTTTCGAGCGGCGTTCCCCGGGACCAGCTCCCCTCCGTGGGCGCCGGTCAACGGGGTCCCACCGAGGTTGCCGAGGGGCGCCGTGTGTGTCGACGTCCCGATTCCTTATTTAGCGGCCTGCCTATTATTTGGTGGAAACGGCCGCTGCGCGTAATGACCGAGCGGGGCGTTATTAATGGCTCGTCGTTTGTCCCTCGCGCTGGAACGCGACCGGAGGTCACCCGGACGCGGCAAACAAACGAGCGGTCCGAGGAAACGGCATAGTCCGCATCGCTCTCGGCGTCGTCCGGGCCGACGTCCAAGACGACGGCGTCCACGTCGGGCTGCCTGCTTGGGAGCGGTGGTCCGGCCCACGCGCACGGCCGCCATTAGTTACGCCGAAATGGAATGCGGGGCCGCCGACTGTGTCGCCACCATGGTCCGAGCTCTTCCGACGCACTGCTTGCGCCGGCGCTGCGCTGTTCTACCTCTGTTCTACCTTCGTCTTAGGCACCGTGGTCTTGGCTGTAGCTGCGGCCGGAGCAGTACCTGCATCCTTGGAAATCGAGGAGGCGGCGTAGGATCACTTAAAGGGGTCATGAAACGATTTTCCTACTTCTTCCTCCTTAGCTTTAATCCTCAACTCAAATGCGAATTGTGAAATCACGTGGTCGTGACATTCCTTCGGCACCGGTGCGATGACTCCTAGCTTCCACAGTGCTTTTTATGCACACCATAGAACTTGTCATTCCCCAGGGACAATAAGTTCCGTCAGGGCACTCATTGGCCACGAACGCTAATCCAAATATTCGTCGACGGATTGATTGTTGACGAGCGCATACGTCCGAGTGACGCAGTTCTCGTGTCCAATGCGTGAGCTGGGCTCTGCTGACGTCAGTTTGGCGCCGGTGACGCGCTTTTGGAACCGCGGATGTATCATAGTGAAAAGGCGGAGAGCTTTCGAAGGCAAGAAGGTACAAAATAGTCCGCTATATTTTCAAATGTTTGTACCGAAAAGCTGGCTTTTGACTTTCTAGCCTCTTTCTTTTGGCCAACTAAACGATATGCGATTAGTAAAGTCCCAATTTAAAATCATTCATCCCAACCCAAAATTTGTTTCATGGGCCCTTTAAGAGTAAATTATAATGCTGGACGGGAATTTTTTAAAATATATTGAAATGACAAGGAGAAATGAAAATTTCATTGAAACAAGGAAATTTTAATTTCCTCGGGATGTTTTCAACTGGATCCCCGCTGTTGCTGCGTCGTTCTTCTGTATCGCGTTTGAAACGAACTGAGATTAGGTGGCCGCTACTCGTTTTTTACCTTTGGTTCCGGATGCACGGTGCGGTTCTGGGGCTGGATTGAATGGTTAATATGTCGCAAGTGATTGGGCGGTGGTCCCGTATTTTCATCGAGGTTTGCGCGAGGCGTCCTGTTGCTGTCGGTAAACGCTGGATACGATCGACACGATGTCCTCACATTCTTTGCATGTGTTGCCTTACCGTTTTACGAACGAGGAGCCTCAAACTGAATAAGTTATCCTTTCATTGTTCGGCATAATTCAAAGGAATCGACGGCGGTGTTCACCTGGAAGCACCTTCAATTTATTGCGGTAGGCCCCACTACACTTGCAAGGAGCGTGGTATGGCGGTGAATGTCCCCAATGCAGCACTTTCCAGCAGCACACAGTTTACAGAGTTCACGTAGCTTAGTGATAAACAAAATAATCACTTTTAGAATGAAAACATTGGCATCCAGAGGCTATACTCGCTTCAAAATTGCTAATGACCAACTTTGATGCTTTGAAGCGCGTGACCCTCCCTCATATCTTCCGAGGAACCCATAAACCCTCGGATAGTCTGCATCCTTAAAACATAATGGCATACTCCGGGCTCCCTGAATAGGACAGCACATATCTACTTCGCGTCTTTGTCATTTCAATTATTCATGGTCGATTTAAATTGTTTGATAGATTCAAGTATAGTTTTACTTTTTAACCGATCGCACCTATAACATTCGAAATAACTCAAATGCTCAATCATGTTTGTTTTCTCTTTTGTTTCGTAAATGCAGTCTCGCATTCACTCTTAATCTCGTTTTACTTAGGTTCCACCTTTTTGCAAAAACGTTCCAGTTTCCCACAGGAAAACGCCACGGGGTCGTTTTAAAACACACACGTCCGGCTAACCCGCCTTGATTAGAGATATTTCTTATTTCAAACCAAGTACCGAAGTTTTAAAACATCAAACACAAAATGTTTAGCAAAAAGAAAAAGGAAAAAAAAAAAAAAACAGCACTGAAAGTATATTTTTTTGGTTGCCGTCTCAGCCACGCTCTTCACGGGAGCATCAGAAGATATGCAGCCCCTCGACCGTAACCCTCGGAAAGAGCCTTCACCGCGCTACAAGCACGGGCCGATTTTCCACGTCGGTCGTTGCAGCGGCAGGAGCCTCTTCTTCACTAGCGGTCTGGTTTCCCCGCACCACACGACGTTCGCGGGCATAGAGTGCCTACATAATATCGGCCTGGTTATACGAGCAGGCCCCTCGCTGGGCGGAATGCCCCTTCGAGCGGCCGCAAGCTCCCTGCGCCTCTCCCGCCTAACGTTACGCCGGGGAGGCCCTTCTCCTGGTTGCCTGCGTGGAGGTAATAGCCGACTCCGGAGACATCTCCGCCGAGGATTAGAAGCGCGTAAAAGACGGCTTCTCCGCGGAACGCGCCGTGCGAAGGGAAAGCCCCGCTCGCGGGGGAGGCGGCGCGGCCTCGCGCCTTTCGTGCATGCTCCTTTCTTCGGTCATTTTTTTCCCCGAGGCTTCTTCTCTATTCTCGTTAGCGTTCCAGTCCAGAGTTCTTTTGGTTTTTATGGAGACGGGCTGCGTGCGTCCGATAAATGTTTCACGTGCAAGTGAAACGAGCCGCATCCTTATGGTGCAGTAAATAATCCAAGTTTACCCCGGACGCGCGGGGGCTGGCCGCGCGAGCCTCTTTTCGCCGCGGTTGCCGACTTGAGGCCAGGGGCCTTTCCTTGCGTCTTCTACGTGGCACTGCGGGATACTTGGACGAGAAGGGAAAATGGCGGTTCTGCTCGACACGACTGGACAAACCCCATTGTGACGCCGGTGTTCTTACTCGTAGCATTTTATGTTCGTTGGTGCGTGGGGAAGTGTTTCCTTCTTATGCCACGGGACGAGCTCTAAATGTAAAAGCATAACCTTCTCCCAGGACGAGGGGTAAGGAGTTAGAGTTTCTTTTGATATCAGTTGCGTTAGGTCCATCAAGCACCAGAAAACCGCACGAAGAAAACGAAAAAAAAAAAAGAAAAGAAAGAAAGAGCTAGAGGGCGTCGAAGTATGAAGTCGATGTTAATAAAAGGAGAAACAAGCGTTACTTGTTATATGCTGAAATGGCAACAACGTAGATTACTCGTTGCTGAGACAGTGTAGGACCATTATCGTTATTTATCAGGCCAGTCAACCGATGTGCGACCTTAAGATAGATGGGATAGCGCTTGTATTAAGGGACGACTGCAAATATCTGCATAGTTAACGAGATAGAGAAATAAGATAGGTCAATATATATTTATTTCCACCGAAGGAAATGGTGGAGCAAGAGGAAAAAAGCTTAAGCGTGAAGATTGAAGATTGAAAAGCCCTCAGCCTTATTGGCAGTGACAAACATTTCGTGCAATGCATGAAGAAGCACACACACGCGTTCACGAGGAGTACTGAGTTTTTTGCAGTTTTGCTTGAGTTTTATTTTAAACACTGTCTTTAAATTAAATGAAGGGTTGTGAACGCCTTTAGAACTACGCACAGCTATACTGTTGAAGTTTTCGTGTCTCTCCTGATAATAAACTTCTGATTGTGAGCGAACCTCTGCATGACTCGGCGAAATGAAATAGGGTGTACTTATTCCCCTCCCCCTCCCCCCTCCCCCTCTCCCCCCCCCCCAAAAAAAAAGTAACTAGGTTTTTTTTTTTGTTTGGTATTCCATCCTAAGGAAAGCAAATACAAAAAGCAAGCACTTTATTCGTTTTTTTTGCCTAAAAGAAATGAAAGCGGTACTTCGTTATTGAAGAAAAGTAACTTTGTTGCTTGTACTACGTGCCAGTTTTAAGGATGCAGCTAGAAATTTAACCGACCGAGTATTTTGTAATATATGCACAACTCTTTCCGTGTGTTGTACAAATCGAATGGTCGTGAGGTTCTTTTTTTTTTTTTTGTCGCATCGTTAGAATAATTTACATGACTTCAAACTGTGCCATGGGACTTATTTCATTCCCCGGGTTGTATAAAGAGGGCACATACGTTGTTGTTATACCTCGATGTAGCCTTTAAAACGGGGTATATCAGTTTTGCTATTTGCGCTAGCTTGATGCCCGTTCAATTGTACGCCGGATAGAGGATTTTTTGGCAGATAAGTGAACATTTGATTTCCTTCCTGTAATTTGGATCGCAGTTGACGTTTTGTTTTTTGACGGTTTATTCCGTCGACGTTTTATTCGCATTTTGTGCCGACCGATTATCACATCAGATAAACACAGTTCTTATTGAACTTTAACAGCAAGTGTAATAAATGCAACACAATATAAAAAAAAAAATTATCGCCGTTTTTTTTTTTTACGTTATTGAGTCGGTGTAGCAAAACTGATTGCGCTGTGGGGTGTGCGTATCCGGACCACCAACATGAGTAATAGTAGTTGGTGTTCGTCCCTACCCTCTACTTAATGCGCTGAAGCACCACGGCCGTGTTCGCGCTACACTCTTAGAAAAATGGGTATAGATAGTCGTCCCTAATGGGAGGAGCGGTCTTGTAACTGATGTTCCTTTAGAAAGGGAGAAACTTTCGTCCCTGAAGCAGGGGAGCAAATAGTTCCTCTGTCGCCTGCATCTCATTATGGAGGCCCTGAATCGAGCAAATTGAGTTCAATAAGGCTTAACGAAGACGCTACGTCTCTTGTACGGGACGAGAGGTGCAGCAAATAAAAGCGTAACGCGAGCGTTCCGCAAGCTGTGTCTATTTCCGAAGCCACACTCCCCACGCAGGTATAGAAACTCGCGTTTCGAAAACAGTTACTCAGTCTTTTCGTCGCCAGCACTGTGATGTTAAACGGAGACAACTGATACCCAGGGGTATGTCTTACCTTTGCTGTTCCTCGAGTCACAATCCTTTCGTCAACCGCACATCACGGAGGAATGGCAAACCAATCCGTGAAACCAAAAGCCGCTCTCAAACGAACAAACTCGAAGCCGCTGCGGCCGCTGTTTATCGCGTAGCGTAAAAAGAAGGTTAAATCGCTTGGCACCAGATGGCAGGGTCAAGCACAGAAATTGCAAGTAGCTAGGCTAGGTGGCGCTAGGTACCGCCCAATTTATGTTCTACAAAAAATATTTTTATTTCCTCAGGCCACTCTTCGGAAACCTTTACTATACACACATGTAGCCACATTACGCATACTGCAAGCATCAGGTGAACATACATTGAGCGCATACACATAAATGGCACATACAAACATCAATACAATGGCGCACTAACCCGAACACTACACCCGAGCCAAGGTTACTATACTTCGTTTCACCTTCGGTCCGAGCGCGGACGATGGTATGAACCGAAGGGCCAATCAAACAGCGCAAAAAGCGCACCGTCATGGCGTACTCTCTGCGCTTGATAGGACTAGCCGGCGTAGGAGCACGCACAGAGAGACGGCGAATAACCGCTGGTCCTATCAACTGCAGAGAGCACGCCATGACGTTGTGCCTCTTCGCTGTTTGATTGGCCCTTCGGCTCATTACATCGGCCGCGCTCGGACCGAAGCTGAAACGAAGTATAGAACCCTCAGTTGGGAAACTCACCGTTGAAACCTGGGCCGCTGGTGTCCACCGAGACCGAGCTAAATACGACAACAGCGCCACTCTGTATCATTTGTCTTAACTGTGGTCACCTTGAGCTTTTAGAAAGCATGTTTTTGCGTAAAAAACAACGGAAAAGACTTTTTTTGTAGTAACTTTTATTGGAGTTTAGTACAAAATGATGGCCGCGTGTTGTTTTCTAAAATATTTAGTTTGCAAGTTTTGCAGTACAATTAATATTGTTTTTATACAACCGTGCATCAGCGGTGATTTCAGGTAGGGCGTCCCGGCTAGGCGCATATTTATTAACCTGAGTAGTATTTCGCGGCGCGTCCGCTTGGGAGTTGGGGGTGGCACCCCTGAAGCCCTTTCCACAGTATCTGTTCTGGCCCCAAAATGGCCGATTAAAGCCAAAATGGAAGTCACGTGCAGTTCCTCGAGTGGCCACTGCGGGAGAAATGGCGGCGTTGTGATCGCCATTAGCTCGGTTCTGGAGGACGGGTCGGTGCCACTTTTTCAGAGCAGTCTCTATGGCAGTTTCCTAACTGAGTGGTTTAGTAACGCTGACCCGAGTTCTGCGTTTCCGTCTTTTATACTGGTCGTTTTGAACGTGCGGAATTTCTCGGTGACTGCCTAAGCAATAAAAAATATTCCCAGCATGTTGATATTTTCCACCAATGTCACACCTCTGAGAGTATTTTGAATGGCCCAGGGGATGAATCTCTTATTAAAAAGTAAACGCTCGATCATGCCGTAATTATTTGAAAGCCAATAAGTTAAGCCGCTCCAATGCGGTTCGAAGCCGTGAGTTTGTTTCCCCGCACGGCACATCTTAGCCTGTATTTCTATTGTAGTGTTTGTTTTTCTATTTGTGCTGTTCGCGCACGGCTGCGATTGCCGTCTTGAATTAATCTCTGTAGAGCGGATATTCACTCAGCTGGAAGTGATGCTTCACGTGCAGAGAAATCGCTTTTAAATCAACTTGAATGCAGTCAAAACCACCACTTGCGGCAGGTGTTAAGTGTACGTAGCTACGCCGTGGCAAGCTCGAAAACGTCTAGTGCTCATCCCAGCGCCACTTGGAGGGCAGTTTCTCCAGGAACCGTAGTATATTTGAACAGCAAAATGAAGGGTAGCTTTTTTTTTATTTCGATTTTACCTACTATTCTTTTTTAATGCTAAAATTCCACACTGTAAATATACGTAATTTTCGTCATAATCTTGTACTGTTCAGTCCTTTCCCCAGAGCGCAATCGCGGTCGGGAGGAGACAACCGACGGTCACATTGGCCACTGGACGATAGGAGCTTAGTGTTCAGACCAGCGTTCTAACATGACGTCGATCGATTGCACCTAATCCCTCAAGTGGTCTTAAACTTTTTAATGTAAAGCGGAATGTCAACCTGCGACACCCCGCCCCCTCCGATCACGGCCCGACCAGCGGCATCAATGCCCGACAGTTCACGTCACCTCATCTTGTTGTTACACCACTGAAACGCGAACACAAGGTCACATCGGCGATAATTCCAGTCTTCCGTTCACAACCCACAACACTGCCATCACGATGTTGCTAACACGCAGAAATACAGAACCCCGTTGAACGCCGGTTGGCACTCGGTATCGGAAAACAGAACCGAACTCAGCACGGAAGGCACCCAGGCAGCCGGCAGCAAAACCTGCCTGTCTTGGACGCAGTTCCTGCGATTTCCATAACGTCGAAAACGTCGACACAGTTCCGCGTGGTTCCGCTACTGTGGGACTGTAGTTCCGCGTGGGTCCCGCAATCCGGTGACGGCCCAGTGTACGTAGCACCGCTGGCACTGCTCCGGAACTTTGCTGTCTCTAGCGGCTTCGTTTGCTCGTTTGATAAAATTAGTGATAAAAACGTCAATGCAACCGAAATGGTATGCACGTTTGGACTAAAAGACGGAATTACAGGCGGCCTTCGCTGCCGCTGAAGCTCAATCAACTCAACAACATTTATTAAACAACGTGCGCGACGTGCTCGAAAAACGAAACCGAAAGAAGATGAGTCGGGAGGGCGAAAGCTTTCTCCCGTCTGCCTGGAGAAGGAAAAAAACCTTTCGTTTCTCCCTTTTTCTCCTGTCCGCTTGGGGGCGCGTCAGTAGAAGGGAGAAAGACGCGCCGTTGCTACCTTTTTCCTCCATTTTTTCTTAGAGTGTATCAGCAGTGATGGAAGTGCTGCGCCATTTGCGCTGCATATTGCGCTAAAATGCCATTTCTGTTTAGAATTAGGGGGCATCAGTGGCCATGTCGGCTAGCGCACACCAGCTTAAATCACGTGGAACGAAAGCTCGCGCTGCAGAACCCAAACATCCTGAGTTCATTCCCCACCTCGGCCCGTCTCGATCTGGATGAGCATCGTACCGGCGTGCATTCGTGTTTCGCTATTGCGTGGTGCACGTTAAAGACCCCAGGCTAGCTGCTACACTGCGCTGGCTAAATTGCTTATCTATAGCTGAGACACCATACGCCCATTGGGACTGACTGACTTCCGGCTGTATAAACATACACACAATTACTTGCTGAGAATTACGCCACACCTACGCCGAGATGAGATTAAACGAAGTAAGATATAAACATATGTTTATTAATGGTCGACACTAATATTCGGAGAAGTAGGAGGAAAGGAAAATGGCACAAATATGTATTTCACAGCGTCTCTACTCACCGTTCAGTCTTTTCATATGAGGATCAGAGCACAGTCGAAGGCTCGAACAGATACAACCGCAAACACACATACTAAAATTGCAAGTCACGGGACATTCGCTGCACATTTGTTTGGTTTAGCCGATGAAAGAGCACGTACAGGAAGCTGGACGAACGTCATGATGTCGCGCTTTGATGCCGTTTTTGTCGGTCCCATTGACTCGTAGCGCCGGCTGCGCTTTAAACGCTGGGGAAACGAAGTATTGAGATTAGTCGTCAACCGGCGCTGGCCGGTTGAAGCGCTGGCAGGTTGATCGACATTGTCTAAATTTCTAGACGATGTCGGCGATGTCAGGAGCTAAATGTCGCGAGAAAACGTTGCAAAATAGTGGGATGACGGCTACCTTGATAAGACAGAACCAGGGTCTTGTACTCCAGATGAGATCACTTGATTATCATGCCTTCCGCATGCCTCCGTGCCACCTCTCCCCAATGCGCAGGCGTCGAGCTTCACCGCTTTCCACCGGAGTGCGGCTGACACGGTTTAGCGCCTTGGTTAGCGCGATTGGCTTGGGAATTATCCTCACTACTATTCCAAATCTAGCCTCTTTGGTCTTCATTAAAAATTAATCTTTAATTAAAAAAAAAAAAGCTGCGCCGAGACAGAAAAAAATAACAAACAACAACGCGTGTTTATACTTTAATAAACACGCTAGGCAAAGTTTTTTTTTTCTTTTCGTGAAGCTGTTGATAGAAAGAGCAGCAAACTTTACTTCACTGTGGTTCTAACGCCGCTAACGATTAGTGTCCCTTTTAAACACAAGGGAGGCTTTCATAATATGTGTGGATAGTTGCTTTGCAGTTTATACTATTAAAGTTAAGTTTGGTAGGTTCATAAAACTTGGCGGACACAATTTTATTGACAGACGTGTTAAATGATATGCTTTTTTATGCTTGCACTTCACATAAGTTATATGCACAGGCTAAATAAGCTACAGGGTGTAAAAGTGGGAGTAGTGGGAGTGGAGAGACTTTATCGCCAACTGAAGTGTTGCGCTATGATTCATTGTAAATGGAAGGTATTCTGACCAGAACCTTATTTATGAAAAGAAGGTTCCGTGTTTCTTTTGCGCCCCTTTTTCCTTATAACAAAAGGTAATAAGTGATATGCTCCAGTATCAATACGTAACCCTCAATCCTCAAAGATAAAGCTATTTAGCGATGCAAACACTTTTAAGACGAAAGCCTTACTTGTCCCATTGAGCGAAAAATCAGAGTAATTGGCCATAATAACGCGATTGCACGGCATGCGCCGCTGAATGGGCGACCCCACTGGTCCCATTATCTTGGCGTCGTCCTTGCGGTCGTCCTTGAAGTCGTCCTAGACCTCTAGGACGACCTCACTTGTCAGATTACGTAAAAATAACAAGCGACGTCTGCGTTGTTGTGCCTGAAAGATGGCCATAAAGATACGTCATTAAGGGTCATCAAGCGTAATATCACCGACAAAGCGCCCTGTGCAAAAAAAAAAAAAAATATTGCGTTTTGGATTTTATTTTTGCTCATTGTGTTCAATCCCCACCCCTGCCCGTTTCGATCTGGATGAGCATCGTACCGTCGTGCGGTCGTGTATCACTACTGCGTGATGCGCGTTAAAGGGATACTGAACCAAAGAATTTAGCGTCCATAATAAGTGGCGCACGTTCTTCCCACGAGCCAGCAGCCGGCGGTGTGCGCGAGCACACGCAACGAAAATGACGTCAAAGACCTCCGTTCGCGCTTAAGAGGACAGTGAAATGCATGGGATTCGGGCCAAAGGAGAAGAAATACAGGCTTTTCATCTCCACAAGTGAAAACTACGTGCTTGTTAGACCAATTAATCGCTTACCTTTTACACTAGACACCACTGTGTAGATGAAAAACGTGTCTTTATTCTCCTTTGGCCCGAAGCCCATACATTTCACTGTCATCTTAACCGCGAATGGATGTCTTTGACGTCATTTTTGTTGCGTGTGCTCGCGCACACCGGCGGCTGCTGGCTCGTGAAAAGAACGTGCGCCACTTATTATGGACACTAAATTCTTTGGTTCAGTATCCCTTTAAAAGACCCAGGCTAGCAGTTGTACTGCACTGGCTAAAGTTCTCATCTACAGCTGAGAGACTCGTCTTCCGTTGAGGCAGACCAAGTTCTAGGCTGTATAAACATACACACACACCAATTTCTGCTCGCTGTGTGCTTCATGAGATGGACTGTGAGGCGATCGCGTCTACATCTACGGCCTACACATCGGCAGCAGCGTCTACATCTACGGCGGCTTCCACAGGCAAACGTGGCCGCCCACGCAAATACGCCACAGCCTCCTTAAGTGTCATCCCCTAGGTGTCGTCCTAGAGGTCGTCCTAGACGCCGTCATCTAGGCGTCGTTCTCGACGTCGTCGTAGACGTCGTCCTTAAGGTAGTCCTAGAAGTCGTCCTAGACGTCGTCCTAGACATACATCATCCTAGACGTTTTAAATGTACTCTAGTGTATCTTTTTTTCATTTTCGATGGATTTGCTAACAGATGTTGGTATCTGCTCCAAAGGAGTCAGTAGCTTTTTGCTCCAAACCAACATTTTGTGTGCTACAGACGTACTATAAAACGTCAAGTGCCGCTTCTATCACTGCACCCGTGTCACGCACGTGTTGCGCTGTCTTATATCTGCTGCAGCAGCTGGTCTGTCTATATAACCCCGGTTAGGTAGATGTTTGGAACTAGTTCAATATATATATATCTATATCTATATATATATATTTTAGAAGGTTCGGCTCTGTTATAGTGGAACCACAACCACAAAAGAGAGTGTTTTGCTTTTTATCGCGTTATTACTACGTCAATCAAGGAGATGAAACTAAAAGGAAATAGGCGTTGGGTTTAGTTATAAAAAGTTTCACAGGTATTGTAGGAACGTGACAACTCTCCAGCGAGCGAGAAAAAGAAGAGTGCCGATGTGCACCGTTTTTCTTCTCTCTCGTGAGTGATCTTGCCTTTCACACGCTTGGAGAGCTCTCACTTGTTTCCAAGTGGGCACGAACAAGCCAGGCGTGACGAGTTCTTTGTTCCGAGCCACTGTTTCCAGCCTCGCCCCGCGGCCATCCTGTCCGACTCCGTGTTTGAAGACGGGGTCACACGAGCAGCCGGGAACATTTGCGCTTCCCGAATAAGCCCGGCGGACATGCGTGACTGCTACATATTCGTCTGGGCCGTCGCGGAATGGGCCCTTCGCACGAAGGGTGCTAATGCGGCCGCTGATCGAAGTTGGCCGCACTGGACGGCCCGAGGAATATGCGTGCCGACTCCGCTAATGGTGGCCACTTGGCGGGGGACTCTCGTGAGCGGACCGTCCACTCGGAAGCCCAGTCTGGGACCCGGCGCGCCTCGGGGACCCCGGGGTCCCCCGGGCCGGACCTGGGGCCCAGGTTGGCCGAGACTGCCGCCGAGCGGGCCGGCCGAGTGCGCAGGAAGCCGTCGCGTGTGTTTGCGTAGCGCACTTGTCACATTGTGGCCTCGGCTTCGTCGATCGCCTCAGGGACCATTATGGTCAAGGCCTCGTCGAAATTCGCGGCTGCACGGCTTCTGTAGGAGGGAGACACCAGGATTTGGGAAAGATGCCGCGGAGTGGCGCATGTTGGGAACTCTCAAATATTACGCAAAACGTGTTGAACTAATTGGTATGGGGTAGCCGGCACCGTGAACTCAGTGCCAACATTTACATTGCATTTCAAATATTGAAGAAAAAGAAAAGAAGGACGTCTGATTTCTGTTCCCGAAATGATTCCGCTCTAATAACGTAATTGTAAAACGCGTGTGCGCCACGCACTTTTTTTTTTTTTTTGCCTTAGGCTAATTTTGGATAGTGCAAGGCCAGCCGGTTTTAATCAGTTAAAGAAGAAAGAAGACACGAAGCCGCTTGAACGGAATCGAGCCAGAACGGCCGGACAGTGTGTCATCGACTCGAGTTTTTCTCTTCGCTTTATTCGCTTTGGTGTCATCAAACGATACCTCGACATGGGCGATATGTTTACGCTGCGAGCGTTTATGTTCGACATTTTACGGAAGATATTCCAGTTATAGTGGAATCTACCGGCTATGGCACGTTTCAATGTATGTCGAGATAACAAGGCTGATTATGCTGGAGAGGACGTTTTCTTGGTTGCACTATTCTGCAGGTTCGTCCCAGAGTTGTTCATCTCTGTAACAATGCCCACGTGCCTACCCTCCCACTGAACGCTCAAGGTGCATGGCAGTCACTGCGATCCACGTTTCCACCTAAAAGAGAAAGTCTGTAATGTGACATTGAGCATGATGTGGTCATGTAACTATAATCTGCAGTGTCGCATTGCACACTTAATTTACTTAATGTTTTGTTAAAAATCATTAGGCCAAAATGATCGCGGTGATAGACTCTCCAAATGCTGTGGACGAAAGATAGCGGCACGGGATGTTATATATGCACCTTTCCATAAAAACATATACGGACGCTTTCATTGCTGTGCTTGCGTGTTATGCACGCGCACTTTTTGGCTGGCCGCAATTGCGAGCGAGTGCTGGTTGGACTGTGATTTTTATAAACAGTGGAAACGCGCATAGATGGGGGATCGAAGGCAGAGGGGGTTAGCGCACACTAAAATACGGGGAGCGAAAGCTCGCGCTTCAGAACCCAGGGATCTTGGGCTCAACCTCCACCCCTGCCCGTTTCGATGTGGATGAGCATCGTACCGGCGTGCGGTCGTGTACCACTACTGCGTGATACACCTTAAAGTCTCCAGGCTAGCCGTTGTATTGCGCTGGCTAAATTAATGTATAAACATATCTAAACTTTATAAACATACAACACAGTTATTTATAGACCATTCATCTAAGGTGCATTTCACAAAAGACTAAATAACTACCCCGGTTTCCACACACACGCACACTTATATGCATACATACATACGTATATATACATACATAGATACATACAAAACACGCGCGCGCGCTTCAAAACAGTTTATGCACATGTTAGATTGTTATTTCATCTCACAGTACCTGAGCTGCATAGAAGCTATTATTACTGCTATTGGGATGACGAACTTGTCGTTGCTCATAACATCCCTTAATAGACTCCCCTCTCAATGAAGCACGCACAAGATGAACGCGGTTTGCTGAGGCGTCAATTACGCTTTATTTGCTTTTTTTTTTACGTTTTAGCATCCCGATTTTCCTACAAAAGAACATCCCTGGGAGCAAACGGCACACCGCGGATGTCTTCTCGGGTCGACAAACAGCTGATTTTGTTTTTGTCGGCGGGCATTACTTCTGCGCGTGTCGCGCTAATAGCACATGACGAAGTAAACTCTCGCTGTTCTCAAGCAATTTTCGCCAAATATAGTCTAAGTAAGTTTCAAAATATAGTTCGAACATCAATATTGAGTTTAATTTTTTCTTTAGGAATTCGTGCGTTGAATTATTTCCGATTTACTTTAAAGTTAAAAAATATCAGGTACTTCAAGTTCATCTCAACTTAGTTTCGGGTCATTTTCTTTGTGCTTCGACTTCTGAATTAGGAATTAGGTTCACGCCTGTCATAACTCAGACGCGCCCTACCGTTGACAGGATTTTTTTAAATATATATTTGCACGATGAGTATAGTCATGGCTCTGCGTCCTTTACACGTAACGTGTCAATTATAAAACAAAAGATTTTAAAAAATACGACAAAGGGCCTGCGCAAAATCCATACGGTAGTCTGGACGTTTGCCATAAGTGTGAACTCTGTATTGGGGTTACTTAAGCGAATGAGGAAGCGGAAGACATAGCAGTGAGAGGGATAGCGATGATTGGGGTGACGATGAAAAAGGTGATGGGGATTATACTGTAACTCACTTCCGCATAGGCACAACACACTTCGATAAAGAGGTGTTGAGAGTCCCGTACTATACACCGACACAGTGTGTACAAATAAGCCCACTTTGCCCACACGAGGTGTGGGCACTGCGTGCGCCGAAACCAAATTCTGGAGGGGTGAAGCGCCTGCGCATGCGCAGTACCGACAGCAGTGCCACCGCAGTGGCGTGAGGTCAGTGGGTTGAGTTGTTCTATACTTCGTTTCTCCCTAAGTCCAGACGCAGCCGACGCTACGAGCTGATGGGCCCAATCAGATAGCGTCAGAAGGGCACCATCATGGCGTTCCTCCTGTTTCTGTACGTGTTCTATCACCGCTGAACCAGTCGTAAACAGAAAAAGGCCCAATGACTTGCGCTTTTGACGCTGCTTTGTTGATCTCATTAGCTCGTAGCGTCGGCTGCGTCTGGACGCAAGCTGAAACGAAGTATAAACCTTCGCAAAACTCGCCTTCTGCGCGCTGCCACCTTTGTCTGCTGGGCTGTGGAACGCCTTCTGAGCATGCGCTGTTGATCTGCTGTGCGGTTTATCAGACCCTGCGCATGCGTCCAAAGCTCCGTGACTCAGCATTTTTCGCCCGGCTTATAAGCGATGCAAAGAAATGCTTAGACGGGCCAGTTGGTACATCATGGGAAATAAGCGCCAAAGGAATAGGGACAAAGAGTAGAATAACAACGACACAGGGCGCACTCTCAACTGAACTTATTAGGAAAATAAATTCAGTTTTAGAAAATAAAATAAATTTCCTAATAAATTCAGTTGAGAGTGCGCCCTGTGTTGTTGTTATTCTACTCTTTGTCCCTGTTCCTTTGGCGCTTATTTCCCATGATGCAAAGGTCTACAGTAAGAAAAAATGCGTCTTGTGGAGCTATATCGATGCTCAATGCGTCTTGTGGAGCCTATTCATTATCGTGATAGTCAGGGCACTCGCACAGGATGTGCTTATATGTTCTACTGGCCGTTCCACGTGCCAAATGATAGTCTCCCCGAAAGAAAATATATAAACAAAAAGATTGCGCGAAGCCTCGTATCGCGAAGGGGGTAGTAGTATACATTACTTAAACTCCAAGCGCAATTTTGAATGCCGTTTGCGACTTAATATGATGGCTTCCCATTCCTAGCAACGGTTCAGGTTCCGCTCTCCCGTTTGTCCCTCCCCCGCCATCACTCCGACGAGTCCAGCGGAATCCCGCGACCGGCCGCAGCTGCTCCTCGCGGGGGTGACGAACCGTCTGCACACACGTCAACAGGTGTTGACGTTGTCCCCCCGCGGGACCCCACAGGGACGCCTCGGAGAGGGACATCGGTCGCTGTCTGTCCGTTCGACCGCTCCATTGTTAGTTGGGCTCCCGTTGACGGCGGTATAACCTCTCGCTGGCGGTTAATTGTTTGCGTGGCTGCGGGTTTCCGGCCGCCGCTGGGTCTGCTCCGCCGAAGCGGCTGTAATGGATGGGACCTTGACTCGGACGCCGACCAGCCGCAGCAGCACTGCGCCCCCGCCGACGTCAGCTGTGCCCGCGATCTCCCGTGAGAGAGTCCTCGTTATCCCAGCCGTGCGTCCATCGTCAGGATAGCCGGCGTTGGCCCGGTCAGGACTCCGGTTTCGGCAGCACCTGCCGCCATGGACGCCCGAATGCCCTAACCTGTCTAAAAAAAAAAAAAAAAAACGAACGGTGAACATATTTGCTTGGGGGAGGATTTGATGTGCGACAGGAAGCTCCGTGAACCGTTCATGCGCATTTCTTTTGTTTGTTTGTTTTTTCGCGCAAAGATTTTTCTTTAAAAAAAAGGTGACCATGTTAATTGTTGATTTTTTGAACCGGCAGCAATCACCATTTAATTTGGTTGTTTCCTCGATGTTCGTATCGTTTGTTCCGGATGGTAGGCATAACAGGGCAGCATGCTACGAGGGCTGTACCATTCGGCAATCTACTGTGTGCAAGTTTGTTATGTGACCATTTGACCATTTTCGACAAAGTTGTTGGAATGAGGCTCAGACGTTTGCAAAATTGCGCTGCGTGCTCTCTTGGCCTTGTAAGTATTTTCTTGGCGAACTCCATTTGAATTTTCTGACGGCTCTTGGCTCGAGTCGAATAAATAGCCAT
Source organism: Ixodes persulcatus (assembly GCA_013358835.2). NCBI lineage: Eukaryota > Metazoa > Arthropoda > Arachnida > Ixodida > Ixodidae > Ixodes > Ixodes persulcatus. The sequence continues at coordinate 660,707 of JABSTQ010011207.1, forward strand.
TGCGGTTCCGCCTTCCTTGAGCGGCTTTTCTGGTCCGAGTTGGTGGCTGGACCTTTGAAGGAATGTGTCGCGTTCTCTCTCGGTGGAAGCAGCTTATTCGGTGTCGCACAGAGAAAGGAATCGGCGCCTTGGGATAGGCTTGCGAACTTGCGCTTTCGTGGTGCGCCTGGGGTAGCTGTCTAACGAAGGCTCTCATCCTTTCATCCGCGACATATAGTCATTTCAGGGAACGGTAAAAAATAAAGGCAGATTTTTTTCCCGGTCTCTTCATAAAAATAGTAGTTAAACTGCCTTTCTGAACTATTGTGGCCTTAGCTCTTATACGCGATCCGAGGGAAGTTAGTCTTCTTTCGTCATCGCACTCGTTTTTGCGACTGAAGTAAAAGAAAACAACGACGAGACATCGCTATTGTGAAGACTCACGCAAGATACACTTTATGATATCGAATGTAGACCTGTTTTTTGTTTTTGTGGTACTGTTGCTTCGTGGCTTTTCAAGTAAACATTTTGTTGTAGTACCGTCAGACATGTAAGTCGTTTTTTACGAGGCCGTTTTGTTTTCCTTTTCAACCCCCACACTCTCAAAAAAAAAAAAAAGGGGGTGTTGTATGACACTGATTTGTCCCACACTCATTTGTCCCATGTAATGCACCCCAATGCTTCAGTTCGACGTACAGCGCACTGCCGTCAAACTGACGGCCTCAACTTTTACGAGGGGCTTGATAACGGTGCGATATAACTCATTAAACAGCTAAAGTACGTGTCAAAGACTGCAAAAAGAAAACACTGAGGTTTTGAAGTAGGGCCGAGAGAAAGCCCCGATTATTATTATTATTTTTTTTTGTAGACAGTGACACGTACATGAGGTATTTTAATGAGTTGTACCACTCGGCTATCTAGCCGCTCGTGGAAGTTCGTACCTTCGGTTTGACGCTAGTGCGCTGTACGTCGAACTGAAGTTTTTGGGGTGTATTATATGGGAGATAAGGTGGCGTAAGTGCTACACACCCCCATTTCTGAGAATGCATCGACTCAAGTGAAGCGTCTTGGATTAGGTTTATGCGTGGAAAACCGCTTCAGTGCGACTTATCTTTTACTCCTCATAGTTGTGAACGTCGCACCGGCATAGCTGTCGTGGTGTGCACTGCACTGGCCATCCCACCGCCCCTGCTAAATTGCAGCTCTGCAGCGTTAAACCAGATGCCACTCTCGAATAGCAGATACACCTTCCTGTGGGGAAAAGTTCAAGGCTCGCTTATTTTTGTCGCTTCGAATAAGTCTAAGCCGGTTTGGATGCCTCGCTTATATGGTGTTCACCCGCTGTAACCTCCGATGCTGGGGTGCGCGTATATGAAGGCCCATGGCGTACAGTGTGCTGCTCACGAGAACTCGTAGCGGTGAATATTACGAAGAGAAATGCACATACTAGAATTCAATTATTAGATGATTTTCATTTTTGTTTTTTTCTCGTGACAATTTGGAAACCTGTGCGGGGTGGTAAAGTAACGAAGAGCGTGGATGTTGCGTAGCACTGGCCGTGCCGCATCGTTACTGATTGGAGGCCAGCACGATGAAAGTTACATCAATGTGTAGGAACGTATAGTTCACTAGTACTTATTTATACAATAGTTAAAAAAATGACTTTTTTTATTTTGAGATTTCTATACTTGCACGGCGCAAACAGATAATGTGACGAGAGAGTGCATAAACACCCGAAGCCAGGTAAATTGTGTACCCGATACTTCCCTGTCACATAAAGGCATTTTTGTTGCTCGCATATCTCTAGAGACTTGTTTAGGGAGTTACTAACTTCTTAAAAACTGGTCGCGGAGTCGAGTGTGGCATAGCTTGTCGGTCGTTTTTTTGTGCATCTGTTTATACACATCAAGAAAAAATGTAGCCTTGGGCATTATTCATGCTCTGTGCGAAGTGTACTTCTTATAAGATTTGGTTTTCGAAGGAGCGAAAACGCGTTTGGCGTTTTAAACGTGTACGCCTTGATAAAAGGGCATAAAGCTAAGTTAGGGTGCACCTGCGTATAACTTAATTGATCGCATGAAGTCGAAAATTAGTAACGTTTTGCGAGGAGCCGGACTTTTTTTTCACTACGCCTCTTCAGGTGAACCCGAGTATTCGCGGTGAGAAGCTCGCTAGGCGCGCTTCTGTTTTTCTGGTTATGGGTAGTGCGCGTGCGACCGATCTCACTAAGCGTTCGGCGCATGCGTGACACCGCCATACCTTTAGTTTGCAGGAGGCAGACGGCCGTGCACGCGAGGGCTCGTGCCTTCTCGTGGTCTACACGCACTGAGCTCCAGCGAGGTTGTCGCACGTGCAATAAGACTAAAGTTCCCTGTTCCCTCGATGCATCACGGCCGCGGTGGCGTAGTCAAACTGGCTGGTGAGATCGGTCTGAAGCTTGCCATTGCACGTGCTTCCACCAGCAGAGGAAGTTAAAGCATCCTTGGCATCCTTACTCTGGTTTGTGAAAAATTCCACCAGGCGGCGATACCCAAACCTCTCGCCGCGAATAGAGGGTATTCCCTGGACGCCATATTTGTGGATACTGTTTAGAGCGCATGCTCAGAACGAGCTCACGTTAATGGGTTGCTAAGACGGGCAATCTTGATGGTGTAGAATGCACGTTACAAAATAACTGTGGAAGGTTGCCATCAGCACGCGCTCAGCAGTCGCGCACGCAGCTATGGCCGCCAGCGAATACTCCCATAACAGCCCTTAAGCGTTTATCTCTAAAAGCTTCTAATTTTTCTATTTCGAAATTTACCTCTGCATATCGTTGCTTTGTCGTGCGACGATGTGTCAAAACAGGAAAAGAGAAGGTGTTATAAAAAAAAAAAAGAAAACGTCTGTTGAATATAAGAGGGGGGGGGGGAGGGGGGCACCCGTGTCCCTGCGGGTCTCATCCATCATTGCAGAGAGACGTGGAGGGGCTACAGGGCCGCTTGAGGAGCTCGGCTCTTGTGTGTTTCTTTTCTTTTCCGAGCACGGGACTTGCGCGCGCGTGTATACGTGTTGAAGGGCCATTTGTGTTTCCTTCCCCTGTCGCAGGTGCACCTGGCTTCTTTTTTATGCCTTTCTTTCTAGGCCATTATTATGCACGACTCGCGTGACGCGAATCGCTTGCACGAATAAGGGCTGCAGTGAATTCTCGGTAGTGTTTGATCGGAGCGAATCAAGGAGCCAGGCAGAAGCTTAGCTGTTTACACGCAAATTCGCGATTAGCCGTGGGAGCGTAAGCATCGGTACATGTCGTGCGGAGATCGAAACAGGTGTCAATGGTGCTTAGGCGTGTTTATTCGCCCACTCAGGGTTTTATCACCTTCCAGACAACCATGTCGAAAGCGTGAGGTTGTCATACCTTGCGAGGCACTTTCACTGCTTCGTTGTGGAACGTTCGCGTATGGATAACGTCGTGTTCTATAATCGATTGTGCTACATGAATTCTGCAAAAAGCCCTGTAGCTTTATTCTTTTTTATGTTCACTCTCTTTTTTTCCGAAGATAAGAAATGTTATTGATCTGCACTTTTACTCAACCAGCCATGATGTATTTATTTACATATATAACGAGCGATTGCACGCGCCTGAATGAGTTTTGAAATATTGGCACGTTTGCCAAACGTTTGAAATTCTCTATTGAGTGGACAATCAGTTCTGTTTTAAAATGTTTGAGGAAATGATTCTTTATGACCGATTAGCACGACGGATTGATCCGCGGACGGATTGATCATGTGACGACATGTCCGTGGTTCGTCCGTCTCTCAAGCGCATTCACACGAGGGAGACGACGAGCAGACGCCAGCGAGGACGGACCGAACTTGTTCGCCACCCCACGTCCCGCGAAACTCTAACATCGCACCGTGGCACTGTGGTCCAGGAGAGAAATGGACGTTTGCTACCGCGGTAAAGAATCGTACACCTCTGTTAGGCACAGATCGAGACAATACACCATGGTAGGCTTCGCGCGAAGGGCCACATAGCTTTTCTAACCTTAGGCATGACAATGTCACAGGCATGGTGCTGCTTGAGAAGGCTTCGGCGTAGAAGCGACGAAGTTCAGGGCTCGCGGAGGGGCGTTTGGAGGTGCCTTCAGGTGTACTTAAGTTTTGTGCTCGTGCACGACACTTAAGTACACAGCAGCCACAAAAAAGGCCTTGCTCGGTGAAAGGCTGATTGGACATGCAAGAATTATCCGCGGCGTGCTAGGCGAGGTTTGACGGAAGATTCTTGACATGAACCCGAAGGAGTACCGGAATCTGCGTCGCGTCAGCGGGACAAAGTTTCTGCCGTTTCTTTCGCGCGTGGAACCAAGAATCGCGCGAGAAAATAAACCAGCGAACGCACAAACCACAACGATGCGCCATTTTCGTTTTAATCGTCCTAAAAAAATAACAAAAACAGAAAAAAAAAACATTGTATCGTTGCCAGACTAGACCCTTTTCAAGTCAATCTCCCGCCAAAAATCCGCGAGTGAAAAGGTGCTCGACTTTATCAGTCCGCGCGTCCGCAGACGAGGCGTGGATCGCAGGAATCGGTGACGTACCGGTCACGTGGTACGCGGTCCGCGGACAAAAATCGCGATTCAGTCCGTCGTGTGAATCGTCTATAACAAGGTGGGGCTAAGTTGGAAACTCGGCGAGAAAGTCGTCGAGATCGCTGTCCGCCGCGATTGGCTAACTGCGCGCTTGACCTTGGCGCTGGCCAATCACCGCGGTGGGCGATTCCGCCTGAATTTCTTGCCGAGTGTCCAATTTAGAGCCGCAGGTCGACTTTCTCGAAATAAGAAGTCATTACAAAATCACTGCCAAGGCTGGCGCACGAGCAAAATAGTTCGCGGAGGATGCAGCGACGGCGCGCTCACGGGCTTGCCTCGGCACTATGTTCGTCGGAATTGTCTGAAATACGACATTCGCTTGGTTTGCTACTTTCTAAGATCCAGTGACTTTAGCCTGATTTACGTTCCGTTTTACAGGTAACTTGGAGCGCGAGCAATGCTACACGAGCAACAGGTCAAAGCCGTGGACGATTGAAAATGCTGATTCAGTGCGCTAGCTGGTGCTCCTATTTTTACCTGTTTTCGATATGACCACGTTGGATATGCTGAGTGCGGAAGTTTGGCCCCCACTAGGCATTTCCACTGGGTGCCTTCCCTCGTGTGCGCTTTGCTTAGGGTGACGTCATCTGACCATTTTGTTCCGAACGCTTCTTTTTATTTCTTATTTAGGGGCGCATCAAAGGGCGCTTTCGGTACGAGCTTTTGACGGTGAATATGCTATGGCGGTATTTTGTTGCCGGTTGTTTCGTATTTTCCCTGCGAGCACGTGCTGTCTTCATCGGGTACTACAAAGAACGCCATCATATACTAAACGGAAGGACATTTGAGCACCCTATAGTCCCCACCTGCTGGTTTGGCGTCTAAAGTAACGAACGCTCGCTTGAAGCGAGCGTTCGTTACTTTAGGGAGCTCTTAATTGCAAAGCGCACAGCTATGGCCACCAGTGGAATACTTCATATAGCCACATAGCTCCTAGGCAACCGCGAATAACCAAGAGCGCGTATCCCCATCCTTAATCTGGAACTCAAGGCCGCAAGCACATGTGCAGTCCTACGCGCGCCCGTTCAAGATATGACGGTGTTTTTCGAGGCTGTTTTAAAAGTTATACTTTGACACATTTCAAAGATTACCGTTAAAGTCATTAGTTGGAGCACGTGCTCGTGGCGACGTTCCGGGCTAGGCGGCCCGGGCTTTACCGCCCCATGGGGGCCAGGTGAAACGTGCGTTTCCGGTGCTAGCTTGACGAGACTGCGGTTGATTCCGAGACGGCGTTCTGCTCGTTGCGCGGGTATTCGGGGCCCAACGCCGCCGACGCGAGCAGCCTCGTCCCTCCGGCGCCGCCCGCTCTCGGGGCCCGCAGCGAGCGAGTCAATTAGTTGAGTAGAGCCCTGATGGATCGCCAGCGCCGGGACAGACCGATCACGTCGCCCTGTTTGCAGAGCGTGCTGGCTGCCGAGCAGAGCTTGCATGGGAACACGTGACTGCGCCGCATCGGACGGGGCGGTGCGCTCATTGCTTCGTACGCAAATGGACTGCTCGCCTGCCGCGTACGTGTCGTTTTCGAGTGGCCTACGTGCCGCCGGTGCACCGACGGGGGAACGCCGCCGGGTCGCGGTCAATCAGCGCGAGTCCTCGCTGCATGCGCTCTCCAGCGGTGATCACTCTTGACGAGCTCCGGACGGGCATGGACACGCGCCGCCCCTCTCGGTGTCGTTTCGCAGTGCCGACGTGATCGGATCCGGGGGACTCCCCGAGAAGGCTGGAACCGGGATCCGACGCGAGACGAGAAGTCTCCCCGATTCGAGACATGTCTCGGTAAAGAGAGAAGCGAGTGGTCTCGGCTTGATCGAACTGCGTACGAAGGGGTCGCTCAAGGTTATCGACATGCGGAAGTTTCGTTCACGAGGAAGGTTGGGCAGACGCCATTACGAGTGGTTTTCCTGTTCGGCACTCCGGTATTCCACGAAAGCATATTCTTCGGCATTGTTTGCATCTCGAACTCGTTGGACATGAACGTAACGCTGAGGTGCTTCTTTTGGGATCTTCATGAGGTCGAGCGGCCTCGTATATTTGAAGCTTGAATATTCCTAACAATCCTTATGCAGAAATCACCAGTGCCTCGGGTCTCTCTCGCAGCATATAGCCTTGTCAGCGTCCGCTTGGTCGTGGCAGGCTCTACTCACTCCGAGCAAATTGGACAGAGTCGGAGCCGCAGAATGATGAAGAGGAAACAGGCGTCATTCGTTCCTCAGTGAGCGAGGGTCGACGGCCGGCAATCGCCGAACATCTTTCGACTCGCAAATCGACTCGTTGATGGGAAGATTGCCCCGGAACGCGATTGACAGTGTATTTGCTGCGCTGCTAGAACCCAAGACCGCAGAAACAAACACCACAAAATGTACGAGGCGAACGCTCCTGACTTGCGCACCTTCCCCGCCGGCCGTACATCCTCGAGCCCCCGTGTTCGCTTCCACCGGTTTAGTTTGCGCGCGAATGTGCCGTCTTCCATAGTTGCGTGTTTTTAGCCTGGCACGAAGATGAGGTCATTTCTTACCCTCCGCGACCCCTGCATTGTCTGCGCATACGAACGCCGCGCTCCCGTACCCCTTTTTGGCAAGGCCCGCAGCCGGCTGAGTCGTTCCCTATGACTCTAATAAAGACGTTTAAAACAGCAACTACTTATTTTAATCTGATGCCGCGGGCGGTGCGCTGAGAACTGGCGTACAAACAGGAGAGCGTCTGGGAAAGTCAGCCTAAATTAAGCTTCCATCATAAGTTGGGTACGTTTGTTTCTGTTTTTCTCGGAATCTTTCCGAGCTCTGCTGAGCGCGTCTGGAAAGTCTGACAGTGAATTAAGTAATCAAATGTTGTCATTATATTTGTAAGTACTGCGAGGTGAGTGCCTCCTTATTTGATTCTCTGACATAATGGGTGTGATATCTATGAACCCTGCCCCCTGACTCTACTGACATTTGCGTATTTAGCGATTGGGGTTGACTTCTGGCATTCCTTAGGAGGTCTGATGGCAGAGTTTCTTTCTTCACCGTTTCGTTAGTGTATCACGACTCACTGAAGTGAGCAGTGGTCGAATTCAGTATTCAGTAACATGCTATGGTAAAGTGTATTTTGTGAGTATTGCGTCAAGTCCCTTTTATATGGGCAGAGATTCCCTGCCTACATGCTTTCCCGACGAACACACGCAGGCTAATCATTGTGAATGGAAAATGAAGCCAGCGAATAACGAGACAAATGTAAAGTCCGAATAAAGAAAGAAAACATGTTTACACGTCGGGAATACAGCCACTGTCCGTGAGCCCCATCTTCATTGCTATCATTAACAGTGATTGGCTCTACTTGGAACGTAGAAATTTGCGCGCGGTTGTTTACTAATTGAAAGCTCACCTGTTTCCTAGTAAATGACGTATTTCTCTCAAATGTCTACTTTTTCCGTCGCCGGCATAAATATCGAGGTGTCGTTTTCATAACACGCACACGTTGTGTTCAATATAGAAACGTTGTCCCGACATCGTCGTTAAGTCCCGCACATTAAAGGAAGCCGGGACAGGACAGACCCACAGTATCTGCCAGCGAGGGAGCATAAATAATTATCCTCCCAGATTTTCACGGAGCATATCTGGAAGTGAAACTCGAGGTTCGCGCGAATCGGATCTCTGGTTTGTTTGAATAAGTCAGGTTTCACTCATTCCCGCCCGGGTGATCTCTACGCGGGAAGCGCCTCGCAAAACAACGGCGTCCAAGTTACGGCACTTCTCTTTGTTTTGATGCGGCCTCGAGAAGCCTCGCCTCGTGTTGCTCCTCTTCTCCTGGCGTCTCGCTTATTTATCCCTCATCCTCGCCTCCTTAATAAGTCATGGCTTCTCCGGGCGCACTCGTTACGCCGGCGTCCTCCTTCTCGAGTCATTAGAGCCGAGGGACGGGACACGGCCGCCCGCCGAGAACGGCCCGAAGAGGTCCCATCTCGTCGGCGCTCATCGGCGCCGTTGGTCCCTCGACTACAAAGGCCCACTCTGGCCGCGCGCTGTTTCCCCCTCCGCGTTTTTTGATAGATTCCTCTTGTCGCGGAGGGTGCTTCCCTCCTCTGTTCCTCAGCTCCTGTCACGCGGAGCCAAAAAAGGAAAGGAGATGTTTCTTTCCGGACCCTGCTCGGCGAGGGCCACTTCGTTATTTTGCAAAAAGCATGTTGCTCCTGCGGGGTCCACGCACGCGCACTTGCGCTGCCGGTGCTTTTAGGAAGAATCCGACGCAAGAGGGATGGAGGCACAAATGGCCGGGACGCTAAATGAATTAATGACGGGACGGAGACGCGATACGGAGCCCGCGGACTCTCCTTGATCTCCGCGGGACGCTCCTCTCCAACTCATTAGAAGAGAACGACCGGTTTCCTTCTCTTTTCTAGTATTTCCAGGTTTTACGGTTTTGTTTTTCTTTTCGGACTAGAATCAGGAACGATACTCTTAATAATGGCTGCTCGGCGTCGTCCAATTTTCTGCCTGTGTTTCTGTTTTGTTGTAGTTTGGACTGGGCGGGGCGTAGAACTCTGTCGGCATATTTTGCTGCAAAACAGTTCACGGTAACCATGCGTTTGCTTTTTCGATGTTGTTTTTTTTTTTTTTGACAGGCGGGCAATGTGCTGTTTCCGCTACAGGTGTGTGTGTGTGTGTGTGTGTGTGTGTGTGTGTGTGTGTGTGTGTGTGTGTGTGTGTGTGTGTGTGTGTGTGTGTGTGTGTGTGTGTGTGTTTTATGGCGAGCGACATTTGTGTATTTTTGTTTTATGTTTTTAGTTCTCACTGCTTGTCTCGATAGGCCAACAAAAGCGCAGAGACTCTGCTGTTTCGCTTGCCAGTCTCGCGTTTGCCTCTCGGATCTTGTCTAGTGTTCTAACGAGTGCCCATTCTTCCTCCGCAGGTAAGACATTCCTGCCCGATGGCCTGCCTTTCTACGGACAATCTGGTATATACCTCTTAATATCATGACTTCTTTTTTTTTTCTGTCTGCTGAGTGTAGTATGTTTTATTTCTTCGTTATCCTATTTTGTTCCCCTTTGCGTGCATTTAGGCCTTTTTAGTGACAAAGATAAAGTCATCGTATGTCGGGGTGGCTGAAAAAACTAAGTTATACTAAATGTTTGAAATAAATATAGTTCGACCAACGAGCTTGAGTATCACCTTAGAGCGGTAAACCGCAACCCAAGGCCTGCAGCGGAAATGGCACCCCCCCCCCCCCCCCCCGGTTGCCGCCATCTTGCCTGTTTGCCACATTAGTGATCACGTGACGTCAAGGTGGCTGCGCCCAGAGGTGGGCCAGATCAGATTGGCCACATCACGGTAAGCAGAGGGGCCCTCTGGGGTTGTGTTCCAATCTTACTTGAATGAATCCGAGTTACTCCGGTGGATCATGTCACGTGACAAGACTGATAGAATAGCTGGGTCGCTAAACTCGTCAAACACAAAGTTGGGCACGAAGTTCGCGGAGCGTGCTGATTGGACTCTCGCGACGTTGGCGTCACGCGGGACGAGATGTCAATCATCCAAGCTCTCTCGGTGCTGAAATTCCAGCAAGAATGTTAGGCACAGAGTTGTAGCGAGCTTCATCGGAGCGCGCGCGAGCAACACCGTGGAGCCTACCGATTGAAGGGCTGCACTGATGACGTCGCGCCTGCGTGTCCCTACATCCCTACGCCGCGATAGAGTCAATGAAAAGTAGATTGTACCTAGGCGGCCTGTAAATAGTCTGAACTTTCTCGTCGCAAGATCGTCGCAAGATCGTCGTCTGTGGAAGTTTTTGGTGACGACAAAGTGACGTTTCACAACTTTGGGAAGGAGTTATTTGAGGCCAAAATCTTCGCTTCGGAATCGAGGCGAAGATTAAACTTTGTGATATTGTGGAGCCGTGCGCGGTGTATGCGGTTTTAGAGCTCATCTTCCGCCACTGCCAACAACGCCACCGGGGTCACCCAATGACTGAGAGATGAGGGGGCGAGGGTAGATGGCGAGAAAGAGCCGTGGAAGGAAAAAAAAAAGGTATAACCAACACAAACACACACTCCAATAGGGGTCAGGGAGGGCCGTAGAAATTGTTAGGGAGAGAGAGAGAGAGGGGGTGGGGTGATAGTAGTGAAGAAGGGGGATATCCCTTCCCCCGAATGTTTAGAGCGCAACTTTTATGTGCCCGTTTCGAGCTTGAGCGGCGTCGCCGTCGGCGTAACCGCGCGCACGTTGCATTATGGGACGTTTTTTCACTAACTTTAGCGGGGAAATTGACGTCACGTGATTTTAACACCAATTAGGTTTCCCCGCTAAATGAGAAGGGAGCAGGATAGTAGGAGGGGGTGGAGGGGCATACACTCCCCTCCGTACCCTCCCCTCCTCCTCCTCAAGAGCTGCGCTTTAATTCGTCATTACAAAGAACTGCAAACGTCTGTCATTTTTTTTTATTATAACTCTCTGAAATGCTATAGTTCGGGGCTGGGGCGATATCCCCCCCCCCCCCCCCCCTTACAACCTTATGTCCTTTGCGCCCCCTTTTTCGAGGCCACTTGGGGGGGGGGGGTGAATCGCCCCCCTCCCCGTTCTTCTGTTTCGACGACCCTGCATAGAGGTGTTCCAACTGAGCGATGACGAGGAACAGCACAGCGTGCAATTTTCGAAATTATGGTTCTAGAAATTCTGGAATTACAACGGGGCGCGTTCCATGAACTTGCGAGCGGCCATGACAGACTTTCAATCGAGAGGCTCGTGCCAGGGCTCGTTGAGTGCAGGCGCGTTCAGCGACATGCTTTTATAATTCATAACTTTGACGTCAGAGTCAGGATGATCAGTTGTAAACGACAAATTTGATGGTGCGTGTTCGAGTCGACGGTGAAAAATGTGGTTGTGTACGATGAAAGCTTGGTGTCCTCGCGTTCTCAAAACACCACCGTCAATATTGACAAACTGACATTACTCTTATTCTAGTTTATGAACGCAGAATTAATCCCAGTTTGGCTAATCTTTGAAACTCTGTCATAAAATTATTTATCTCCCGCTGATGGGGGACAACTGCCCCGGAAGCGAAATCCGTCCAAAGGTGGACAATGCTACTCAGCTGGTTGTGACATAGCCACGTCGGGCTACACTTTGATCAAATTCAAAAGGCAGAGATAAATAAAAGGGACGACAGGGACGTTTTTTAGTAAATTCTGCTTTATCGGCGGAAATAAGAACGATATCAGACTATCAACTTTGACGGTGTTGATTTTAGAATTCAATTACCCAAGCCTCCACTGTCCTTTTTGGAGACCATCAAGGTCGCAGCTGATAATCTTCATCGTGACATTATACGTATAGACGCTTTCAGCGCGCGCCAAATTGAGCCGCCATAGCCGACTTTTTCTTGTCTTACCGAGATGACGAGCAACTGAAGCGGGCGTTCACGATCCTCCACAAGGGCCTATGCTGGGGAGAAGGACACGGTACAATCTAAAATGGCAATTGGCTGCCCTGCTGTGGTAATGATGAAGTGGAGCGAACGGAATAAGAGGGAACAAAAATTGAAGGTCGGTAATGGCGGCGCCCATGCACAGCTGCCTGAAAGCGTCTATACAAACCACGTTCGTCTCCGCGTGCTTTCTCGTGCTGCTCTAGCTCAGCGCCTAGGGAGTAGTAGGGATTTTTCGCCCTTTCAAGAAAAAACGTCACGAAGATACACGGATCTGCGGGTTTGTGAGAAAAGACAACTTCGCTGCAATCTTTCGGCTCCTCCCCCCGCTATGTCATAACACGAAGAAAGTTGTGTCTGACGAGTTTAGCGACCCTGGACGCGGGTAGGTTTTTGAACGCCAATGTTTTAAACGTTTACCCTAGAGCGAGATCAAGTAAATTTTGGACCGCGGCCGTGCTTACCGTAATCTGCCCAATCTGATCTGGCGCACCTATGGGTGCAGCCATCTTAAAGTCTCGTGATCACTAATGTGGCTAACGGTCAAGATGGCGACAACCGGGGGGGGGGGGGGGGGTGCCATTTTTGGCCGCTGATTTACCGCTCTAAGTTTACTCAAGCTCGTTGAGTTCGACGACTCAGTCCTACAATCCGCCGGCTGAGGTTGACAACACGGCGAGCGCGCGCCGCCGACGCCGTGGCAAAATGAACATCATCGTTTGCTTCAATTTGGGACCGATTGCTCGTCGGCGTGGGGATGCACGGGGCTCTGCTTGGAGATTGCTACGCGCCCAGAAGCTGAGGGGGAAGGAGGGGACGAGAAAGCGCGTGGACTTCCGAACGCCGAGCTCTGGTTCGAATGACTAGTGCATTGACCTAAAGCCAGCTGCCTTTGCCTCCACTGCACTCGTCGAACGCTTTGGAATGTGGGGAGCCAAACGCCGGACGCCGGCGTTTGGCTGAGTGAAAGTGGTAACGTCTGGGGGAAAGTGGTAATGTTTATAAATAATATAAGTACGTACTACTTATGTCTATACATCAACTCTTGCATCTAGCTGTACTGCGTGTGTCATAGTCAGGTCACAGAGGCAACTGCACAGTGATCTCACCGTCCACCGTCCAACTATCAACCCGATGGGTTGACTAAGGGAGTATAGTTAAAGAATTAGCCAATAATTTTAGAAGTTTATTACTTTATACTTATACCAAGTCTGCAAACAGATCGCAAATGGAACTCAGAGTAGCGAACTTGAGCCGCCAGCAACAGTGATAGTTTATTATTCATGGGCGAGTCAATGGGACCACGTTTACTTAGCTTATTTTAGCTTCCTTTGCACTAAACCGGGTCCCCATTTTTACGGACGCAGCCGTTGTCGTTGAAAAGACGATGGGTGCAATTATGTTATAGCCATTTCTTTGGACAGCCAGGGGTACGTAATGGATAATTGTTTCGTTTGTCTATCGTTTCGTACCAGGGCACATTACCCCATCCGCGGCTTTTGCCGTTCTTGTCCCTATCGTACGACATAAGGTCGCGTGGTTTACAGTGTTTTGAGCGGGCAGTGTTGCAGCCGCAGCACGTTTCGACCGCGGAATCGGTTCCCTGCGCTCGCCGTCGGTTCCTGGCTGGACGGGCAGCCCTCAGGCCCCCAGGCAGCGCGAGGTACGCCCATCCGCGCTCGGCGGCACTTAATTGAACCGCGCCGCGATCGGCGCGCGCCCGCTATCTCTGCGTGCCATCGGCGCGATCCATCAGCGCTTTTCCGCGCACCTTTAATTTGAGCGGCGTCGAGGCAAAGCCGGTAGCCGGCGTTCGGCAAGTCCATCAATTTGGTCCGGTGTGTTGGCGCTGGCCGCATAGCGGACCCTAATTGGCCGTGAGTGATCGCTCCCGGGTGGCCCAGCCGCCTGATTCCGGTTTCCTAGGCGCTCCCGACAGACGACCGGGGTGACGCCTGAAGCTGAAAAAGGAGGATGCCGAGACGCTCCAGTTGTGGGCGCGTGCCGCTGCGGTGCTGCGTCGCGTCTTCTTCCAGGAGGGAATTCGTCACCGCTGTGTATCTCTCGGTGGAAGACAGCAAGCACGAGCTTCGTAAATCCGAAGGATGGAGAAGGGTGCTGGTCGTGATCTTGCGTCATTCTGCGCAATGGTGACACCACTAGTTCACGTGAGGGCAGTATCAAAAGCCGGAGGTCAAGTTTTACCGTATTCACGGCTCGAGGGTGTGTGGACGGCGCTCCTCGAGATGCCGAGGGAGTGCATTTTCCTACAAAACACTCCAGATCGCACGAGCGCGCTTCCTCAAGGAAGCCCAAATTACACCTGCCCACCCTGAAACTGTGAGTTTGGAAAGCCAGAAAAAAGGTGTTCCATTGAGATTTTATTATTACGGTTTAGTCCGTTAGCTAAACCGTAATAACGTAAAGGGATTGTCCGGTAAACTTTTGTGTTTCAGAAAACAACTAAATTATATTGTCATTGCTTTTAGGAATACTTTCCGCACAATATCCGAATTTTTAATCATTCGCCGCACAAGTAATTCAATTTTAAACAGTGCCCAACTGCTCAGATTGCACCCGCAAAACAGTGAACACACGACGTTTTTGTTGGCAACAGCGGAAGCTCTGACGTAACATCGTGCAAAGAGAGCCACGACAACTCTTGACTGCTGTCTCAGTAAAGCAACCTTGTTCTCAGAAAAACATTATATAAGGCATTGAGAGAAGCTCAGTTCTTCGACGATAATCTGTGTACGCTCCGTCGACCATGTTGACCAAAACTGGGAAGAACTCAACGCCCGCGACTCTGACGTTACCAATGGGACGTCACGGCACTACCAGTCAAGCATATCTGCGAAATTTGGCATAACGTTTGGCAGTGATGTTCATCATTGATTTAACAAATATTGGGGCGCCTTTGAATGACATAGATATCACATCTTACCATATTTAGGCCCACTCTACGTGACCAGCGCACACACTTAGTAACCTGCAGATATCATCGGACAGTCCCTTTAAGCGTTTTGCCAGTACATCGCATATCAACTACCCCCGTACGTTCGTAACGCTCAAGTTAAGATCAATGAGAGGCGAAGATTTGTTGCCATAGGACAGTGGTTCTCAAATGGGGGTCCGCGGACCCTTTGGGGTCCGCGAAGGCATTCTAGGGGTCCGCGAAGCACTGCCTCATCAGTCAAGCTCGGCAATAAATGTCGTATTCTTTTCAGATTTAAAAGAACCATTCCAGTTTTCGGGTGAGTTTTCTTGTCTGTATGTTAATGAGAGTAGTCTACTTCATACTAACTAGCCCTTACTTATATTCATTTAGTAAATAATTATCAAAATTAACCTATACCTTTCCCTTCCCCCACCACGAATGGGGTCCCCCATCATCTCCGTCGATCCACAAGGGGTCCGCGAAACATCAATGGTTAAGAACCACTGCCATAGGATATACTGCTTCAAAAATGTACCTACAGGGTGTTCTTATGATACTAAAATGTTTAGAGTGTAGGTATCAAAAAACAAATTAAACCTTAATTTTTTTTTTTTTTTTAATGCAGAGGGATGAAATTGGCAAAGAAATCTTCTGATTGTTTCTGCCACTCCCACATGGCACAACGTAAAGCGAAGGACGTGAGGGCGTCTTTGAGATGAGTAACCCAAAGCAGATCCAGGAGATCCGAACGTGTGTGCTGCCACCTGTGAGCAGCAGAGTCAACCAAAAGTTTTTTTTTTCCCACTTTTCTTTTCTTACATAAAAAGACAACTTTTTTTTTATAACTTTCTTTCTTTGATACCTACACTCATCAAATTTGAGCATGATAAATGAACTACCTTAACCGCCTTTGTGAATAGTTTAAATGAACTCCGTTCATATTTTTTTATGCGAACTTTGTTACGCCCGAATAGCGCTCGAGAACACCCTGTATATTGCGTGTATTACGTATGCTCGCGTAGCAAAACACACACACACACATACACATATACCGTTTTTTGTTTTCAACTTAACAGATTTGTTTAAAAAAAGTCGTGAAAGCTACACTTATGCGGTTTCTGCAGGTGAGTTATACGGCCAGGGGGACATAGTGTAGGGGGCGAATCGTAACGATCAGTCGGCTAATTAATTAAAATTCGTGAATTAACTTTATAATTAATGAAAATAGACATATGGTTCCACTTAGAAACTTTCTGAGCGTCATCGAAAAACACTAAATCAGCTTTTTTTTATGAGGATATAAGACAGGGGCAGAAATTTAAGGCGTTCTGAAAAAGCCCCAAATTTGGACACATTTCTAGGTTTCGGTTCCTTATCGAAGCGCATTTTTGCGGCCGCGGTCCTGCTCCCTGGAGGTCGCGGCGCGAAGCCACCCCCTCGGCTCCCTCGTAGAATCGGGGGAAGGTGGACGTACGTGCGTTGCCCTCCTCAGCCACTGGGGGAGCAGGACCACGGGCTCAGAGATGCGCTACGATATGAGACCGAAACCTATAGAAACGCGTTCATATGAAGCGTTTCTACAGAACGCCGTAAAATGGTTCCCCTGCATTATATGTATCTTTCTAAAAAGATTTGATTTAGAGGTTTTTGATGACGCTGACCAAGTTTCTAATTGGAACCATATGTCGTTTTTTCAGGTATATATATGCCTTTTGTGACGGTCCCCCACACTACTGTTTTTGTTTTGTTTTGTTTTTGCCTGAATAAAACATTGGCATTGACATCGGATTCATCGCATCCGGTTAAATTCTAAGACACGACCACGTGATATTTTTATTTCGCTTTTGAGATGAGGAGGAAAGCTAAAAAGGAAGAAACTGAAAAATCATTGTTTTTTTTTTTTATTATTGTTTTTAACCCCAAAGCACCCTAGCAGCATTTTATATCTTTTCTGTGGCACCCGTCAGTGGCAGTTTATATTGCCGCAGACTTCATTTGGGCTAGTTGGTACATATTACAACAACGACCAAAGTAGAAACAAAAACATCCTGAATAAGCACACGCACACGATAAAAAAAAAAAAGACAACCGTAATAAATATGCTGACAGAAGTACGAGTTGTTTCCGTACATGTCTTTTTTTTTTTTTTCGTGTAACATCCCCCCCCCCCCCCCCCCCCTAGCTTGTCCTCCTCTTCGTGTTGAGTCCGTTGCATACGAGAGCTGTAGTTGATGCTTTCGGGAATCACAACTTTCTTCCGCGATGGAACTGCGATGGAACTGAACATCAGTTCCATCGCACGGCTCCTCCTGTTTCCGCCACTTCCGCGAACGACCAGGCGCCGCTTTCCTGGAAACAACGACGCTCGAAGCCGGCGAGATGAGCGACGCAGAGTCCGCCAAAGCCCGCGTGTCGCCCAGAAATCCGGCGCCAGGCACGGCTGGTCAGCGGCGCTCCGTCGGGCGGTCGCTTTAAAACCCCGGCCGCGTAGCACGGAGGCAGAAACAATCGGTCCGAAGCAAAGCCATTGACAACGTAATTGTCATGTCAAATCGGCCCGGCCGACAGCCGCCGTCTGAGCGAGGGGCTTGTGCGCGGCGAGCGCGGATCAGGGCGCTGCCTTCCCTTCCTCTGCCAGCGCCGGTGAAATCTCCTTAGCTCGGCCAAGGCGGCCATGATTGAGGCGGCCCGGGCTCTTCAGTATTCTGACCGATGGTCGGCCTCTATGTCTGGCCCTACGTGGCGCGGCGCTCGTAAGCGCGCAGCAACATGAAATGCGCCTCTAATATACGCCGAGATATATAGCGCTCGCGGTGCTAGATTCGCAGAAAATAGAGATAGCGTCGGCGTCCCCGGCGGTTCGCACTGCCGTCGTACGTGGAATAATAAAAGCGCGGGAGAATAAGTGCGACTCGAGGCGGCGTTGTGAACTCGGGGCCCCGTCTCGGATTCTCCCGACGAAAGATCCGCTTTGTGTGGCAGCCTCCGGTTACGTGGCGCGTACTTTCACCGCAGTCCGCTTTGGACAGCTTTTTGGTCTCGCAGCTCTCGCGTGAGACCATGCCATGTCAGTAAATTTTGTTCCGCTTTCGAAGGAAATTTATTCGATTTAACCTGCATGCAAATGCATGTTAACCCAGTTCCCATTTCATTTCCTTTCGTTAGGCCAGTTTGAAACGCTTCGAGCTCCGATGTACCGCTTACTTTGGGAACGGATATGAAACCGGATATGTTTCCGACCCAGTGGAGACGCTTCAAACATGCTTTTGAAGCATTTCCCCGTTCTGTTTTTGGATCCCTACTTGGCGAGACGGCTGGCCCCAGTTATCGAAGTGGTACCTAGAGTGAAACATATCTTCGTTGAATAGCCGAGAGTCAAGAAGGGGAGATATTGCAGAAAGGATCCAGTAAAACCCCACCCAAATTTCGAAATTGATTCACAATTAACCACGCTCACACAACCGAACAAAACGAAAAGAAACAAAGTGACCGCGAGCAACAGAAAAACACACAAAGAAAAAAACGTCGTTGGTTTCAGACGTGAATACCAAGCATAATTTATCGCATTCGAAGTGAGAGTTTTGTGTGCACGCCTGCACACGCGTAGGCAAGCCTTAGAGAGCATCCCCGTTTTCTTCCGTCCATCGCCTATGCGGCGGGGAGCCTTTACAGCACGGAGGAAGCGGCGTCCACAATAGCTGGTCTGGTGCGGGGAATACGCGACGAAAGAGCAAAGACGCGCCATATCCCTTGATCGATGCCGGGGAGCAGACGGGATTGAAATGAAGGCGAGGGCGGCCAGGGAACGGGAACCGGGGAGAGAAAAAAAAAATTGATTAGAGTCGGGCGAGAGGATGCGGATCACGTGCGGCAAAGTTAGTTAAAACCCCGGAGGCCGCGGGACGACGCTGCAGCACGGCCGCGAGTTCCGGCCTGGGCTCCCGGGATGCTGCACCTCGCTCGGCTTGCAGCCGGCTCGGCTCGCCTAGGGGGTGTCGCTGACGGCTAGCCTGCCTAGGAAGAGGTGCTGGTGCGCGTGCGGCACTCGTGTAACGGCTACTAATTGCTCCTACCTGTATAAAATCTCACCTGTAAGTGCCTTTGTGTGCGCGCCTGTGTTTGGGTGGCGTCGTTCAGCCATCTTAATTCCAGTCCTCGTAGCGGTTCCTAAAAGAAAGGAAAGGAGGAGGGATAGCAAAGCTAAGAGCCATTAAAGAGATACACTGTTTGTGGTTCTTTTTTTACTGTCTCCTCTGTTACCTTGGTAGTCATTCTGATATGCTCTACACCTGCCTTCCTATATTGGGTCACTACCTTTTTTATTTTTTCATGTTAGTCATCCCGTCCAAATGTGAAATATATGTAACGTTTGAAAACGTAATGAGTGTAAATTAATGCCTAATGACCTCTCGAGGTAGTCGGCACTGTCGAGCTCGCGAGTTAAAAAGCCATTAAAGCGGCAGTTTTAGCCATTCTAACCCACCGTTTACCTGTACTGATTGCAGACATCACGTGCTGCGCAGCTGATTGCCTGTTATACTGCTTGGGCCTTGCTTTCTGGCCGCAGTTGTTAGGTAATGAGCAACCCGAGGATTGGACGTCAGTCGCACGAGAAAACACTCCAGCCGCATTCTAAAACACTCGTGGTTAGTCATCTGAAGACCTGGTGAGCCTCGGATTTTTTAGACTGCTTCGCGCTTTTGCGACTTACCTTCGCTTCTGGCATACAACCGCCTTATTTGATTAGTAGATGAAAACAAATATATGAAATAGAGACATTGGCTGCTGCTCCTTGGCACACAATCCAGATTCCGCGCACTAATTACACAAGTTCCGCTTTTTTATTTTGTTCGCAGCTATTGAGAAATATTTGGCTTACACATGATATAGGCTACAATGCCGGTTCCATCAAACTTCTGTCGATTACATTGGGAATTGTTTTTGTATTTCAGGCACCATGCAACTGCATCTCATAGTATCACCTATTGAGATTTTTACCGTGTTACATCTCCTAATTGTAGTGTTTGCTTTACCTCATTACATCGTTGTTTTCTTTGTCTTGGAGGTCGAAGCATTTTAAGAAACAAAAAAATACAACGAACTGCACATGTGGTGACGAGATAATTAAATATAAATTCCCTTTTGAAGGTACCACTTGCTTACACAGCTGGATATGATAATTGCGTGATGCGGTTTTCGAATCGGCGAATGACAGGTCGGAGCGAAGCATCCGCAGGTGCAGTGGACGTATGTTGAAGCTTCGTCTGCATTGTTGGGACACCTTATTCATCGGGCGGGTGGCGCCGTGTCCGAGACAACACCAAGCTGGTGTGAATGTAATTTTCGGCTCAATTATTCGCAGACGTTCGCGCTGACTGGTCCAATTTTATTCGTGTGCTATCAACATCCCAATCAGGGTCCCACTGTTTGTTTTCAATGTGTGCCTGATGTCGCCTGAAGTGTAGATTCATACATATCCCCGGCCGCCATCGATTTTCGCACCAAAATTTTGATTTTAGTAGCACTTGCCTGAGGTGTTTGTGCAGTGTCAAGTATGAGAAGAGATCAAGGGTATGCAATCTGGGGCATCTAGTTTGACATTTCTGACTAATTGGTTCAGCTGCACCGATCGATGGTGGCTAGAACGTTTACGGAGAAACGCAGTCGTTGCAGCTGTAAAGCATTTTCAACATCCGGGCATTGAGACCACCACAGCCACGCTTCGCACACAATGAAGTGCGCATGTGCCGTTTTTTTGTTTTTTTTTTAGGCTTTCGAGATTTGTTTAAGTGACGTCAAAAAGGTGATAAAAATGACATTGGCAACTGCCGTCCCGTATCAGTACTTGCACTTTTTTTTTCAAGAGCTCTGGAAATAATTATTTTAAACCGGTGTAGTGACTTCCGCAGAAACATAACATAGGTTGCCACGGTCCCGCACATAAGCGCTCGCGCGCTTATGCGGGCCTTCGATCAAATTATGTACTAGAATTGCTCAATAAACGATTTATTAATATTTAGTTTTATCCTAATTGAATCTAAATTTTTGTTTCCGTAAGGGATTTTCGTAAGCAGATTCTGTGCGGTGTTACCGCACAGAATGCTTTGCTCGCTCAGAAGGAACTATTCCTGACTGCACTTGAAGAAAGAAAGTTGGTTCTGGGTATCTTCGTCGATTTAACTAAAGCCTTCGATCATGTAAATCATGTACTGCTGGTTCAGTAACTTCAGCGCTATGCTTTCCGTGGGAAGGTTGCGTCCTTGATCACGTCTTATCTACACCATCGTATCCAAATAGTCCGTATCGATGACAATTTCCCCGGTCCACTTCCCGTTTCTTGCGGCGTACCACATTGCAGTATTTTGGGCTCTTTCTTTTCAATATGCACATATATGTCCTTCTTTAAGTGGAATCAAACGTTAAATTAATTATTTACGCCGTCGATAGCAGCATTTTTATAACTCGAAAATTATCTAATAAGATGGTCGATGACCACACTTAAAGGAAAGAAAACAAATTAGTCGAATGGGCATGCCAAAATAGCGTAAAACTAAATGCAAACAAAACAAAAGCAGTCTTACTTCGTAGCAAAACTAATAATTTTGGTGCTAAATGAGCCAATATTTCCAAATTCCACTCCTATTGTACTTGTATCCAGTTTTAAGGTACTAGGAGTTGTTTTTCAAGCACTTCGTCGTGGGATGCACATATTGCTTCCCTCGCCACAAAACTGTCCCAAATAGTTGAACTTGTTTGTCGTAATGGACATATACTGCCACGAAATATTATGATGTTAATTTACACCAGTTTGTTTTCATCCAGTATAACTGCTGTCGTTTAGTCTGGGCATCCACAACGCAAGAAAACGTGCATAAAATTCATGTTCTGCAAAAACGATTCCTAAGAGTTGCAGAAAATGTTCCTTCTTACTTTCTCCCGCACGAATTGTTCGTACAATATAATGTATTCCAAAATGTACGATTATTGGCTTTGTAAGGCATTTACACGAGAGGTAAAAACTAAATCATCATTTTTAAAAGAACTAGCTAACTCGCAAAGTAATACTACTGTCTACACAACACGTCATAGTAAGCCTTGGAAAGTAAGCACTCCTAGAACAACCTACGGGCACGATATGCTGGAAACCGAGCTGCTAAGATTACAAAATAGATTAAATACCGAAAACATCGATCTGATTTTCACGTTCAAAACATTACGTAGTTATTCCCTATCTTTCGTTCCTTTTCTTATTTTCCTCGTGTAGTTTCGGCTCTTTGAACGTGATGATGAACCATAAAATTGCCATTTTAATGCTACTTTTCCTGCGCAAAAAAAAAAAAAGAAGTTGCGCTAAATTTGGAGCGTTACGGTGAATATGCAGTCTTTTCTCCTTGACGAAAATAATCACCGCAAAAGGGGACCACGATTGACAAAGGACAAACACAAACGAGTTGACTGGTGCGCGACCGAAAAAATCCGCCTGGTCCGGGTATCGAACCCGGGACCTCTCCATTTCCAGTGGAGCGCTCTACCAACTGAGCTAACCAGGGGTTGGACGTCAGTGGAGCAAGCGGGTGTTTGGAGATTTGTGTTTGTCCTTTGTCCCTCGTGTTCCCCTTCTCCGGGGATTATTTTCGCCATTCTTGTACAGCTCGCTTGCACCTTTCCATTTAATTGCATTATAATCCCTTCTCCTTAGTTTTTTTACTTGACTATGCTTTAATAGATATTCGTTTGCGCGGTTGTCTGTGTCCATTGTTGCTTCCTTTTCTTTTTTCTTTTAGGTTTTCTTCCGTTAATGCTGGAAATTGTATTGTACGCTGCATTTCGAAGTGCTGCAGAAAGGCCAATGTGGGGGCGTGTGACTTTGTCAGGCTGTCCTTTTGACAGCTTTTCCCACAGGCCTCCAGTATCCTGTACGTTGTACTTGATGCAAATTAAGATCAATCAATCAAAATGAAGTATTCGTCACGCCGCACGGCTGCTCGTGCACCGTGGCTCACAGAAGCGGCATTAGTGTATATCGTTTACAAGAAGATCCTGTCCGCATTTATGCCTCTGTGTTTCGGAGTACGTGACGTTAGTCGCAGTTTGATAGTTGTATAGTGCCGCTTTAGATTTTGTTGTACCCTTATGCCAGTAAATCTTTTATTCGGTTCAAGGTGCCGTTGGCTCAGGGGAACATTATTTTTGTCTCATATGTAAGTATGTGATGTATAATTTTATATAGACAAGACGCTCGCTCCTGAA
This sequence comes from Ixodes persulcatus, assembly GCA_013358835.2. Taxonomy (NCBI): domain Eukaryota; kingdom Metazoa; phylum Arthropoda; class Arachnida; order Ixodida; family Ixodidae; genus Ixodes; species Ixodes persulcatus. The sequence goes on from JABSTQ010011207.1 coordinate 683,903, forward strand.
GTGTTCCAGTCGCTCCCTGCGTCACATGGGCGCCTGACCAAGGTTTGTAATGAGTTATTACCAAACGTGGCAATGGTTCGCAGACCCTAATTTACGTGTTGCTCAAACGGGATGGTGATGATATCATTGTATTGAACCCGCCCTTGGCGAACTGATGCCACCGCTCGTTGTCCAGTGCTGAAGGTGAGAGTGCGGGGCGATCCCTCCGTCTGACCGTGGCCGCCCCGGGCGCCGCCGTGCGGGCTGCAGCGTGAGGAGGCCGGGTCGTGCAGCTGCCGCGGGCGCCGCGCGAGGCATATATCTCGGCGCCGGCGGGTGGCAGGCCCTGATTGCGGTGTCCGGCGCAGGGCCCCCGTGAAAGGGCCGTCATTGCTCATTCCTCATGATTGGCCTTTGTGCGGGCCTGGGCTGGGTGGGGCCGGACTCGCGTCGCGCGAGCAGCCCGCTCGGGCCAGGCACGATGAGACGCCCCGCTGAAATACGGCCGCCGGTCCGAATGGCGACCCCCGGCAGGCTGCGCACCCGCGCCGGCGGAGAGGGGGGTTGTAACGCTCTGGCCTGGGCTCGAACGCCGACACGCTGCCGCTCGTGAGTTTCGACAACGTCGAGAGCATCGGTGTCGTTGTTTGTCTCGGAGGACGTCGCAAGGAAGCGACATATATAGGGGTCGCTGATGCCCCCATTTCGGGGTTTCTATCGGTCGCTGCCGTGGGATGGCTCTCAGAGTCAGGTTCTTTCGACATCATGCTAATTCATCTTCGTGCGTCCGCTAAGTGGCGATTACATTGGTGAATGTGGCCTGTTCGAGTGAGCTTATTGAGCAGGTTGTTAACGATCATCCAGCGAATATGCTAGCGTCCGCTGGCGCGCACTAAGCGCCTTGCAAGTTCTTTTAGCGATTTGCCCTAAAATTGCCAGTTCAGTACTCATTGCGTATCACTGTCTCGGGTCCACGGTTTGATGCAATTTTAAGATTGGTGTTTTTGCGTCTCGAAGCCTCAAACTGACGCTTATCGACTATCCTGCCCTCAGATTCCTAGAGAAGGGGTCAACATCGTGACATAGGTCAGCGTCTGGTGCTTTTCTTTAGAGAGGAAACGCGCGGAAGAATGGGCGCTCGCTGTACGCGCCATCCATTTGGCGAGTCGTAACAAATCGCCGGGGTAGACGTCGTTCTTCGATTCTCCGCGGGTCGCCCTCTCGGCCCGGTGCAGGTGCTCGGGGATAGTCTAAAGCCGCACTGGCGAGAGACAAAGCGGGCAGACGCCAGGGTGGAATCCCTGTCTAATGCGGGCCATGTATCGCCGTCACTTGCTCCTGAACGGGCGGTATAACGGCGCCGCGCACGGTGCACGAACATGGCTGCAGCGGCGCTTCGCCCCTCCTTCCTCCGACGTCATTTTCGTTCGCCGGGCCCACGCGTCGCGCTGCAGTTTTGTCGCGATTGGAATTCGAGTGGATTCCCCGGCGGGCGGGCCTTTAATGCGGCCGCGGCGGGCATTCAAGCGTCCGCCCGGGGAAGTAGCCATTGCTGTCCGGCAGATGGCCGTCATAACACCCCATGGCGCGCCGACACCGCTGCTCTCCCTGCTCGCACTCCCCGCCGCGGGCCCCCTCTTCTGTCTATCATTCCGTCCGGCCGCCTCTTTCCTGTAGCGGCCTCGCCTCGAGCCGCGTTCGCTCGCTCGCCGCCACTGCCCATCTCCAAGTAAAAAGATACGCGGTGGGACCCCAGAAATTCGAATTGGAAATGGACACCGTCCAGATAGATGGAAAGACCGGGAGAGAAGAAAAAAAAAAAGCGTTACCCGCGGACGCAATATAAATCGAACAGCTCTCGTTTTGTGTTTCCTCGTTCCCCCTGTTCCTTCGCTCGGTTCACTGTTCACCGACTACTGACGGGCTGATATCGAACTTTTTTTTTTGTTTGTTTTTTATCGAATTTATGGAGTGGGGTCGAGGATCGTCCGCCCGATATCTGAAGTCCATCCTCCATCCAGGGTATTTTTTTTTAAGTTCTTTTGTTTCGTTTTTCTGCCGCGCGAGAATTTTGTTTTGCAGCGTCGAAGTCGCCGGCTGGAGCCCCGTGTGCCTGGCTGCGTGTGTCCAGCGGCGGCCGCGGGGATATTCCGCTGCGCGTCCTTTGTGCGCGCCTCTGCGCACAAGGAGGGAGGGGGTGAGTCCGGGAATGGCTTGATATGCCGGACTGGTCAGCCGTCCATCCCGGTGATCCCGCTGAAAACGCTTCGCTGCCCGTTAGCTTTTTCTTTTTTTCGTTTCGAGACTATGAACGTTTTTATGTCTCCCCTCAGGGGACGGCGTGTTTTCCTGCCCTAGGCTGCATTCTCTTTCCATATTTTTACGTTACACTACGGCTGGTATGTGGCGCACCGTGCGGCTTAGATGTGGAAAAATGCAGCTGGGTTCTCGGTAATTGATTTTCCTCCCCCATACGTGGATGTTTGTGCCGAGTGCGTTCGACACCAGACTGTCGAGCCGATAGATTTGAATACGTATGTTTTTGGACGAGTGTCCTGATGTGGCGGAAAGGCTGTTTGGTGGCCAATGAAAATGCCGTCCTTAGGCTTTTCTCGTCTGTTCTGTACACAGATGAGTTAGACTGAGGGCTAATGACGAGGGCTGTGCACCGATTATTATTGTTTAACCAACTCATTGGTAACCTTCAATCCATTAAGCAATCAGTCTCGTGTAATTCTTATTGAAATATCGTGAAATTACAAATGTGACACTATATATTTATGTAATGCAATTGTCGGTATGCGTGCGACCTTCGCGATACCGGAACAGTAGGTTTTAGTGCAAACAATTAACTTAATTTATTGTTTTTTGTGCGTATATTCAAATGCCAAGGGCTGATGGCAGAAGAGAGGACAGTAAAAAATGTATATACATGTTAACTGACATCAAGCTGCTGGCTACTAAGTACTGTATAAATACTGTAAAAGTCTGAGATATGATTTATTTACCTCGAAATATTTATTTGATACAAGTACGAGGCAGTGAACTTGAAAACGAAGCAGCGCGGTGTGAGACTTACCCTTTCCTCACCATCTTAACCGTGGGCACTATACAACATAGAAAACAGAACACAGCGCGAATGTCAGCAAACATTTTCTAACAAGAGCTAAGCAGCAAATATGATAAGCTTTCAGACATGTTTTCTTTACATTCTTTGAGTTTGACAGCGACGAGGATTAGGTCCGTGTTAATATATAAAAGGGACCACTTTTGACAGAGACCCGGCTAATAATTGACGGTGATTAATGCTATAATTGATTAATCGATAGGTTAATCGAATATTTTTACAGCCCTACTTCTATTGTTAATCGAATCAGCAGCATTTGAAAGCTTTCGAGATGCAGACGAGGCAGCCAGAACACTTTTTTGAGCAGAAGTGCCTTGACTTCGTTTTTCTTTCTAAGGTTATTTAATTTGTCAGAGACGTTGTGAAACTACTCTAAAATGCGCAACGTCATTTCGAAGTGCTGGTTATTATTCTTGCTAATATTACTTACATCGAAGTATGCTTCCACGATATAAAATTCACTTCGTGTGAGCTTGTGACTGGTAATCACCTGCTTGAAACTATGTGTTTCCTTGACCTCTCTTTTCAACTGAGCTCCACCGAAAATTTAGTATAATATTTGCATTTTTATCGATATTAACTCAGCGGATAAGTGAGCGTTGCTAAATGAGTTCTGACATCGCCTCCTCTCTACTCACTAAGCCTGGCAGTTCGACGACGGAGCCATAGAGTGCCTTGTCGCAGATTTGGAGCGCGAGGATCTGGTATCACAAAGCATCAAAGAGCCATTTCTCGGGGAACCTGGACGTCAGTCAGCCTGGCACGTATCCAGAAGGGGGGGAGCCGATTATTGGCGAGTTATGCGAAATCGACTGAATTTAGTGGCTAGAATAGAAAACTGTCAAGGCAGGTTCGCTTGCCAGCTTTCTCGTGACCGTTAGAGAATTTCAATGAACGTTCGTTCCACTCCACTCCAGCTTTCTCGAGCTAATCAAATTTTCAGAGTGTCTGACGGCCTTAAAGACCCGTTCACACTCTTGCGACTGAGTAAGACCGAGAGAGACCAGACCGTGTGTGTAAATATTGCTTTTATTATAAATTAAGAGAAATAAATAAATAGAAAGAGGGATGCAAGACGCATTGTTAGTCACCCATGGAGGGGTCCGGTTCGTCGTCTTGCGGGGATCGGGAGAAAAAGAGGATAGGAAGTAGGAGGTGATAATGGGGGTGGGCGTATTTACAGAAATGAAGGGTATAGCCGCTGATACAATGGAAGGACAGGTCGCATCCCACCGCCGCCCCAAACGCAGCCGGAGCACGCGCTCCCTGGCTGGGCGCCGACTTCAAGAAGCCGAAGCGCCACAGGGGCACGAGCGCCCCCGCCACGATCAGGGCGACGGAACGAAGCACCCACCGCTTCGACCCATCGGAGACCATGGTATGAAGGCATGTCGTATGCTATTTCAAAGTCTAGATGACAGGTTTGTCGTTTCTAAAAAGTCCATGAGGGCTTTAAGTATATTTGTTCTCGTCCGGGATCCTGATGGGAAGAGGAGAGCGTTCGCACGCTAGCTGTCGACGTAACGTTACGGAGCGCGTTGAACGCGCACTTTTAGTATAGCGGAAGGCAAACGCATACGTAACGATACGTAACGACTTGCAGCGCCATCTAGATGTGCTCCTGCGAACTGCTTCAAACAATCCAAGGCGGGTATTCGATCAAGCCAATTTAACACCGCGAATTGCGTGAATCTCTCTCCAGTTGCCTGTGGTGAACGTGTTTTTTTTTTTCTTAAGGCTGTGCGACCAGCAGATTGATCTATGGTTCGTTCCAGTGTGTTGTGGGATCCCTACTATCTTATGTTGGCCCTCGTCATTTTCTTGGAAGTATGCAAGCAATAGGTCGCACCGCGCGCGTACCGACCACACGGTAAACACCTTTCTGGGTTCGACGGTGTCGCCAATGGTGGGCGCTCGAAAGCGTTCGTCGCGTTGATTTCTTTGAGGAGGTTGTGGGTCGCCTGTCATTACCGCCCGATCAGGCCGAGTTCCACTCGCTCCGAGGAAGTCACACGGGGAAGCGTTATCATTGGGAAAAGATTTTATCTGTACTTAAAGGGATACTGAACCATAGAATTTAGTGTCCATAATAAGTGGCGCACGTTCTTTCCACGAGCCAGCAGCCGCCGGTGTGCGCGAGCACACGCAACAAAAATGACGTCAAAGATCTCCATTCGCGGTTAAGATGGCAGTGAAATGCATGGGCTTCGGGCGAAAGGAGAATAAAGACAAGTTTTTCATCTATACAGTGGTGTCTAATGTAAAAGGTAAGCGATTAATTGGTCTAACAAGCATGTAGCTTTCACTTGTAGAGATGAAAAGCCTGTCTTTATTCTCCTTTGGCCCGAAGCCCATGCATTTCATTAACCTCAAGCGCGAATGGAGGTCTTTGACGTCATTTTCGTTGCGAGTGCTCGCGCCACCGGCGGCTGCTGGCTCGTGGAAAGAACGTGTGCCACTTATTATGGACACTAAATTCTATGGTTCAGTATCCCTTTAAGTTCAGAGTCCGATGAAAAGGAGGGCCAAGGCTGTCTAGTGGTACCGGTCTTCAGTTGGAGGCCTTGCTCGGCACCGGCTCTTTCGTCTTTCTCCAGCTCCGAACTCCGCGTGTCCTCGCCCTCCACGAGCCTCGCCCTTTTTTCCCTTCTTCTCTTTCTTCCACAAGGTTAAGGTCATCTTCAATGGTGAAGCGAACCTGTAAAACGCCCAAGGCACTTCCACTGGTTTGCCTCACCGCCGCCATTTTCCAAACTGGAGTAGTCTCGCGCTTTCCCGTGCGCGACGAGAGCAACGAGAATGGCACGTAGGGGACCTCTACGTACGCTCGAAAAAACCAATAGCGAGCGTACGTACGCATAGCTCGCTGCAGTACGTACGTATTGCTCATGCGCAGTGTTGAGGACGCAGCGTTAACGCTAACGTAGGGGGCTTGTGTTTGCTCTTATACGCAATACTAAAACTCTCTATTACCCGAACGCACGTCGAGGCATCGATTATCACGAGCCCGAATCGAATGCTCACGCAGTGCTTGTGTCCACCCTACGAGCCGGATCTAAATATATGATCACCGCAGGAATCGCAAAGCTGGACGATGAAATCCTGCGGATCGCATTGTTGACAACGCCAACAATGCGATCCCCACAACTTCGTCGCCGAGTTTTGCGAAGGAGTGTGTAAAAGAAAACGTCCGCTTTTATCCTCGAAATGAAAGCGGCGACAAAGAAGCTCCTTGGTCAGTGACGTTGCGTGCGAGTTGAGCGACATAAGTCCCACCAGTGCCAGTAAGCTCGTGTAAAAGAGATAAATATTCCTATAGACTCAACACCTTTACATACGGCTCCCTCAAACGTGCAAGTCTCCTCTTTTTGAGGCAATGAATTAGGAACCTTGTGGCAGCCGCAGTGTGTTGAGAGCTTTTTCATAAATACATAATGAGAAGATATGCGTAAAAAACCAATAAAAACTTGCAAACGTTTTTTTTTTTTTTTTATGCTGGAAGGTTTGTTTTTGTATAGTTAACGAACAAACGCTCAGCAACTAGGGAATGACATCAACGTGTCTTTATCTTAGACATTGAGGTGATTATATTCTTCCGATTGACCCTTTTCAAAAGTGCGCGCCATCTAGCAGCTGCTGCGTAAATTATCCGCCATTGTTTGGGCACGTACTCTTAAGCATGTGCAGGACGCGAGGGCTGCGACAGCGATCGGTGACGTCTCGGATCCAATCACACGCTTCGTCCCCAAGAAAGGGCGACCGCTCATGTTGCTCGATGGGGTTTCGAAAAGGGTTTATCTGCGAACCAAACTTAGTTTGCGATATTCATCCGCAGTCATTCAGTCGTAATTTTTTGACACCTATGATTGATGGTCCTGGTATATGACAGCATGTGCTAATTCATCTTGTAAAGTTTTTTTTTTTTTTTTTCTTTTTTAGTACGTCGCATTTAACTAACGCCATGCTTTAGATTGATTCCTCTAAAGCGGTTGCTTATGCTTGATCCTGGTCTTAAAAAAGAAAAAAAAAAAAAGGAGGACGTGATTACGTGCATTTTGTATTATCGCTATAAGTCGGGCGATGGTGCAAAGAATTCAGCGCCAAAGTCAACGATACTACGTTTTATGTCTGTGTATGCGTATTACGGGCCTTTGGCTAGGCTCTCATTTATGGTCAAACGGCATATTGTATTTCTTTTAAGCACCCTTAGATTAGTTACTAGCGGTGTCTAAGATGTGGCACACACATTTTAAAAATATATTATAACAACTGTAATATTACAGAAGGATTCGAACCCAGAACTTCGCGAAGACCGTACGGAAAAAAGACGTCCCAGACCTCTAGTTCATATTAGTTTCCCCCAAAACAGTTTATTATTTTTATTTTTTTATTCATTGCGGCTATGGGTTTAAAAGCACGGACGTTGAAACAGTTCGGAGATGTAGTACGTTCAGCGAATGGTTTGGGGTGGCCGTCGTCTTCTTTAAGTCTCCCCTGCGCGCTGCATGCCGCGGCCGCTGGTTCTGACCCGTGCCCGCCATTCTTCGTCTCCGCGAGCCGTGTGCGGAAGGACGCAGTGGCCAGGCGTGTTGCGTGTCGGCGGCGGCCGAGCCCCGGGCGCTGTTAATGTAATCTCAGGGCGCTGGCCAGCCGACTGTTATGACTCGCTCCGTCGGCCGCATTGGGCCCCTCGCACGACGATTACGCCGGGATTCGCGCCGAGGGAGAGGGCCCAGCAACGTTTCGGACACGCGCGGGGATGCGGTGCCGTCCATCCTGCCGCCCCCACCCCCGCTCTCTCTCCTCCACCTTGCTCGTTTTCCTGGGTCTCGGCGTGTAGCGCTGGTGTTTGCTCTTCTGCGCGTTTTCCCCCGACCGCCGCGCTCGTTGCTGTTGTTGTGTTTGGCCTCACGCTGTCTAGCTAGCGGATAGCGTTTGTGTCTGTAAATGTGTCATTGTATGTCGGTTAGGTGGTTGCCGCGTCGTCTAGTAGTATCTCCATCCATGTCTCTTTCTTTTATTTTCGGCCTATTTCGGGCGATTCATTCGCACAGACTAAGTATCCTTCGAAAGTATCCGAGGTCGGCCGCCTGGTGGGGTCTGTTTCTTTCCTTTATTCAGATTCCCTTTTGAAATATCATTCATAAGGGCAAAGTTGCTTTCTGTTATTGAAGAGATTTGAGTAGCAAATATAGGGGAAACTGTTTTTACGCCAGAGCGCCGGCTCTGCCGGGGTGGTCAGCTTGGTTGGTGTCCCGGTCACTGCGATCTGAATGACTGAACGGTGATAATCTCATTAAGAAAAAAAAAACAAAAAAACGATGTTCCCATTTACGAAGACAGAAGCATCAAAAACAAATGTTGTGCAAGAATTGTCGATATAACTCGGCAATCTGTCTGTCCAATGCCGTAAATAGTTGCGTTTCGCGTAGATATGAGTAGTGCTCTGAGCTTTTCAAAAGTCTCAAGGTTGTTCTTTGCGAGCAGGGCTGTTCTCGAGACTCCTTTTAAGAATTGATTGTATCATTGTAGTCATGTTTCTGCTTTGCTCGGGCATTCGCCTCTTTAGAGATCACAGGGTCTGACCGATAGGTATTCTGACGACAGGTATTTTGAAAGGACTCCCGGATCTCGGAATGCAGTTTACCAAAGCGATCGACGACCGAACAGAGCGGCGAGTACTGTGGTTTATACTGGAGACAGTAAAGCTTCGAACGCGCGTTTTGAAATGAAACACCCCAAAAATGTCTAATGCATTAAAAAAAAAAAAAAAAACAAGGTTGACGTGCCAGTGTTTTTTTTTTTTTTAATCTTTTATTATCGATTGAAATGATGATTGTTTTTGGCTTGAAACAAAACCCAAAGCTACATTCGTTGGACGTCAAGTGGTGGGACGTCATACGCTTCCTTGGTGAATCGTGGGGCATAACTCACGCGAAGCTCATACATAATTTTATTCAAAATTAAAAAAAAAAATTCTTTTGCCGTGTCTTGTTCCTGACGGTTATGTACATCGCCGTGCAGGGTCACTCCAGCATCGCGTTTGGGATGGCAATCTTTTGAGTTGGTGCGATTGACATCGTTTATAGAATGCTTAGCTGACCAAGGAGAAAAGCCAAACTGAAACTGCGCAGATCCGCTTTTTTGCCTGTGTCTCGGGGGAAGGAAGTGCGTTGTCCCAAGTTCTGATCAACGCCATATAGTTAAGGTATCATTAAAGGACTGATACGAGTCAAGTTCAAGATACAACTGAGAATTTCCGAAACTCTGATTCGAGAACCTTTCAAGAAGACCCCTGTTGACGAGTAGAAAGGATTCCCATGCAAGGCACGTTCTTTGTTTTTGTATTTTATGGATGCCAAGATTCACGTATAAAACGCAATAATGCAGTAGTAAATAATGCGATGATAGCCATAAAAGACCTCCCTTTCGAGGGCCTTCGGGTCTATAATGAATAAAGAGAGCGAGTCTTTAATTCGCGCGAGCGGTTTCTTTTCCTGAGTCACAAGTTAGTATAAGGTTTGAGCGTACGTTACCGTAATATCGTTACCACCATGCCAAAGCGGTGCCGGGAACCCACCGCGAACAAAGCGTTTCAGGAAGCCGTCATCTTATACCGCGCCACCAGAAACAAAATCGTTGATGTAAGAGGACGGCTGGCGGAAACATTTTCCTCGCGGCATGTTCTCTGCCCGGTTTCTCGATAGCTGTAACAGTAACGATTTTAAGGTAGCGCTATGCCAAAGTGTTCTAGCCTCTGATATGCCTTTGAGCCGCCTCGGTGGCTCCGAGGCGAGAGCGCTGGCCTACGGATCCCCATGTGGTGGGTTCGAATCCCGGCCGAGGTGCCCGCAATCTGACGGAGGCTTATTGCGGAGGAGGCGCCGTGTAACCGAGCTTTCGGTTGCACGTCAGAAGATCCCCAGGTTGTCCAAATTAATCCTCAGTCCTCCGCTGGGGCGTGCCAGATGCCCGTCGTTGGTTTGGCACGTAAAACCCCCAAATTTGACTTTTCTGATATGCCTTTGCACGGCTGGACGAAATAAGGCGGCATATTCGATCTCCAACATCCACTGTTGCCATGAAATCTTGATCAAAATGGGAATTGGACGTCGTTGAAGGAGGTGGAGATGTTCTAACTAAAATGTCAAATGGAGTCGATAATAATTGGGGTTGTGTGGATATTTATACAGCGTGTAGTTGGTCAGCCAATCAAATAGCATCGAAAGATAACTATGAGAATAAAAGAAGACGGAGGTGTTAGGTGCTATACTCTGTTTCACCTTGTGTTGTACCGCAGGAAAGGCTACGAGCGCGAGCTCCTCGCTCTAGGGCACATCTCGGCGGCACAAGCTCTCGTGCACCAAGGGCAGCTGCCAACGCTATGAGCTCGCGCTTCTAGCCTTCGCTGCGGTACAACATAAGGTGAAACGAAGTATAGTTACACCTACAACAGGTTTGCTGTATTAGCGGCGAGATGTTTTGGTGGCGCCCTCCTATGGTTCCCCCTTGTGACGTCATTACCTTGCAAACAACAAGTTCGATGGTGTTTGTAAATAGCATGGTGGAAGCTTGAAATCATTGCGCTCTCAAAGGAACACTGCCAACACCGTCAAAATTAGTTGTTTTATTCCTCCTATTTCCGTCGATGATAAATCCTTTTCCAACGTCATAGTCAGCGTTCGGCCAATCATGGAAGGCCAACTACAGCGACGCTTTCGGTCGCGCACGTCGCCAATACCGGTGTGGATAGGTTACCAGATATTGTTGCAATGCTCAGCTGTGAGGAGTTGGTCCGCTTGAGTACAGATGATATAGGCTTCGGAGTTCATGATCCCAAGTTTGATGAGTTCGTTTAAAAGATTTTTTTTTTTTTTTGGAGTGGTGGGTGAATATTAAAGTTTCACAATAAAACCGAATATTAATGGCCCCAATAATTTTATTCGACCTTTGAATTTCTTGCTTCCGAGTTTCGAATAACTCGACGCGTCGCATATTAATACTGCTGCACAAAGTATCGGTTGCCTCCAGATTACTTTCCATATCGTGATATAGCCCTAGCAGGCCTCTGCTGGGTTTAGATCATGCCTGTATTGGTGAACCATTGCTTGACTAACCATTCCATAAGGATGTACTTCGTTTCATGCTTTCCTCGAACTAAACGTTTGCGCTCGAGATTTGTCGACTCGCTCGACGCAAACCCGGAAACTACGCACACCGCATTTTTTTTAAATTTAAGTGTCACCATTTATGTGCACCAAAAGTCAGATAGCTAAAAGAAGTCAGCTACGTTCAGAATGCACAAGTTAATTTTAATTACAAGGACGGCGATAAGTGAACCCACCGCTTCCGCTATCCCTTCGCTTCCCAAGTGAGATGCCGCGGTGATAGGCACAAGACGTCGTCCCACTCGTCCGTCCATCCGGCGCGTAAAGCTGTGTGTGCATCATACATCCGCGCGTGGAGGCAGTGCCGTCGGAGCTTCATGGGATCACTTTTTGACGTAATGGCGTTATACCTCCCTTCCCCCGACGTCACTGCGTGAAAGAATGGGTGGCATATTTTTCAGGTGCGTCTCGGTTTGCTCGTAGCACATGGTCATTACAAAGCCCCTCTATGAGCGCTCCCCGCTCTGTTCGGCATGTCAATGCGGAAAAATAAACGCGCGCACAATATTTAGTGTACGCCGTGTTTTGTCCGTTTTTGTGCGTTTCAAAGAGATGTTCAGGTATTGGCATTTCATACGACATTTTGGCCATAATGCGGCACTATTCGATTTAATTTACATTTGAACTAAAATTTAACTCTTCGCTCACACCTTATTTTTCCGTTGATTATGATATCTGAAATAATTGAATAGTAACGTCGAACATTCTTTCAGTCGTCCGAGATTGTGTTAGGTACACTATTGAGGCGAGTATACGCGCGCAGGATATCTTTGCGAATCCTGGGTCCCAACACGACCGGTCAGGGCTTTCCTCCGCGGCCAGCTCGGGCGCCTCTTCACCTCCGCCGCGCACGCACGCACGCACTCTGCGGTGCTCGGACGACGCAGCCTTCCCTCCTTGGAACGAGGCAGGCTAATCGAACTCCCGAGGGGACCTTGCCCCGCCGTAGCCACACGCACGGGGCCGCACAAAACCGAGTTTGGGCGCCGTAATGAGACCGCTCGCTCATTCATGTGCACGTATTCCATATGGAGCCCCCTCGGCGGCCGAGGGGGAGACCCGGAGCAGGAAGAAGCAGTCGGCCGGATTCATCAGTTTCCTTGGAAACAACGCGGCGGCTCTGCTTTCTCCTTCGCCCCGGCCCGAGGAAGAGGCCGCCCGGGCGGAACGTTCTCATTACGCCAATGGTCATATTCTCTGGACCGAAAGATATATACGGGACGAGGAAATGCAGCGCGCGGGGGAGGAGGAGGCGCGCGGAGGGAAGGAGCGGATTAGAGGAGCCACCTTTCGCATTAATCATGCGCCGGCATCGATTCCGCCGTGTCAGCGCCAGCGAGGCCGCCCCATTAGCGTCATAAATTCGGACCTCGGCCTCTCGTGGGGGCCTCGGCTGCTGCTTTTGCCCGCTCGGTCCCCCTTCCCTGCCCCGTTCGCCACTCTCCAGACGCGGGGTGGGCTTCGCCTGCGCGCTCGGGAGAGCTTTCTTCTGGCATCTCAACCTGGCGAAACGCCGTGGCGGTAGGGAATGCGGGCGCGTTGCCGCGAGTGGCGCCGTTGACCAGACGTTCAGCAATGGTTATTCGAAGGTCCAAATATTGGACTGACGGAACATGCTCGGAGATTAAATGTGGTTCTTGGCTCACTGTCCTTAAAGTAAACGCCGAAATTCATGGGAACACGAACTGTTATGTTTAGATTTGGTATATCTAAAAGAGGAGAAGCTATATAAAAGAATATCGATGGTTAGGGATTCGGCCCGCACTTCTATGTTGTTCGCGCGTGAGTTTGTAATTCTATTTGTAACGTTGAACGTTCCTGTTTTCTGAACTAAACATTCAGGTGCTAAGTTCATGGTTTTCTACGATGTTTACATACTTGGCGCTATTTAAACGTACGCACTTATCAAAAAACACTCCGGTTGTTCAATATTGATCTGGCCCGCGTTACTGAAATCTCGTCTTTGCGCCCAAGTCGTGCTATTCGGGAACTAGTTGGAAACATCTCTCGGAGTTCCTTCGAGGCATTTAAACAGTAGTCCGTCTGTCCTCCAAAAAGGTTAAATCTATTTTCCTCTGACTTTCGGTCCAGGTCGAAGCTGCACGATGTCATTATCATTTTCTGGAAGGCATTTTCGAAGTGAGGGCGGGGATCAAATCTACGACTTTCATTGATTAGTTCTTTTCGTCGCCGAATAGCCTCGTTAGGAATGATGAGAACCCGTCAGTAATACCCGTAACAGCGTACAGACAAGCCTCGAATCTGACCGAAGGAGCCCTTAAGAACAGCCGTCGCCGATAAATGCGAAAGTATAGAGTAATTCAGCCTGAGCAGTGGCGTTTTTCTCCACTCGCTCCTCGGTCCCTGCGCCCTCCTCTCGCTCCCCACGGTCCGCGCCGAGGCTCTCCGAGCGAACTTTGGGGGTCCCCCGAAGAAGGATGGCGTGTCCACAATCAGGGCCATCGCCGCCACGGTCGTCATCATCGGACCGGCGGGCGCGTCGTTCGGGGAGCGCTTGTTCGCCGCGCGCTTTCCGACTGCCAGTCAGTATCACTGTTATTACTGCATTTCGGGTTCGCGCCATTCGTTGGCCGCCTTCTCTCACCATCTATTCATTTCTGCGGGGTGGCTACGAGGGCCTCTGGGCCGTTGGGTTCCCCCTCGCCCTCGGCGGCGTTCATCGCGGGCGCGAGGAGAAGACGCCGGGACGTAATGCGGGCGCCTTTTCTTTTTCATTAGCGCCGCAGCCCGAGTCGCGGCTCATTTAGGCCGACAACATTTTCCACGCCCTGACTCGTTTCGGGGTCCGAGGGGCCTCGAGGAAGGAAGCGAGGCCCGTAGACCCCCGGAGTGGGCGGAGGGGATCGCCCGAAGCGGAGGACAAGGGGGCCCGAAAATAATTCCGGACGAAAACCGAGCAAAATATCTTTCGCGCCAGACGCAACCAGGAGGGTTCGTCGCCAAGACGGACGATAGAAGCGCGCTCTCGAGAAGTGCTTTGTCCGATTTTGCGCGTGTATCGCTTTTACGTTCCATCGCTTTTCCCCCCCTCGGCTTCTTTCTAAGTTGGCGTTCGCTCTCGTGTCGACCTCTTGGTTCGCTTTCTTTTTTACTCGGTCCCATCTTGTCCTTCGTATATATATAGATATATATATAGGGCGGCCGCTGTCTTCCGCTTGACACCGAGGCGTCGGAGATGCGGCCAGGTATAGGGCGCACTTACACCGAGAGCAGAGAGCGGAACATGTCGGGCGCGGCAATTGAATATAAAGGAAGATGGAGAGCGGCCGAGGGAAGACGCATTGGACGGAGGGAGAGGTTGGCCGCCATGGCCGCCTTCGGCTGGCGCCGGTGTGAAGTCGTCAATATGTCTGTCACTGCCGGGAGAACGGGAGGGCGGGCGCGAGCGTCTTCATTTCCTCAGTTGCCAGGGGAGGGGGACGCGTCTGAATCGAATAAGACGCGTGAAGGACCGTTGGGCCGGAATAAAAGAATCCGCGTGGAGCGCGCCGGCCGCCGAGAAATAGCCGCCAGAGCAAAAGAACTTGTCGATGGGAGGACTAAAATGGCGGCCGATGGAGGAGGGCTGCACTGAGACGAAACAAGGACAGAAAGTCGCAAGCTGGCGGCAAAATGGTTTCCGTGTTGCTAAAAGGACGCGCATGCGCCGCTCGACTTTGCTGCTGCTTTTTACTTATTCGCATCGCTTCGAGTTTTGCTGTTGTCGACTGTTATTTTCCTTTCCGCGTTCTCCCTCGGCTCTCTGGGGCCGCTGCGTGATTCGATTTCTGTAAATTTGAAAAGGGCCGCCGCCGGTGTTGTTTCAGGTCGGCGTAGGCGGCAGCGCCTTTCCCCGACGTCTCGCCCAATGAGGCTTCGAGACAAAAAGAGGCAAGCAAGCGTCCACGCTCCTCTCCCCGCTCCTTCCATCCCCACGTACGCGGGACACACTCCTCCGTGTGCGCATGCGCACAGGGCACCTTCTCCCTCGTCGGGGGCTCTGCTGTCGCGTGGCGTCTCCTTGCTCGTCAGCAGTCTCTGACATTGGAAGTCACAACGCTCTCGCGGTGGAGACCATCGCACGGAGGTTTGCCGTAAACCCGTCGTGCTATATAGACGCCATTAAGCAGCTGTGCATGGCCGCCGCCATCGCCGGCCTTTAGTTTTTTTTTTTTTTTGTTTCCTCGTGTTTCGTTTAATTCACTTCGTCGTTATCATTGCAGGCCAGGTTATTGCCATCTTAAATTCTATCGTGTCCTTCTCCCCAGCATTGGTCTTTGTGGAGGCTCGTCAACGCCCGTTTCAGTGGCTCGGTATCTCGGTAAGGCGGGAGAAAGTCAGCAATGGCTGCTGTCATCTGGCGCGTGTCTAAAGCGCGTATAACACTTTGATATGGCGGGTTAACTCCACCTCATTTTTTATTTATTCCACCGCGTTAGCGTTCGGACGTCTCATTTGGTCGTTGGAAGGTGAAACGAAGTTATCTTGGACACTGTCAACTAGTGTCCCGCTTAGAGAAAACATATTTTGTAAGAGATTTACTTACCTTGTCGTTCCTAAAATAATAAGACAGGGTGCTTTTTTTTAATTTTTTTACGGGGGTTACAAATGCGCGTGCGTTTTGCCCCCTCGTTTTCTGCGGCAAAGGTAGAGTGAACTCGACTGATATTTTTGAAATATCTGTTTCCTTGAAACGGTCACGTAGTTTGCCCTTTGATTAGCCGTCACCGATCAGGGAATTCTGGAACGCGGAGATCTTCCGACTGGGAGGAAGGTAGTACTGCGTAGGTTAAATGTCGCTTTCACGTTGAAGAAACGGCTGCACTAGTGAGCCATCGCCCTTCTTTGGCTTCGCACGACGCCCAATATACAGACACTCGTAAACTCTGTCCATTTCTCTCTCTCCTCCTACCCCCTTTATGACACTTGATTTCGGTCAGATGAAATGAAAGACAACTATATAGTGAAACTATGAAATAGCTTGGAAATTGAGATTATCTCAAGAAGACGTTTGTCAATGTATTTTTGACTTCCCGAAAGCAAATAATAAACTTTGACGTATTGTCTTCGAAACTTCTATTATTCGTTGTTTTTTTGTTTTTTTACTCTTTAAATTATGTTATATTGGCTTGTAGTATCTCGATAACATGTCTGCGATCGGTCGTACCGATATAGTTTTAATATTTTCTTACATTGTGACGCAGTCTTCTTTCTGCTGTTTTTACCTTGTATAATGTGCGCACTACCAAAGACAAGAGCTGTTTGTCGAAACATTAAACAACTCCCGGCTTCAACAGGTAAGCATATATGGGCTTATTCTGGAATGCGTTCCATGTACAAAGCGTATTCCAGAAAAAAATTACTTGTTTGTTACGTGTTGGAATTGGGCGTCCACTGCTTATTGTTGTGTTTACGCTAGCTTCAATCAGCTCCTGGCCTTGATAACGAGCACGTGAAACAAATAACAATTAGAAAGGAACAAGAGTGACAATGTACGAAAACAAAATTAAAACCAAAGCTGTACATTTGATAACAAATATCTCATCGATATATGAACGAGTCTATTTTTAATTCCGCAGATGGTTAAAGCAAATCTAAATCACACTTTCGTAATTATACAGAAGCTGCAAGCGTGTTATGAGAGAACAAACGTTAATATTGGGCAAAAAGAAACAAAAAAACAATCATCTGAATTACCAAATTGATTGGAACTATTGAGGGAAAACGAATCAAGCATGGCGTTCACCATACACGGTGTTTAATATTAATTCGAACTTTTTTTTTTTCTTTTTTGAAATAAGGGGTGGGCCAATTATAGCGAGAAAGGGGGGTTGGGGTTCGGGAAAAAATGGATAAATAAGCCTCTGAACTAAATGAAAAAAAAATATATTTCTATAAAAAAACTAAATTTTATTTTTGCTGATATCATGCTCTAATTTTTTGGAATTTGGATAAAACATATGTAGTTAAGAAAAACATTGTTTAAAAACGGTTGCGTACCACACACATTTAGTTTGGTGCCTTACTTAATAATATGCCCTATATCTTACACTAAAATACAAACATTGAAATACGCCATTTTGGGTTCAAATAGGAGCTCAAAAAAAAAAAAATAGACTTTGTAAGATTCCATTATTTTTTTAGTCATCTTGGATTTGAGTGTTAGCTACAATACCTTTTTTTATTTCTTTTCATAGTACTAATCATTGAATTGCATGTGTTAGTTTTTGTGTAGGCCTCGTTTTGTTGCGTTTTAACTAAATGACACAACCTCTAGTTTATGCAGAAACGGCCATTTGGGAGCCACAAAAAGCAATCTGGGCAACGGTGCCCGGAACTTTTGAAATAACCTAAAGTTCAATCCACGTCTTCTCTCCAATGTACTAAAAGATTAGAAAACTACTTTTTTGTTGTTGCTGAGAAATAATTTTGATCAGGCTCGGTGGACATTAGGTGAGGGGATAATCGTCACGGTAAGTTGACTATTTAACTAAACAATTTTAATTAACTTTTTCAAAATTGGTTTTAGGGGTCATGTTAGAATTGCAGAATTAATGGCCATTACTTTTAAAGCCCAGACGAGTATAAAGAATTTGCGGAAATGTAATGGTTTTTGAGATATTAATCGATCAATGTTCGCGTTTTTCCGCCCAATTTAAATATTTCGGAAAAAAAAAAAAAGAAGAGAAGTGCCGCAAGCCCTGCCCACAATGACGCTGGGAAGAGTACCGTTGTCGTTTCTTCGTCACTAGAGAGTTTTAGGGAACCGGAACAAAATACGATCGATAAACAAAAACGATCGATACCTTGGATCGGGCGAGTCGACCGATCGTGTGCCTCTAAACGCCTTTGGGGGAACCGTATTTGCAGACGAGAGCAGACGATCGGTACAGGTCGCGCCCCCTGGCAACGGAAACCTGCATCGGCCTCATCGAGAAAAGCAAATTTGCGTGTGTTTGTACAAATCGCAGAAACTGAAGTAAATAAAAATCACATCCTATAAATATCGAGAACCTAAAACAATGTATACCTACTTATAGTTCGTCTTGTTTTTTTACTCGAATGAATGCGCTTCCGTAATACAAAACCTGGCGCTCCATGGCGTGTCGCCACTGGCACTGCGAAGTTCTAAAATGTTCGTCTGCTAAAGGAGCAGACGAGCTTTCCGACAACAATAGCGCTCGATCTTTTTGACGATGACTTGGAGTTGGTTCTATTCGGCGAAAACAATTTACAAAACGTTATTTTGTACGACTGTCTGCGTACTAAGAGAAGGCACTTGTTGGCGGCAAGGTATGGGACGTTCAACTTGGCGTCGATGTACGAGGAGGACGTCGTACGGCAGTTCAGGTTCACAAAGGAGGATCTGCCCCATCTCCGATCGGCGCTGCGCATCCCGGAGACGTTGACAGCCAACGGCTGAATCTGGGTGTCGGAAGCTCGTTTGCCACCGTTTTTTTTTTTCCGTTTTTTTTTTTTCTGTTTACCCGATTTATATCCTCGGGGAATAAAATAGTTCCTCGGTCGTACATGGTAACTTGGTTTGTAAGTCATACGTTCTTCTCAGTGGGCAAGCTTTGGTGTTTTACATCAACCAAATATGATGTTTACTCCAACCACGTCCTGATATGCTGAAAAGTCGCCGACAGCAAACTTGATTTGACACACAAATAAGAACACGCTCGCGCGCGCTTATCATCAACATTCGAAGTCGTGTGCCAGCGATCCTGTGCCTTTCCCTCGAGGCCCACTGCAGGGTCGAGTATTAAGAAAGTTATGGACAAATAAAACTAGAAATATTAAATCGCGAAGAAAATACAAAAATAACAGAAATATAATCATTTCTCAGGTTGAGGCGGTCATTTTTCTTGTACAAAGTTACGAGGAGGTCAATCCGTTCCTTCGCTCCTCGCAACGAGAAGTTTTTTTTCGACGCCGCATTTAAGCCTTTAAGGACGTCATCCCAAAGGGCTGGAGTAAAAAAAAGGATTAGCGCCTAGCACTTTCCGAAGTAGGAAGGTATCATCTTCCGCTGAAAACCGCTTGCGAGGAGGAGGCGGAGGGACGGAGGTAGATACGGCGCCCATGTTGCTCTCTTACGGTAAAGATAGCAGACGATCACGGTCGTACGCCCGCGAACCGATCGTTGAGCCGTGTACGGTACGACCACGAAAAAAAAAAATAAAGGAAAACCTGTAACTTTACTGCAGTGCACTTATTAAAACTATCACCCAATATTTAAAGGGCTCGTTTTATATGATATATGTGATTAGCATTAGAACACAAATTTTTAATTCATGTAACATTTTTAAACTAAAAAGTATCCAGATCCTTGATCCAGAAGGCTGTTGCTCACTCTGTTGACACTACAGATAACCCTCAGTCATAAAGCAGCTGTAAAAACGGGTGATAAGAGCTCGAATTGCACATCCCAACGTTTGTATGAAAAAAAAAAAACTTAAAATATGAAAAAAAAACTTAAAATATGAAAAAAAACTGAAAATATAAAAAAAACTGAAAATATAAAAAACTGAAAATATAAAAAAAACTGAAAATATAAAAAACTTAAAACTTAAAAATATAAAAAACTTAAAAATATAAAAAAAAACTTAAAATATGAAAAAAAGCTTGCAATACAAAAAACTTAAAATATCAAAAACGTAAAACATAAAAAACGTAAAACATAAAAACGCAAAACATAAAAAACGCAAAACATAAAAAACGTAAAAAACATAAAAAACGTAAAAACATAAAAAACGTAAAAACATAAAAAAACGTAAAACATAAAAAACGTAAAACATAAAAAACGTAAAACATAAAAAACGTAAAACATAAAAAACGTAAAACATAAAAAACGTAAAACATGAAAACGTAAAACATGAAAACGTAAAACAAACATGAAAACGTAAAACAAACATGAAAACGTAAAACATGAAAATGTAAAACATGAAAACGTAAAACAAACATGAAAACGTAAAACATGAAAACGTAAAACATGAAAACGTAAAACATGAAAACGTAAAACATGAAAACGTAAAACATGAAAACGTAAAACATTAAAAAACAAAAAAAAAAACATAAAACAAAAAACATAAAACAAAAAAAACATAAAACAAAAAAACATAAAATAAAAAAAACATAAAATAAAAAACATAAAACATAAAACACTTAAAAAACTTAAAACATAAAAAACTGAAAACATAAAAAACTTGAAATATGGAAAATTAAAAAAATAAAAACAAATTAATGGGCCACCCGGGGCCGAACCCTCCACTACCGCTCCGCTACCAGCTCACGAAACGGACACTCCAATCCACTACGCCACTCAGCAGATGATTTTCACTGCTGCTAAACATTAATTTATTTCTATTGAAGATGTCTTATTGCGTTTTGATCTGTATTCTCTTTCTTATTTGCCGACTCCAACTTTATGCACTTGCTGTCACATATGGCGCTCCAGCCAGGCACTACCACGAGTTATTTTATTCATGTTTGAAGCCACGGCCCGCTCTCTCCGCCAGCGAAATGGGCGTTTTGCTAACCAAGCGAGACCGTCCATGTCGGCCATTGGTCGTGCCGGTCGCGCCTTACGGTTCGAGCAGCGGATTACGGTAAGATCGCAGAAGACAAGCGCATGCGCACTTCGTACCGGAGGGCCCATCGTACCGTATCGGATGTGCAAAAACGGTTCCCTAAAACTCTCTACTATCTCGGCAGCGTTTCCTTGGTGGGTGCGCCGACGATGCAAATGACGACGTGACCTAAACATGTCACTCTTCCAAGCGTCATTGAGGGTAAGGCTGGACGCATTCTTTTTGGGAGCTATTTCTATATAAAGCGAAAAAAACGCGAAAATAGATCGGAGACGGTGGCAGGGACCGCCGGCCTTGGCGCTGCTGTTACCGCATAGTTCTGGTCGGGGTGTTCGTGGATGATGCGGTTTTAACGCAAAAAGTGAGTGCGTTAAAATAGGAATTGTTTTGTTCAGCTTCACAGCTTTTAAAATTCAACACGCTCATTTTCTTAACGCACATCAACATCTTTGTCACCTGTTATATGGCCCTGTCCTGACTGCTTTGTATTTGTAACCGAATACATTATTTTAGCACACTGAGTAGTGTCATCGAGCAGGCGCACGGGAAATCTTGGAGAATCTATCGTCGTCTCTGCCGCCATCTTGGAACTACCGCCCCGCCATCTCTAGGGCGTTAGAGGTGCAAATATGTTCCTTGCAAACGAATCGCGCGTTCGAAAACTGTCGTGTGGTGAAGCTCGTGGTAGGAAGAAAGGCGAGTCATCAGAGTCGGCGGTCATAGTTCATCTCCACGATGGACTGCAACCAGAGCGACGGGCCACCGTGTACAGTCAATACCCAGATCGAAAGCACGTGGTATAACGGTCCGACCTGCCTTTCATAGTGCCACACTAATACTTCACACGTCGAGGCAATACGCCGCGTGATTATCTGCTAGGTCGTGATTGGACCCGCAGCCCGCATAGCTCTTGCTGAACTCGATCGTAGGGCTAGACGAAGAATAGTTAGTTGTCCAGCTACCAGCTAGGCTGGTTATTTTCTTTACCGTAATTTTAATATCAAGCCGAGTGCGTATTTAAATAAAGAAAATAATGTTCCGCAACCCGCATGGCTCGATCGAGTTAGACCCAATCGTCAGTAGGCTACTCAATCCCCACACAGCTCGCATTCTGATATTTCCCCAACTTGTCCGCTCAAAATTGACGAGAAGCCCGAACAAAATAAACATTCGCACCGACGTTGTTTTTATTAATATTTCATTTTATTGTATTTTGACGTCTGTTGCGGCGTCTGCGTCGCGCGCCGCGGGGCACGTTTCCGTCTTGTCCCGAGGACATCTGAATGCGTGTCGCGTCGGTTTTGACGTTTGAGGTCTTGTCGTGTTGCGAGTTGAGACGACACGCTTGACGTGGACCCAATGAAGCCGCTGTCGCGACGCAGCTCGTGCGGGCCGGTTCGTCCAATGGAGTCTCGCGTGGGCGGTGCCTGGTGTGACGCGGACAAACATGTACACGCCCGTAAAGTCAAACAATGGCTCGCCGTTGCAGGGCCCCCGTGAAGAAGTTGTCCGTCTCTCTTTCCCCCTGTCGCGCGTTTGTCTCCTCCTCCCGCCTATAGTAAATTGATCCGTCTCATTTAAATGCAAACAACTGGAATACGCGAGTCGTATTTCAATGTCGGCTTATTATTTTTATTGTTTTTTATTCGATAGGGGCGTTTATAACCGTGCGCGTGCGTCCGATCCCTGTCGGTGACAGTGATAGCTGGTGCTCCTTGGTGCGGCTCTCTCTTACTCTGTCGTGAATAGTAAGGGCCTCGTTTCGCCTTCGCTGCGTGGCCCGACCTTCACGACGTGAGTGTTGCTTCTATATCGGGTCTTGTTCACTCGTCGCCCTCCACCGTGCCTTTATTTTGTGCTGTCAAGATTTACTAATAGAATGGACAATTGGGCGAGTCGGTAAGAGTTATTTGTCGTCGTCCCAGTCGTTCTGTTTTTCACTATAAAGATTTACTAACATCGCTTTCGCCCCGTTTACTAGATTTTTCCCGTGTTATTTTCTTGCGTCAATTCTTGCGCGTGGACCAGTATATCGCGTGTGTAAAAGGCTCATTGACATAAGAGCGTTTGCTTACGTCTTGTTACGTTACGTTATGAGTCACGGGAATATCCGAAGCCTATATGTTCCCGGAACCGTTAACTCGCTGCGTAACCAGATATAAGCATCCGTAAATAACGCAACGAAAGGAAACGGTGATGTGTGAACCGGCCTTGACTGGAACATCCTCTTTAACTTATGCGGGAGTGAAAATGCGTAGCAAATTTCTGGGCGATTGTGCTGCACGTGAAACGCGTGGCGTCTTCGCTCTCGGCGCTTTTCATTGGTTAATTTAGCGACTGACTTAACGCGTGGAAAATCGATAGCAATTCCCGGAAGAGAGAAACCGGCGCCAACCCAAAGTTTTTATCTGCTGGACGCAAGCGGATGCCCTCCGCAGGGCTTTCCCGCCAAATAGTTCTCAACTCATGGGCTCTGTTCTTAACTCATGGACTCTGTTCCAAACTTTACTCGATCCGACTCCGGAGTAAAGCTTTCGTACAGGTTGGCGTTTCAAAACTTACTCGCGCTTACTTGAGGACGTCACAACTCGCGTTCCAGAAGCGGATTGTTCATTCCGAAAGAATTAATTACTCACGCTACCGTTGTCGATCGGGGGGTAAAGTCGGATAAAATCGAGTAAAGACGTAACGTGATCTGTTCGCTCGTCGTCTGCTTTCTGCGCTCACAGCCGCCAAAGCTCGTCTGCTTCGCTGACATTGGTGGCCGACGTTTGAAATGGCACAGATTGAGATGCAGCCATTTATGTGTGATTATTGCGATTTTTTGTCTTCAACGCACGAATGTTGGCTTATTTTCAACGCAAGAATGTTGGCAACACGTCCAGACCGTGCACCTTCTGCAGGAAGATGCAGCCGTTGTTATTAGTAGAGTACGAGCGTTAACAGTAACTTCTCCGCTTCCTTGTCTTCGGCGTTGCAGTGAACTCCTTATTGTTACCTTCAAGACTGCAGATGTTCCAAATCCCCACCCCTGCCCGTTTCGATCTGGATGAGCATCGTACCGGCGTGCTGTCGTGTATCACTACTGCGTGGTGCACCTCGAGAGACCCCAGGCTGGCTGTCGTATTGTACTGGCTAAATTTATCATATACAGTGGGCAACACTGTTGCCATGTTCAGGCAGACTAACCTTCCGCTGTATAAACAACTAGCGACTAATTACTCTTTTTACTGAAGATGTTCGAACGCAGTAAAGGAATGTAGAAGTAATTTTCTTCCCCAGAGTGTGCGTAATGAGAGGATAACATACGTAAAGCAGGGTTGGGCGTGGATCAAAAATTGTAACCCGATTAATCACCTCAATTTAATCGATTAATTGATCGATTAATCGGTCTCGTTCATGTTCAGGCGCAATACTTTTTTTTAAAAATGGAAATTATTTTTTTTCCCCTTTCGTTGAATATGAGATACACAAGCAATATAAAATTTCGATTATGAATCAACCTCGATGCGTACTTGAGAACAGTTCAAAGACACTTTCACTCACAGAAAATTACTTCAGCTGCTTGAGGCAAAGAGGTTCGTTGATATTCTCCGAAAAGAGCAACCTCCTTTGATTGTTCACTATAGTCTTCGCTGAACTAAACGAACACTCGCACGGCATTGCAGTTTCCGGGACACGCATAACCTTCTGCACATGTCTGTAGTTACGCATCTCGACCCTTCAGTTTACTTTAAATTAAACGTTTAGCTAAAGTTTGCTCTTCTTACGGGTGTACTCGTCCTCGTCTGCGTGGTGAAAGCGTTTAATATTTACTTTCTTTTGGTTCATCGAAATTGCACCGATTAACCGGTTAGAACAATTAATCGCGATGAAAGCATTCATTGATCAATCGGTAGGTTAATCGATCAATTGCCCAGCCCTAATGTAAAGCAGTAGAGGCTCTTAAGGTTTCATGCATATGATCAGTGAACAACCCCACCCCCTGTACCTCCTCCTGAAAATGCCTGTAGCGGTTTGGAAGTTCTCTGTGATTTTGTAATCGTATTCGCGTCGAAGCGAACGTAAGTTACATATCACTGTTGAGAAAGCCCCCTGCGGTGCACTGTACTGCACCGTGTAGAAGCGGATTCGAAATTTTCGCAAAACGTAATTGGTGCACATTACCGTGCGGGATACGTATACGTTTAGGGTACCTGGACTAGACTTACAGCGATCGCGCTGATTAATACAAAAACATATTTATGATGTCTAACTGATGGGAATAAGTAATTTTGATCTCAATATACAGCCCAAAAGGAAGGTGAGCTAGTGGAACCGGTGGAGCCTTCTCCGAAAACACCGCGTCGTCGCTGTCAGAGAAGAACTTCACAGTGATTAATATTCTTAGATGGATAATGGAAGATTGCTTTTAATGTATAACCGACTGGGTTGAGGACCAGGTTCCAACTGATTCGGCCAGCATGCGCCGCGTGTGTCGATGACGATCACGGTGGTTGTGAATGAAGACGATGACGAAGTATGAACGACGATCACGGTGGTTGTGAATGAAGACGATGACGAAGTATGAACGTCAATCTTCTTAACATTTTCCCCCTCTATATGAAGGACGGCACATTGGCGTCATAGGGGTATCACAGAGCTGCGATTGGTGGGTAGTACTTTTTGAGTCTGGCGACGTGAACGGTGTCACGGTAACAATGGCGGTGGTCCACGGGAACCTCAAGAGCTTCTATGACGTAGTGCACTGGGGATGTTTGGGATATCATCCGATAAGGTCCGTCATATTTATACAGGAGCTTTTCAGAGAGGCCTACTTGGCGTTGTGGGATCCAGAGCCACACTAAGTCTCCGGGATTGAATCTGTTTGGCTGATGACGAGAATCATATCGGCGCTTTTGTTCAGCCTGGGAGTTGATGGTTCGCAGACGCGCGATTTGCCGGCACTCTTCTGCATAGGAAGCCATTTCTGAAAGTGTCTGATTTTCAGTTGCGTCTGAACGGTATGGTAAGATTGTGTCCAGGGTAACAGAGGCTTCCCTGCCGAATAAGAGGAAAAATGGTGAAAAGTTGGTGGTGGCTTGGATGCTAGTATTGTAGGCGAAAGTTATGAATGGCAGAACCTTGTCCCAATTGGTTTGGTTGGCGTCGGTATACATGGCGAGCTTGTCAAGAAGGGTTCTATTGAGTCTTTCAGTTAACCCGTTTGTCTGTGGATGATATGCAGTGGTTGTAGAATGAATGGTATTGCAAGCTGCGAGAAGTCCTTGAACTAGAGTGGAAAGAAATACCCGACCGCGGTCGCTGAGCAGTGTGTGTGGTGCGCCATGGCGGAGCAGTATATTGGTTAGAAAGAAGGTTGCCACATCTTCTGCGGTCGCAGTTGGGAGGGCGGATGTCTCAGCATATCGGGTGAGATGGTCGATTGCAACTACAACCCAGCGATTTCCAGAAGATGAAGTGTGCAAAGGTCCGATCAGGTCAATTCCAACTCGTTCGAAGGGTCGCGAGGGACAGGGTAAGGGCTGTAATAGTCCAGATGGCGCTGCGTGGGACGCTTTCGTCTTTGGCACTCAGCGCATGCTTGCACGTAGCGCTGCACGCTGCGATAGAGTCCGGGCCAGAAGTATCGCTGAGAGATTCGAGTGTAGGTTTTTGCGAAGCCGGCATGGCCACATGTTGCGTCTGAATGCATGGAATTCAATACTTCGCCGCGAAGGTGTTGGGGGATGTAAAGTAACCAACGTTGGCCATGAGGCAGGTAACTGCTTCGGTATACAAGACTGTCCCGTAGACAAAAATGCCGAACTTTTTTTGAAAACGCGCGATCCGTAGATATTTGAGATCCGTTCAGGTGATTGATAATTTGAGTTATACGGGGGTCTGACGCTTGATCGCGGGCCATATCTGTTAGGCTTAACGAATGAAGACAAAGAGGATCCTCGTCAAATAAGGTGTTTGGTGACTCTTCGGGAAGAGGGCAACGGGATAAGCCGTCCGCGTCGCCATGCTTCTTGCCGGACTTGTAGCGAACTGTGTAGTCGAACTCTTGGAGACGTAGCGTCCACCGCCCAAGACGGCCAGATGGGTCTTTCAGTGACGCTAGCCAACAAAGAGCATGGTGATCGGTGACTACGACAAAATGGCGGCCGTACAAGTATGGTCTAAATTTCCCGATGGCCCACACGATGGCAAGACCTTCTTTTTCTGTTGTGGAGTAGTTTCTTTCTGCTTTTGTGAGCGTACGGCTGGCGTATGCAACGACGTAGCTGGTGTATCCTTCTATTTTTGAGTGAGAACAGCTCCCAAACCGAATCCACTAGCGTCGGTGTGGAGCTCTATGGGTGCGGAACTATCGAAGTTGCGTAGTATGGGGTCAGAAGTTAATAAATGCTTTAGTTTGTCGGAAGATTACTCGCACTCTGAAGACCAGCTAAAGGTAGTGTTCTTGTTAAGGAGGCAGTAAAGGGGTTCGGCGAGGCAGGCAAATCCGCGAACAAACCTCCGAAAATATGAACAAAGTCCTAGAAAGCTACGAACGTCTTTAACACTTTGTGGATGGGTAAAATGTGAGACTGCTCGGATTTTATCCGGATCTGGTTGGATTCCTTCCTTGGAGACGATGTGACCAAGAACTCGAATGGATCTGCTCGCAAAGCGGCATTTCTTCGTGTTTAGTTGTAATCCCGCTTTAGACAGAGCTGAAAGAATGGTATCTAGACGGCGGAGGTGTTCTTCAAACGTTTGAGAAAATACTACGACATCATCTAGATAGCACAAACAAACTTTCCATTTTAGTCCACGAAGTACATTATCCATCATGCGCTCGAAGGTAGCGGGAGCATTGCATAATCCGAAAGGCATGACATTATATTCAAACAATCCGTCTGGTGTAGAAAATGCTGTTTTATCTTTGGAAGATTCGGCCATGGGAACCTGCCAGTACCCGGATCGAAGGTCGATGGAGGAAAAGTAGTTCGAGCCCTGAAGACAGTCCAATGCATCGTCGATACGCGGCATTGGATAGACATCTTTCTTTGTTATTTTATTTAGGTGACGAAAATCTATACAGAAACGGACTGTGTCATCTTTCTTTTTTACTAACACCACTGGCGAAGCCCATGGGCTACAAGAGGGACGTATAACACCTTTCTCAAGCATTTCATTTACCTGCTCATCAATTAAATTTCGTTCAGCTAAAGACACCCTGTAAGGTCGTTGCCGTAGAGGGAGAGAGTCACCAACATTTATGTTGTGCTCTGTAGATGTCACGCGACCGAGTGAAGGGGAATTAACATCAAAACACTGTGCGTAGTGTTGGAGTAGAGCCAACAGGCTTTCTTTCTTTGATACCTCGAGGTTAGCATCGAGCGAGTCAGCGAGGAGAGGGTGAAGAGACTGACCAGGAGATCGGCACGTGATTTGAGTGGGGTTAGGGCTCGGCGTATCGAGGAACATAAACTCACATTCGTCGTATACTGAGGCTATTCCTACGGTGGAACCTTGAGGGAGAAACAAAGGGGTAGAAGATGGGTTAGTCCCGACAAGAGAAGCAAAGCCATTGACGAACGTCGTTACACAATGCGGTACCACGATACCACTTTTGAGAAAGTTTGCTTGCGACGGACTAATGAGGGCAGTACAATTAACACAGTCGGGAGATGTGACACCCATTATGACGGAGGAGCATGGGGGGATTACGGTATCCTCAAAAAGGGAGAGTTTTGCATCTGGAGGGGGCTCACAAACATCGGATGGACCTACTTCAGATAGCTCAACCTCGCCATACGAGCAATCTATACACGCATCAGCAAGGGTCAAAAAATCCCATCCAAGTATAATTTCGTGTGAACAGGCAGGAAGCACGACGAGTTCAACCACATGAATTATCTGATCTATACAAATACGCGCAGTACATTTTGCCGTCGGAATTAAATTCTGCTTACCAGCTGTAAGAAGCGTATATCCCGAAAATGGTGTTGTCACTTTCCGTAGCCGTCGACAGAGATCAGACCGTACTACTGAAACTGCAGCTCCTGTGTCTACCAACGCCTTGACCGATATACCTTCCACATTAACATGAATCAGATTTCGCGGGTTATGAGGGCTTCCGAGATGTGATGCAGCTGCAACTCTTGCCTCATGAGTTGCAGTTAGCAGTTTCCCCCATGCGTGGGATTGCTGCCGCGAGAGATCATGGGAGATGGAGATCGACGGCGCGGTGATGGGGAGCGGCTTGTCATCCTGGGACGATCGCCTCTTTCGGGTCGAGGGGCGGACATCTCGTAGTTGTCGCGACGTTCGGGTTCCATCGAAGGGTATCGGCCGTTGTAGGGCTCTTCATATCTTGTTGAGTTCGCGTGCAAAGGACGGTATCCTGGAGAATGGCGGCGGCAATATCGGGCGATATGTCCAGCAATGCCACAGTTGAAGCAAATCGGACGACCGTCCTGAGCCCTCCAGTACCCTGGCTGGGCGCTGACTGGAGGCTGAAGTGAAGCACGCGGAGAGGGAACGTGCGGGGACAGCAGTACTGGTCGCGCAACAACTTCGGCGTATGTGGGTGTTATCGGAGGGGGAGGGAGACGTGGTACAGGCCCCAAGGCGGCGACGACTTCTTCTTGGATCAGACTGCGGATGCCCGGTGGCGCGGCCGGAGGGGATGGTACGTGGGATACACGGGCGGATGTGCTCGTGCCCAGAATTCGCGTGACTTCTTCGCGAACGGCGTCGCGGATAAAACTGCGAAGGCTTTCGCGGGAAAACAGCGGACCATCTGGTGCTTGAGCAAGGCTCGCGATTGTGTGAACTGCGGTAGTTGAGCGCGGGACAGTCAGGCGTTGTTGGCGAATTTCTTGATAATTCTGACATGCCTCTACAAGCTTGCTCACCGTGAGGTCGCTTTGGGTGGCAAGGAGTTGGAATGCATCCTCAGCAATTCCCTTCAAGATATGGTTTACTTTTTGTTTTTCGGTCATGTCCGGGTTGGATCGTCGGCAGAGCTGGAGAACTTTTTCGATGTATGCCGTGAAGGTTTCTTCTGGTTGCTGGACCCGGATGTTGAGTTTTCTTTCGGCGGTGAGCTTTCGAACGGCGGGTCTTCCAAATACCTCTTTGATTTTTGCCGTAAACTCCTCCCAGGTGGTGAGCACGGCCTCGTGGTTCTTGAACCAGAGGTTAGCAACGTCCGAAAGGTGCTGGATCCCATTTGATGTGTCGACTGGCTCGGTCGTAGGAGTCTAACCAGTCCTCTACGTCATCGTCGCCCGCACCAGAGAACCATTTCGGGTCGCGTTGCCGGAGTGCTCCAGCGCACACGATGGTTGCGAGGGTGTCGGGTGGTTGGTCGGAGGTGGAATTGCCGACGGAGGCCGTTGAACCGGTCGCCATGCTAGTTGTTAGGACGCGGTTGCGGAGTTCCAGGGTGGTATCTGGTTACCGGAGCCGAAGATGCTTGAGGTCGTGGAAAGCCCGCACCTCCACCACTTCTTAGATGGATAATGGAAGATTGCTTTTAATGTATAACCGAGTGGGTTGAGGACCAACTGATTCGGCCAGCATGCGCCGCGTGTGTCGATGACGATCACGGTGGTTGTGAATGAAGACGATGACGAAGTATGAACGACGATCACGGTGGTTGTGAATGAAGACGATGACGAAGTATGAACGTCAATTTCGTTCGAGTGCTTCCCCCAGGATCAAAAGCGATCATCTGCTATTTTTCGCCATCCCTGCCGTGTTTTCGTTTCCCCGTAGCCCAAGACGAAGGCAGTCCGTGAAGTATCCAGGTATAATCCCAGCCGTTTCAAAATCGGGTCGCGAATCGTTAACTCGCGGTGTCACGTGGTATTACTCGGTGGCGTAGGAGACAGGTTACTCGGGTGAGATTTGGAACATTGCCACGGTGATGTGTCGTGACATGATCGAAAGACAATTCGCAACTTTCAGCGATGGTGGTACCGCGGTGTGAGAATCGTGCTCCCTAGCTCGTGGATGATCGGCTTTAGAATAAAGGTGCTTGCCAACACCTTCCTGGCCTGAAAAAATGAACTAAGGCTCTAATACTGCTCGTATATAGCAAAACTAGCATTACTTACGCGTCGCAGATCCAGCCTTGTACTGCTGTTCTACGACGATCATCCAGATGACAGCCATTTTGATAGGCACCAGTGCGCCCCCTATAGGTCGTGAATGTTGCGAATCGTTTAATATAGGAAATGGTATGGGTTCTAATCCCGCGGGAGAGCCTTATACTGTGCAGGCCCAGGGCAAGATGTCTTGAAGCGCGTTAAGCGTATGGTGGTGCCCGCAGGCACAAAGACTTTCTTCTTTAAATTACATTCAGGTACACTGCCGGTCAAGACATGGCTAAACGAGAGGGGACTTTTTGTACCATGGGGGGATCACTGCTTTTTATGCAAGAAGCCAGAGACGGTCGAACACGTGTTTCTTGAATGCTGGGACGGGGTCTTCTTCTGGGACGTCCTCCAACGTACCTTGAAAAGGGACCTCCCCCTAGACGCGCATGGAATCCGTTATCTATCGGTTAAAAGCGAGGAAGGTTTTCCCTTTGACCTAGTTATGCTGTTGGGTCTGCACAGTATTTGGAAGTCACGAATGGCTGTACACAACGCTGACAATAATGTACGGGAGGCGCGGGAATATTTTCGTGAAAGTGTATCTTTGTTAGTTGAAGTCAACAGAGCAAAGAGGTGCGAACCTGAGTGGCTTCCGCGCATTGAAGCGCTTTTGTCCATGAAACAATTTTAGCCTCCGACGCCAGTCACTTCGGACTGGTTTAGTTTAGCCTTGCCCTGCTTCCTATGGTTGGAGCGATATGCCTGCCTATTTGACAATGTAAAAAATCCGGCAATAAAGAAAAAAAAAAAAAAAAAGGATCGGTGGCCGAGTGGGCTAGCGCACACCAGCTCGGAGCACGTGGAGCGAAAGCTCGCGATGCAGAACCCAGGGATCCTGGGTTCAATCCCCACCCCTGCCCGTTTCGATCTGGATGAGCATCGTACCGGCGTGCGGTCGTGTATCACTACTGCGTGGTGCACGTTAAAGACCCCAGGCTAGCGGTTGTACTGCACTGGCTAAATTGCTCATCTACAGCGAGTGACTCGTCGCAACTTTAAAATGGCTGACCAACTACACGCTGTATAAATATCCCCACAACCCCAATTTTTTTTTCTAATCCCGCCTGGTGCAAGCGCTTTTTAACCGTGATGGGCTCTCTCTCTCTCTCTCTCTCTCTCTCTCTCTCTCTCCCTCCCCCCCCTCCCCTCAAAGTTATTTTGTGTCGAGCCTCGCTGCCCCGATTTTATTTAGGCTTCACTTTTGGGCTTCATAAAATGCTGAACACGAACCCCCCCCCCCCCCCCCCCCAAAAAAAAAAAAAAAAAAACGTTTTCCGTTTACTTGAAAAAAAAATATATATAACTAATGTTTTGATTAACTCTACTTGGTTCCAGGCGCAGCTGATGCTACAAGCTAATGGGAGCAATCAAGCAGCGTCAAATGTGCACGTCACTGGGACTTTTCTGTTTATGATTGGTTCTGCGATGATAGGACACGTACAGAAACACGACGAACACCACGATGGTGCCCTTTTGACGCTGTTTGATTGGTCTTATCAGCTCGTTGCGTCGGCTGCATCTGAGCCATCTTACACCGTGATCTGAACTTAGAGTGAAACGAAGGACAGGGTGTCACAAAAGAAAATTTACACGGTCTTTTTTACCGCAAAAATAAACTAGGCATCGCCGAACGCTCATTCTCCGCCCAAAAGTAGAGCTAGAGGTCACAACCGGATGCCAAAGTTTCAGCCCGATCCGATAACTTAATCAAAAGTTATAAGTGATCTTCTGAAAATTTCAATGGGAAAATGGAGCCGATTTTTGCCCGTTTTGGGTTCCAGGTGCCATTGAGCCCCATGTGTTCGAAAACTCCGTCACCCGCCATTTTCCAATTGAACGTTTCAGAAAATCACTTATAACTTTTGATTAAGTTATCGGATCGGG
This sequence comes from Ixodes persulcatus, assembly GCA_013358835.2. Lineage (NCBI taxonomy): Eukaryota > Metazoa > Arthropoda > Arachnida > Ixodida > Ixodidae > Ixodes > Ixodes persulcatus. Next base: position 716,793 of record JABSTQ010011207.1, read on the forward strand.
CTGAAACACTATCTGGTCGTGACCTCTAGCGCTACCTTTGGGCGGAGAATGAGCGTTCGGCGATGCCTAGTTTATTTTTGCGGTAAAAAAGACCGTGTAAATTTTTCTTTTGTGACACCCTGTATAGTGATGTTGAAAATAGTGCCTCTTCTCTCTTGACGCTACCAAAAGCGTCGCTGTGATTGGTCTTCCACGATTGGCCAAACGCTCACTATGGCGTTCTGCGTAGGATGAATTCTATCTTTATTAATGGAAATAAGAGAAATACCAGACTGTCAACTTCGACGGCGTCGGTTTAAGGACGCAATGACTTCGAGCTTCCAGCGTGCTTTTTACACACACCATCAAGATTGTCGCTGGCAATCGTTGGTCCTTATCGTGACGTCACAGATAGGAACCATAAGAACCGATTTCAAAAGTCTACCCACTGTTGGAAAGTGTGATACCCCTGCAAAGTGACGGCCACCGAGGACAGCGCCAAAGTTAGAATTGTAAAAATGCTACAAATTCCCTTTAATCGCGATCCTCTTTAGTTTTAGACTTTCACGCTCTTCCGTGTGTCGGTTGTTCCGGCATTGTGCAGTTTCTCGGGCGTTCTAACACTCGGCACGTGACTTCCAAAAGTCCGTTGCCATTTCTAATAAAAGGTATTCCCATGCGGTCATCAGCACGACCTGTGGGTAAACCGACTTATTGTTTGCCATGAATTTTTACGGTACGAAAAAATTGGGTTGTGTGTATGTTTATACAGCCTAGAACTTGGTCTGCCTCAACGGGCGACGTGATCATGGCGAATGATCGCTGTCAGCACGCGCTTGACCTCAAAGCGAACACCCATGTCGACCACTGAATACTCCTTATGGGGGGTATTCACTGGACGCCATATTTGAGGTCACTGTCTAGAGCGCATGCTCGGAACGATCTCACACTAATAGGCTGCTAAGACCGGCAATCTTGTTGGTGTGGAATGCACGTTGCAAAAGAACTGTGGAAGCTCGCCGTCAGCACGCGCTCAGCAGTCGCGCACACGGCTATGGCCGCCAGTGAATACTCCCTATACGAGCTTCCACAGTTCTTTTGTAACGTGCATTCCGCACCGTCAAGATTGCCGGTCTTAACAACCTATTACTGTGGGCTCGTTCTGGGCATGCGATCTAAGCAGCACCCACAAATATGGCGCCCAGTGAATACTCCTTATTGTCACGTAGCAGGTATGAGCTAAAATGATCGTTAGCCCTACTTAACGAGTGGTAAGCGTTCGAATCCAATACATCTTGCCACGTATATATATATTTTTTCTTTTTCCCCCATCATTTTTTCTGACTATGGTTTCGAGTAAATTCATTATTTTTCTTCCCGTACCTATCGTCTGTCAGAGGCTACCAGAACGCCTCTTGTCGATGAAAAAGGTGGCTCGTGCATGCACGCGTACGTGATTGCCCAATCTGTATCGGGTATGTGGCCGCGCAAGGTAAATGCTAGCCCTTTGAAGCGCTCGCCAGTGCATGACCCGTAGCGCAGTCACGGGTTGACCTTACAAACTTTCAATTCGCAAAAAGAAGCAGTTTGCTCGATGTGCTGACTCAGTGAGGTATAGAAACAATCCACGCTTGGCCGATTTTTGAATTGATCTGCCGCTCGTTTCGACAGGAGCTACTCTCCCGTAATTACGAGCGTCCGCATGACCGGTACTTGTCGTGGACCATATTCTCAGAAAAACGCGCTGTGTGAACTTTAGACGACTGTTTCGATCAATCGTGTGTACGTATACTTTCGAAGATTGATTATACGGAACTAATTAGATACATGGACGCTCGAACAACACCCGTAATAACGTCGGCGAATTTCGGATGCTTCCAAATCAACCACGCCCTCACCAAGAAGGACGCGTTCCAAAAATAATCATTATACAAAAAATGGTTGGCATATCGTAGCCTGCGCTTAAAATTATCGGCATCAGTTTTTATCGCCGCGTCTGAAAGCCCGTGAATGGTGACAGCCGAAGGTGAAGCATACGACTGCCACGAAGGGTGGAATAAACGCTATATTGGTTCCCTCTAAGATCAACACTCATGGCTGAGCGTTGCGAGATACGTTTTACAAAATTATTGCATATGCGGAAATATTATTCGGATTTAATATACGTACATACCTTCGGCATTATTATTTAGGTGCGCGGAGACACTCGGGGACGGAAGGAACGATAATCCTAAGTTTATAATTTTTTTTTCTCCCTATGGATGCCTCATGAATAGGTGGAAGGGAATTCCAGAAAAATATGAGTTGTTTGTTGATCTAGCTAATACGTGCACCGAGAGAAGACCAGCGCAAAAGCCCGACACTTTAATTCGAACTGAATTCGCGCTGAGCTATTTTAGTCTTTTTTAGTGAAACGGATATAGCTTTGCTTCAAAAGCAAAACAAAAGGAAAGAAAAAAAAAACACAATACGTTTTCCTTTTTTTTTTTAAGTCTCACATTTATTTTTAAGAGGCCGTTCCTAATGATAGTTGGATTTGATGCACGCACACTAGCAAACTCCACTAAAGAAAAAATAAAAAAAGAACACATTTCAAAGGAAGTGGAAGGTCGTGCTTTCTAACTGCCAGAGCGCCTAGTGAGCCGTGGCAGAGTGGAAGAGGTAGGAATTACTCGCGCCTTTGAAAAATGCCAGGACGCTCTGCGGTTGGAGCGGCGTTTCCACTCTACAAAGAAAATACGCCGAGGTGGTCAAAGTTTCTGCTTTCTAGACCAGCTTTCCTAGTTGGAGTCGCGAGCGTAGATGCCATTACTTTTATTGAGCCCCCAGCAGGCCCCACCTCGCTTTGCCCACCCGTGGTGCGTGAAAACTTTCGCTTCATTTCTAGGGAAGCATTCGTTTAGGTAATCTCTTCGCATGTTCTGCGTTATATATTTTGGCTGCTTCCTAAAGCCTTATTGTTGCTAGCTCATTTTTGAGGATTTCTTCTTTTAATTGCGGCTTCGCATTTAAAGACAAATGCAAGAAAATGACGAGTGCTCCTTACATGAAGCGCTTCGTTGCCGTCATTAGCGCGCTTGCGTTACTCATCCCGTATCTGTAGAAGGTTGAGAATGGTAACCGACGGTTCGCTACAAGACAGGGGTTAGTGGTGTTATTTATAAACTCCCTCACTCGAATGATAGTTCCGACTTTCGGCGTTTGACATGTCCGTTTGGCAAACAGAGCCCAGCTTCGTTTGTCCTCTGAACTCACAAAAATATCAAAAAACAACGTGCCCTTCAGCTTCTGTCTGGAGAAAGAAACTCGTCCACAGGCCGGACATCACATCCCCGCATCGCGAAGGCGGTGGAATGGCATATATTATTTGAATGCTGTGTTGCAGACAACCTCTTTCGTAAGCTGCCGTGAATGTTTTCCTCACTGGAGCGATCTACCGTTTGCATAAATCCCCGAATCGAAGATTTTCGGCAGTGAACCCGCGTGCAACTACGAGCGCCGGCACGAGCCTAAAGGCCGGTTCAGACAGTTGCGTTTGACTGCGTTTGACTGCGTTGCGGCTGTGTTGCGGCTGCGAGAAACCAGAACATCCCTGCTGCTTATATCGGGTGCCAAGATGATTCCTTGAATAGGATTCCACGCTTCATACGAAGCACAGATGTGCCGGTGACTCGCTTTCGGTTCTTTACGCAACGCAGTCAAACGCACTCAAACGCAAGTGTCTGAACCGGCCTTTACGCTTGAAAGCCTGTCATAATCCCTCGTGAGCCCGTGAAACGTCGGCATATTTTCATACCAAAAGGTCTGGAAACATGATTTTGAGAAGGGTAGATTGCAAGTATCGTTGGCTTTACTGTGCACTCGGCGACCTCTTTTCGGTGGGACAGCGACCCGCATGCATCCGGGTCGTGCGGACCACGCGTCGAGGCACGGGCCTCGGGGACGGACACGGTCCCCGCGTATAAGCGGGGCCCCGAGGAAACGTCCGAGTCAGCAGTGGGCGGGGGAGGGCCGCTCAGGGGCGGCTTTTCATTTTCGAGGAATCGCGGGAGCCGCTGTCCAGCGAGCACTATTGACTTTTGCCGAAGACCCGGGGAATATAATGTTTATTTTGGCAGCGTCCGTTTGTCCCCTCGGCGCTGCCGCTGATGGAGTCCCTCGGGGCCCCGTAATATATGTGTCCCGCCAGGCAGACACAAATAGTTTCGGCGGGACACGCTCGCTTTTTAAAGGAGCTCTCCTCCCGCGGCGAGGTACACAGCCGAGGAGCCGAAATGAGAAAATCAAGTTTGTTTTCTCTCGGAGCGACTTCCGCCGTGCGGGGACGACCGAGTGTTTGTCCAGTCATGTCCGGCCCTTAGGACGTGTCCAGTCCGTTCGGGAGTCCGGCCAGGACGACGCTGCTGCCGGGGACAGGTCGCTAAGAGGAGGCACCGACTGCGCCCCCGCGGGCCTGGTTTGGGAACTCCTCGGCCGCCTGTCCTCCGACAGTTGCCGAGCTCTGGCAGTCGAGTTCTGTTTCGCTTCCGCCGCTTCGTTGCGGTGTAAACTTGCCTGTCGTGCAAATATATGGGACTACATTGCACCCTAGCGCTAGGCTCCTGTTGTGTTGGTGCTGTGCATGTGTCATGAGGTTGAGAGGCGAAAATTACTTCAAATGGTAATGATATCTAGAAAAAAGACAGAAATGCGTCCTTTAGTCTTCTTGGGTGGATTAGATGGATTTAAGGATTGCGTGAGTGACTGTTAAAATGGCGAATTGGTGGAGGGGGCTAAAGTTATTACGGGATATGGGTGGCAACTACAGTTCGACACGAAAATTTATCGATGAGGCTGATAAATGCTAATAGGATCGCAGTCTTCTTCTAATCAGCCTGCCTCGACGTGTTCACGAACATGGTCACTAAATGGCTGAGAAAAGCACAAATAGTTTTGAACTAAACACGATCGAACTATATAGTTAATACTCCCAGAGTCCGTCGCTGCTCGTGGCGCATGCTTTATATCAAAACTAGTTGGTTAATATTGAGGTATGAGCAGCCTCTGGTTCCTCTGATATAACTTGATTATACTGTAACCATAACTTGCTATATTCATGTTGAGAGCTAACGGCGCACAGCAAGTCATTTTCCGTGTATTATACGCAAGTAAATATGGTCGCAATAAGGTACCGTCACTTTATTTTCACAGAAGCACGTTTCTCTGACGCAAAAAATTGAGAACACTAAGTTATAAATTTACGCACGAAAGATTAAACAAAAAGGACGGAGCTCGGAACCCGACATCTTTCAACTAGCAACGATCAAGAATGAAACAGAACCGGCCCCTAAAGGTGTCAACAAATCTTGGAAGGAGAGCGATATTTGTTTAATCTTTCGTGTGTAAATTAAACTTCACCAACACGCTCGGTAAAAAAAGAAAAAAAAAGAAATCTATTTTATATTAGACAACTGGAAACAGGCACGTAGCCAGGGTTTTGTTTCGGGGGGGGGGGGGGGGGGGGAGGGGAGGGGAGGGGGGGGGGCCATAACAGAATGCTGTAGGAGGAAGAGGGGGGAGAGGAGGACCCAGCAAAATGGAAGATTTCGGGGGGAGGGGGGGGGGGCCGGGCCGGGCCCCATGGGCCCCCGCCCCCTCTGGCTACGTGCCTGACTGGAAATATACATTGAATAACTTGATGGTCAGGGAACTCATCGGATCACTACTTCACTATTTTTTTTTTTTCTGTTGTAACGTACGTAGACGTTTTCAACCAAGTGATGTAAAGGCATTCGGGCTGGGATTCGATGAAACTGAAGTGGGGCTAGAAATGTAGTAAGTATATATGAGTATATTAAAATAATTTACTACATTCTCGATTTTTTTTTAATTTTTATTGACCGTTTTGTTGTCACTTCTAGAAATAATACAGTTTATTTCATGTATCTTTAGTCTGTGCGTGACTTTTTTGTGATTTTGGGATGTTATCTGCTGCACTGCGCATTTAACCCTGTTTACTCATAATCTTTACTAAGTTTGTTGTCTCTTCTTGTTTTTGCAGGTAAGACAGATCCCTTGGGAATCTCCACTAAATACAGCAGAAATCACAGGTACCGTGGAAGACAATTTAGGTCATGTCGCTAATTTTCTGCATCTTTATTTAGAAAAAAAAAAGATGAAATTAAGAGCGCGAAATCTCAAACTCAGCCCTTCCTTTTTCGCTGGAGTTATAATCGTTTGTCTCTTCCTTTTATTTATGTTGTTCTCGTAACTTTAATTATTTCTCGTGGCGCAACTCCCGAAAAGATATAGCTATATTCCAACTTTAAACAGGGTCTGACATTCTGGTAACGGGGGCCATTCTAAGAAGATGTCATGCTGTACAAAATGTATGTTTATCCTATCTAGAGCTGGCCACGCTTTAAGTCCAGCGAATGGACAGATCACAGTTTGCTTGTTTTCTGAAGGATATGCTTAACCAAATTCGAGTTTCCTTTTAAGCTAGGTATTGTCGCGACTGGGAGGGGACGATCTCGGGTACGGAACCAGGAGTCGGGGCTAGCTGTGGCTTCCGGAAGACGTTGTTTTTGTGTCTGGAGCCCATAGCGAATGCCACCACCGGCCCTATGTCTCAAGGACTCTGCGCCCCGGGTACAGTAGGGTGTTCTCGGACGGTCTCCCCAACAGTGCTCCCAGAAACACAACAGTATAGGCAACACTCGCTTCCAGATAAAACGGGTAAACCACAAAGGCGCTAGCGGATAAGTGCACATACGCGATGGATTTTACCCGGCGTGGCGGCGTAAGAGAGCGTCTATTGTTCCGCCCGCCTCGATCATGATTCAAACTCAAGCCGGTAGCAACTAGATCCTTCGAACCCATTCAGCGTAGTCAAAGAAAAAAAAAAAAAAAAACACGAAAAGGTGAACTCATGGACGTCAGGAGAGCCCCCTTTGGGCAGCCGTCGCGCCCCAGCGTGCGCCGTGTTGCGAGCGCTACCGCTTTGTCACGTCGGGAGCCGCGAATCGCGCGGCATTCATCTACCTGTCACTGCATGGAGAGCCCGCGAAGAAAAGGCGTGCAAAACGGATGGGGGCACGGTCTCGGCGCTTGTTGTGACACGATACGTCACGCGCGCGCGGGGCCGGGGACCCCGTCGGGATTTGAGGAGATGCCGCGTGTTGATGCGCGTGTGTATGTGTGTGCACAGGCACGTGCGCTTGCCGCAAGCTGCACCAACTCCGCAGTTGTCGTGCGCGCACTCGTGACAAAGTGGTTCTCTTCGGGGCGCGCGCACTAACGCGGGCGCTCACGCGCGCGCGCGGGATGCCGTTGAAGTCGCTCATGCTGTTTCGGGAGCAGCGTGGGTATGCTTTCCTTCTGCGGAGGAAGGGAGACGCCGTGCTCGGGAGCAAACGGTCGCACAAAGAGCGCCCGAGGCGTCTGTCAAGGCAAGCTGCACTGTGGTCGCGCTGCCGGGTGAGAACCGGGGGGAGCGGTACGCTCACACCTCTGTTTTTTTTTCGTCAATTTTTTATTTGCTGTGTGCTCTGCTTGGGGTAATAGTGACTGTCGAGCGTCGTCTTTAGGCACCGGATGAGTTGTCCCCGCTCCGCCTTGAGCGACGAATTTGATTAGACGCCTCGGACGAACTTACAGTTTGGCATCGACACAATAGCGAGCATGCAGTGATTACCGCTGGTGGATGTATATTTGGATGCTTATTTCTTGGGTAGGAGCACCTCTAACGACGAAGCGTTCGGTTCCTTTTTCTCCCTCGCAATTTTCGGATCGGGTCTTTTTTTTTTTTTTTTTACTTGTTCCTTCTTAGCTTTAATCCTCAACGCAAATGTGAAACGAGAAATCATCGTGGTCGTGACGTGCTTTCGCACCGGAGGTGGTGACTCCAAGCTTCCACCGTGCTTTTTAAGCACACCATGGAACTTGTCATTGTCAAGTGATGAAAAGTGCCGTCACGGCACTCATTGGCCACGAACGCGAATTCAAATATTCGTCGACGGATTGATTGTTCACGAATGCATACGTCCGGGTGACGCAGTCCTTGTTTCCAAAGCGTGAGCTAGGTTCGGCTCGCGTGCTTGGGCAGCGCGGATGCATCACAGTGAAAAGGCGGAGGAGAGCTTTCGAAGGAAGGGAGGTAAGAAATAGTCGGCTATATCTTAAAATTCTCTACCGAAAAAGCAGGCGTTTGGCTTTCTACTCTTGTGGACTAGTTTTCTTTTGGCCCACCAAACGATATGCGATTCGTAAAATCCCAATATAAAACCATTTATCCCTCCCCAAAATGATTTTATGGTCCCTCGAACGTCGGAACTTCGTCTTCTTTCTGGTGTTGTCCAATACTGTCGGTGTTCTAGTCGTCGGCAACTTCAGAAACGAAGGGCGTGTCTCCAGCATCTTATTATGGCTCCGCAGCCAACTATATTGCAGCATTTGCCGATATGTACTCAGAAGAACCAATCAGAAAGCAAGACACGTGATCATAATAAGCTGCGCCCCGAATTTTTTAAGTTCTCCGTTGCTATAACGTGACTTACAGGGGGATTACCATGGTCGTTTGTTTTCTTTCATATATCCACGAAAACAGTTACACCAATACTGTTTCGCGTTTGGACTGGCGAAAAAAGCGCATAAAATACGAAGACTAGCGATAAGAGTACTCTACACACGGGTCGAGCACCTGTGTACTCCTTTGTCGTGTATTCGTTTATTATTTTTGTGCGCATTGTTTTGTTATTGTTAGTTACGAATTAATTCGCTTCCATTGACAATTTAATCTGCTCGTTTGGTTTTGCCTGGGGGGGGGGGGGGGGGCAAGTTCCTACTATATTTACGCTATCAAGTGTGTACACTGCGTAACACGGTTGGCGCGGACACGACGCGTCAAAGCCTCCCCCCCCCCCCCCTTTTTTTTTTCTTTTTTACAACGGAGCTGTTAAGGGCTAGTTTCCCCAGGATCGTGTCCCCCGCAAAGAAATGTCGACACAAAACTCTGGTTGCCGCCGTCGCTCATAGATGGCGCAACCTTTCGAGCCTTTCCACTCTGGCTTGCCGACTTGCGGCCGGCCATTAATTCGTTCCCACCATAGTACAGCTTCGCTGGTCTTCCTTCTTCACCAAAGTGGAAAGGCTAAATTTTTTTCTCTTTTTTTTTAGTGTGTATATACGTGTATTAAGCCTAATCGCCTACGTTGCCTCGAGTTAATATATACTTCGCCATACTAGGAGTTTTGACGACAGTCGTTCAGTTGCTAGAGAAAAACAGGACAAACACGACAGATAAGCGCTCTGTACGTTTTTATTTCCGCGAGGCCACTCATGATAGGGAGGCTTTACTCGTGTGTCACGGATGGGAAAAAATACTCACAAAATGCTATCTTATTACAAATACAAAATAAATCCACGAAATTGTATTTTGTGGAGGTATTAAGAGCGGGCGCAAAATTTTGTCTGATTACATTTTGATGTGAAATATAATACCCAATTTTAACTTTCACTTTTTAAATAAAACCCACAACGTTTCACGCGCATTATTCATTCAGCACGCGAAATAGTCCTTACAAGATTCGGTTGTCGAAGAATGACACGAGACCTTTTGTGTTTGAAGCGTGTACGTCTTGATACTATAACATAAAGCTAATCGAAGATGCACCCACATATATCTTGATTCAACGCATGATGGGGGAAATTAGGAATGGACTGCGAGAACCCGGACTTGTTTTTACTACGGTACTTCAGGTCAATACGAGTATGTCTGATAGCAGGCGTACTCTGCTCAGATTTCTGCTGCGCAGAAGCTTTGTTGCTTTAGCACGCGCTTCGAGCAGACCACTTATTTTGGCGTTGTCAAGGGGTACAGAAATAAAAACACGCTATTAAAAGAGGAATAAGAAAGAAAGAAACGGGTTATCCAAACGCAGAAAAATTAAACGTTATCTCCGGTTTGCAGATGTACTCTTGTGTAGCTGCAAGCACCAGAGGCACGGAAAAGTCGCAGAGAGGCCGGGTGCGTTCTACGTGAGCGCATTACCTGCAGATGGTTAGGGTTATGTGAAACGTTTCCTGCGCTTAAGCGCTTAATTGACTACGAGGGCGATCTACATACGCAGCAGTCCATGACTCTTAGGTGCAACGGATGATAGCTACCCCCTTCGTTTTACTCTTTCCGTCCGCGCTGTTATAAGAGTAGCCATCCCATTACCTGTAAACGATGTGACAGTGCGACTTAGAACTCTCTTCTAGCACTGATACTGTCAGCATTACATTTTTAGTCGACTTCCATTATCCGCCTGCGGACGCGTAGGCCCTCGTTTCTCGAAGATCAATCTCCGCTCTTCCCGTTTCAATCTGGATGAGCATCGTACCGGCGTGTGTTCGTGATTCACTACTGCCTGAGGTACGTTGGTGGTACTGCACTGGCTAAATTTGTTATCTAGAGCGAAAGCCAGTGTCGCCATACTTCGAAGAAAGACTACCTTACGCCGTCTAAACACGAACGTCCAATTCGTTTTTGTTTTTGGTTTTGTTTCCCGAAGGGTAAGACGACACCTTGTGCGCAATTCAAAACAGTGCTCGTAAAAAAAAAGTAAAAAAAAAAAAAAAATATCAAGACGTTTACAATTTTCTGTAACACCGAATTAGAGCGCAGCTCTTGAGGAGGAGGAGGGGATGGTACGGAGGGGAGGGTATGTCCCTCTTCCTTTCCCGCTAAATTTAGCAGAGAAAAGTTTTCGCTAAATATAGTGGGAAACTTTTACCCTCGTGACGTCACACGTGACGTCACGTGTGACGTCACGAGGGTAACTGGTGACCCTCTTGAGAGTAACCCTCAATGCCCTCGCGAGGGTACCCCTTGTGACCCTCGTGAGGGTAACCATCGTGAGTGTAACCCTCGTGACCCTCGTGAGGGTAACCCGAGTGACCCTCGTAAGGGTAACCCTAGTAACCCTCGTGAGGGTAACCCTCGTGATCCTCGTGAAGGCAACTCTCATACCCTCGTAACCCTCGTGAGGGTAACCTTCGTGACCCTCGTGAGGGTAACCCTCAGTGTTTATGTTTATGTGACAACTGTGAACTCTCAAGGAAATGGACACTAACCACTCAAGTTCAAAGGAGTAGCCGGCGCTGCTATAGCAGCAGCCAATGTCTCCTTTTAATTTTTTTATCAGTTATTAACGAAAAAAAGAGGGTAACCCTCGCGACCCTCGTGAGAGTAACCCCCATGACCCTCGTGAGGGTAACGCTCGTGACCCTCGTGAGGGTAACTTTCGTGATCCCAGTGAGAGTAACCCTCGTAACCCTCACGAGGGTAACCCTCGTGACGTCATAATGGGAAACTTCCTATAATGCAACGTGCGGTTACGCCGCTCAAGCCGGAAACTTGCGCTTAAGAGCTGCGTTCTAAAGAAAAAAAAAAAAAGGAAAATATTTGTTTTAGTTAGTTTGCCCGTCCAAAACGTTGGAGCACGAAGTAGCCGTTTACGTATTACGCACTCGAGTTTCTCAGGTCGTATCCGCTCCGAAAGCATCGCCGGTTTGGAGAGAAAAGGGAAGCGAGATGGAGATAGAGGGGAAAAAAATAAAAGGACGGTTCTGCTAGATTGATAAGGTTCGGGGTCTACCTCAGAAGCGGAGAAACGTAGCTGCCCGCACCGCCGGCGGCCGGAGGCCCATCACTCTGGACAGGCGCAAGTCGGCGGGGTCGGGAGGCGGCAGTTTACAATGACCTTCGCCCCTGGCGCCGCCATCTTCGCTGGCCCCCGAGTGATTCTTTATGAGGGCACGTAAGAGAAATTCCGATCGCCCGAATTCAATATCAAGATCTCTATCGCACGGGAGAAACGGGAAAGAGCAGAGTGGTCCGTCCGCTTGCCTACACCCCATCGAACTGGCTGTTTTTCTTCTTCTTCTTTTTTTTTTGTTTTTGTTTTTAGGGCGTTGGCAGTTTTCTTGCCGGGCGGCGTCATGTTCATCACCGGCGTAGTCATCGTTCTTTCCAAAAGTTTTGGGCGGTCTTCCGCGGCGAAGCGCATGAAACACGCCGTAGTCGACGGGGCTCGATCTCCTTCTTCATCTCGGCATATTATACGCATTGGGGACGGCGAAACAAATGTCTCCGATGGGATTCTCGTGTCTGCCTTCGGATGTGCGCGCCGAGCCCCGCGTTGAATACAAGACCTATTCTCGAGCCTTAAGGCGTGTTTCGTTGATGTCCGCCTCTGAGGCTTCCGGGATACATTGTCCTGTGTAAGTGCAGCGTCGTCCACTTTATTTCCCAGACGTGGCCATCAATACGGCTTTTTATGGGAAATGGAAATACTGCTGCCTCAGTGTGCGATCATCGGAGAGGGTGGTTAGGGACGATCCGGAGACTGTGGCTGTCTGGGAATCGGTCTCTGCTGTGCCCCTTTGTCTTTTTCTCGCGTTTGTGCTGACTCGCGGCTTTTGTATGCCGGGCTTTGCTGCTGATATCAGCTTCCGCCTTCTAGTATAGTTCAGTAGAGGATGCATTTATATTCACCTTTCTCGTATTTTCGAGTTGCCAGAATTGCCCACTTCACATTTTACGTGGAACGCGTTTTCTGCTTTGCGAGAAAAGTGCGAGCACGACAAAAGGGCGATTTGACACTATCGTCTTATCTACATTTCTTAATTTAATAACTTCTAATTTCAAAGTTTACTTCTAGATTTCCTTCGTGTAGCGTTCACTTCCCTGTTGTTTTCTTTCTCGCGGCTCGGTTTGTTTCGTTTTCTTCTGATTGTTGCTCCTATTCCACACGTGCTGTTTCCCATCTTCCACCGAGTCCTTCCGCCGCTGACAAATTTTGCGGGATATAGTTTTTGTCTACTCCGACGTACACATTTATTCACCATTGCGTAAATATGATGGCATTTAGGGCCGAGGCAGGTTCGACTTGTCTTTCCGCCTTTTAAAGTACGATTCGGCTGTATCCAGTCGGTTCAAACTTTCGCCGATTCGGATAGCCTGGACCCCGTGTGGGCGCCCTGGCACAGCGCGTCCCCTCTGTCGGGAGTAGTTTACAAGGGAAGGAAGGGGGGAAGGAACCCGGGGGTCCCCGTCCACTGCGCGCCCAGTGAATCAGCGTCGGCGGTGGAGGGCGCCTCACTGAGACAATCTCGGCGGCAAGCACTCGCACTGCACCCGACACCGGCGTCAGCAGAACACTGGCCGGCGAACCACTCCGCTCCGCTGCGCCGCTGGGGCGCGTATAGCTGAAGCGACGGCGGCGGCAGCAGCTCGGCCGGTTCCCTATTTGTCCGCTCGCAATTTTGGCATCCCGAATGGCGAGCCATTAATCCTGGCCCGGCCGCGATCAGCGTCTCCGCTGCCCAGAGCGGCGCCTGCGCTGCGAGCGTCCGCGCACGCCGCTCGGATCGGCCCTTTATTTATAGGGGGATATTGTTCGCGCGAATCGGCCATTCATCTCGGAGGGGGCAATTTTCTCGGAAAGCGAATTTCCAGGTAGACACGAGAAACACCTCTTCGCGTTTCTGCTCTTCTTGTTTGGCTTCGTGACACCAGTTTCGTTTTCTCTCAATTTTACGGTACGTTGTTGGGGAGGGCGAAGAAAGGGAGCAGACTTCTCTAGCGCCGCCTTGTTAGCAACCTTCTCGTGGAGAGCGCGGGAAAGACTGGAAGCTAGGATCAGGTGCCTTGTCTCGTGGAATTTATATTTTACGCAAGTGTTTTGTAATGAAAGTTTTCTGGCCTCGAGGCAGACGCTAATACCCTATTTAAAAGCGGAATTAAAGGTTATTTCCACTTACCTTTTTATTCCTTCAACTTTTCTCATCTTGTGCAGTTTTATAATGAGATGGTTGTATCCCAGAGGTATCCAGGATTTTGCGGTCTACGTACGCCGCGTTTAGTTGTACCTTTGCTTCTTCTCGCCTTCTTGGCTTTAGCGTAAAAAAAATAAAAATAATACTGATAATTTTGTGTTTCTTTTTGGATATCTTTAAACCTTGACGACATCTTCGTTACTTTCAGTCCCCCGGGTCGCGAGCACCATAACCGGCGGACAAGATCTTTTCTAATCGCCATCTCCTTTTAAGACGGACTAGGGTGGCCACCATCGAGGCCTCTCTCCAGCCTCGGAACAAAGCGAAGAAGCCACCCGATCGTTACTTTGACGATGCCGCAACTCAACCGGCGACAGCGAAGAAGAAAGAACAAACTAAGGCGCGGAAGTTTAAGAAAGCGTTCCGGAGAAGCCAGTTTCTGCTCGTCAACCTGCGTGGCGCCTCGTTTCGTCACGCGCGACCAGGGACGGCTAACGAGGAGCTCACCGCGTCGGTGCCTACGCCGCGTGCTGCTAGGCGACGCCCGGATACTGCGCGCCCGAGGACGGGGGATCGCGTCGGATCAGGCTTTTCGAGCGTCGCTTTTCTCGGCGACGCTCGCCCAGCGCAGAGTGCCAGGGGAGCTTCTTGTCGCGGACCGCCGGTGGTCGTTCTTGGCGCGAGGGTAGGCGCGGTTGGTCGGGAGGGAGGAGAGGCGGGGGGTGCGTCCTTCTCGCCCTCTTTCCTTTTTCCTGCCTCGTCATCCGAGGCGTCTTTGGATCGGGATGTCCGCCGATTCGGGTTTTTGAGCCAGAAATCGGGCGTCAGAGCGCGCTCGGCTGATCTGCTCCTCCGCGGCCCACACTTCGGAGCCCGGGGTTAAGGCTAAAGCTGCAAAAAAAGCATTAAAAAATAAAAATAGAAGAAGAAACCGCTTTTTTAGTCTTTTTTCCCCCTCGAAATTCTAGGGAAAAAGAAAAAAAGTAAAGCGAGGTAGAAGTCAGGAACTGACCATGCAGTGGTGAAAGAAAAGATGAAAGAAGCGAAAAGCTAAATGACTTTTTGAAGAAGCGAGGGGACACTGTCAGGAGAGGCGGTGCTGGGAAAAGAGGGAAGGCTCTTTCTGATTCGTCGACTTTTGGCATTTTATTTTTCTCTTTTTAGATGCCCCGAAGCTCAGTCAGGGTGTCGATAAGTTTTAAACACTTTGCCAATGCCGTTTATTATTTACGATTGTTCTATTCTTACTTCAGTTTTTTTCCTTTTTTTTTCTTTGGCGTCATTTTAAGATCGATTTCGTGTTCTCCTGTGGGGTGGGGTTCCATGGTCTAATTGGGAACCAGCAAAGCCTCTTTGTGCATCGCTGGACTTCTTTATTTGATTTTTCTTTAATGTCCGGCTTTTTCGTGGATTGAATTGTGAAACTTGCATGTTCGTACAAGAAATGAAGTCTAAACATCTGCGACGCATCGCTTAACTATTCGTCGCGAGATCAGACCGTCGCGCGCGCCGTGGTGAAGACAGGAACTACGATCAGGTTTTTGTTCCTAGCTTCGAACGTAACACAGTTGTCTGGCCAGCGCGTAAATGCCAACACTGCCAAAATTGCTTTCACGCGCGTGCCGCATGCGCGTGCATGCACGGGGCACGAGCCGGGACGCCATGCTTGCAATTTTGCGAACATGTCTTTCCGGCTGGTGCCCCATACGTGCAAGCACGTGCATCATGCGTGTGAGGGTAACATTGTAGGCTGCTTGATGTGTTCGGGTCCTGATGGGTCCACGAAGGAAATAGGCTCGTCGATTTACCTCCACCTCATGTACTCGCTACTCTGGGTGCACACCGCTGTGTTCGATTGGCGAGTGCAGCCTATCTTAACCGTGCCCTGAGGAGGTTTCCGAGATCGCATAAATATGACGATAACTCACTCTGCGGACTGTAAGCATCCTAGAAATCCATAAATCATAACGATGCGCGGCCGATTTCCCTGCTAAAAATGCAATCAAAGATCGAGATTATCTCCGGCGATGGGAGGAGCATCGTGCCGGCAGCCAGGACGGCATATGATATGGCCTATGAAAACGTGCCTTTTCCTTGAGACTGCAAACGCTGTTATTATAAAATGACTGTATATGCTGTTGTAGATGATAGAAGCAAGTAAGGGTAGTCGAAAAGTCCATTTTTTTCGGTGAGGGAACATAATACTTCAATACACGTCTAAAATACAGAAAAACTAGGTGTTTAGAGCGCAGCTCTTAGGCGCCCGTTTCGGCGTTTCGCGTTGTCGTCGTCGGCGTAACCGGTGCGGCTACGCCGACGCCGACGGCGACGGCGGGAAATTGAAATTGTCTTGAGGTCACGTGACGTCAATTTTCCCTCTAAATCTAGCGGAGAAACTGAATTTGTTCATGGGTGACGTGTCACAAAGTCATGTGATGTCATTTTCCCCGCTAAATTTAGCGGGGAAACTGAATTGGTATTGAGGTCACGTGACGTCAGTTTCCTCGCTAAATTTACCTGGGAAACTTGACCCGCTAAATTTAGCCGGGAAATTTTCCCGCTAAACTTGGGGGGAACATTTCCCCGCTAAATTTAGCGAGTTAAGGAGGAGGAGGTGAGGGTACAGAGGGGCATACCCTCCCCTCCAACTTCTTAAGAGCTGCGCTCCAATTTGCATTGCAATAATTTGTAAACGTCCTTCATTTTTTTTTTGCTGGAGTGATGTGTTTGGTTGTTAGCTCTCAAGCGCTCGAGTTCGCGCCGCTGGGTTGAACTTTAGTCCGGGGTGTATGGGGAACGAGCCTCGCGCATTCGAGATATCCCTTTGTGGTTCCACCGGTCGGAGGCGGGAGAATCCTTCGCTCGCTATTTTCGGAACATGGCTTTTGTTTTCGGAACATGCTCCTCGGGTTGCTGGAGATGAAATCGGTGTGTTGCGATCTTCGATTATTTTTTTAATAGGGAAATCGGCCACGTATCGTCGTGATTTTTGAAATTTCTAGGATGCTTAGAGCCTACAGATTGAGTTATCGCCATATTTAAGCGATCTCAGAAACCTCCTCAGGGCACCTTTAATACACATACCGGAAGTACGCTGCCCTGAACTTTTCCGCACCGCGACACACTTTTCTGCTCCGCGCTACAGTTTTCTGCACCGCTGTAAGCTAAAGCCCATTGACAAAAATCACCCATCGTGTTTCTTACGAGTACCGAGAACCATTGTGCCAGAAGCGTGCCACGTGTGAGTGCTGCTCCATCATTTGCTTCCCGGATAGTGGCCGTTTCCTCCAAGTACAAAACAAAACACCTTCGTCAAAATCTGCCTCTTATCTTCCCTGAGTATCTAAATCTCGCGCACAATTACCTCACTACGCCATAATTGCCATCCCTTTAACCTCTAATACATTTGTTTTCTAATCAAGGCACACTGTTTTTCGGGGTGATTTTGAATCGGTTTGATGCCTTCCAACATGGCAAAGTTCTTAGACGTTTCGCTTTTCGCGTTTCGCGTTTCGTTTCGCGTTTCG
This sequence comes from Ixodes persulcatus, assembly GCA_013358835.2. Taxonomy (NCBI): domain Eukaryota; kingdom Metazoa; phylum Arthropoda; class Arachnida; order Ixodida; family Ixodidae; genus Ixodes; species Ixodes persulcatus. The sequence goes on from JABSTQ010011207.1 coordinate 734,102, forward strand.
AGTATTCGCAAAACTATCCATGCTATTTCAGTTCCCTGTGCTGTCTCCGCTTCACAAACTCGTAAGTTCAGCTCGCCGTGAGAGCCTTCATGTCGACGACCCTACTGGTGGGCTCGTCCCGCTCGATCTGCTCCACGGACGTCCCAATAGTTGGATGAGCTTCCCTGCGGATTTTCTTAATGGTTCAGGTCACTAAACCATCTGAACCACACTTGATCTAAGTGTGAAACTAACAGACACATTGCAGATGTAGGAACCAGGATTTAGCCGTCACCCGCCTGTAAAATTATGTTGAGAGCACTGAATTAGCGTGAGCTCGTCACTGAACAGCTTCATACTTCGAACGCCTGCAGGATGGCTCGCCCGAAATAAAATGAACGAGTCTTATCTAAGACGGTCTCAACCAAAAACGTTGTGAACGCCAGGTTGAGCTGCTCGTTCGGCCAGCATTGGCAGGGCTCTTTTTTGGGACTCGATTGATTGATAGTAAACGACTTTATTGATGCTTAAGAACTATACTTATCTTAAGGCATTATAAAGCGTCTTTTGTGAGGCCTTGAGACTATATTTGATAAGAGCGACTGATTTTACAGAACTAACTGTGATCTATTTCCAAAGGTATGAGATATTTTCTAAAATTTTCAATGGGAAAATGACGGCCGACGAAGCTCTCGAATACATGGAGCTGAATGGCGCCAGTTACTGAAAATGGACGAAAGCACGCGAAAACGGGCCCTATTTTCCCAATTAAATTTTCAGAAAATCACCTATAACTTTTGAACGAGATAAGACGTAGTTCTGAAACTTTGGTCTGTGGTTTGGACCACTAGCGCTACATTTGGGCGAATAATGAGCGTTCGGTGATGCCTAGCTTATTTTTTCGGTGAAAAAAGTAAATCTTTTCTGGACGCGCCGTACATTTCCAATGTTTTGGACGTGTGCGCGGCGTCTAATATTCCGTAGAAGAGAGCTATTGTGCATGTTCAGAACATGTACCGCAACCCAAAAGACGAAAATGGTGGCGCGTAGAAGGCGATGCTTGGAGTGCTCTATATGGCCGAAACATTTGAGGATGTAGGAATTGTGCTCCTTACGTAGCGTTCTTTCTCAGCATTGATCAGTTTTGCGCATAATGCTCCTAATTGTATTTGGGGCATGTCGTACTATATCGTACCATGTAGTGCGCAATCCTAAAAAGTACATTAAACTGAAAGTTTTCGTTTCACAAGTCAACAACAAAGGTCGAGCTTCTCAAAAAACCGTTTTGCAAGCAATCAATTTACTGGTGCAAAGTGCAACCTGCAGGCAAATTGAGACAGAGACGTCACTTGAACGGAGTTGTCTCCACCGATGGCCTTACGAACCCAGCCGGTTCGATGTACGTCTTGATGCGTTTAATTCTTCCACCTTTTTCCCGCTCTCGAGTCGGCCACGCATCCGTGACTCGCGAGCGGCGACGCGCCTCATCAGCGCGCTCACCTGCGGCGCGGCGACAGGCGTCGCTGACTCCCGAGTGCCTTGGGCGAGCTTTTCAGCGGGCAACGCGTAAAGGCCGCAGCGGCCCTTTTGTGCGCGGGGCTTCCCATCAGCCGAGCACAAAGAGACGGCAAACAGCCTTCAAATTAGAACGGGCTAGCTGTCTGGAAGACTTCAAAGGCGGGTTCAGCGCGTACGCAAATTGGGAGACGTCCCGCGGCCCATCCGTCATGCGGGGGCATTCAGGGCCGCTCTAAAGTTTTCCCTCGAAGGATCGCTGCTCCTCGGAATAAACGACGGGTCTACCGTCGGACGCGTAAGCGCGCCTCCGGCATCCGCTCACGTATTTACCGCTAACGCGTTTTCTAATCTTCTCCTTGTGAGTTTTTCCTTCTGAGTTGCATTTTGAGTGCAAAATAGTGCGTCCCCGATTCTTCCTCTTCGTCTCGGCTGCTTTGTTGCGCGTCTAAACATTGCTGCGTTCACTCAGACCGCCTCGGGCCGGGTCGGCGAGGCGCCTTTGTGTCAGCGCCGTGCGACGGACAGGTATTGAGCGATGGCTCCGGCTCCTCGAGACGTGTTGAAGCTGAATGGTGGCGCGGCTTTGGATTTGACTACCGCTCGCACGTGCGTTACCATTATGCGTGTCTGGAGCGCGCCCCTGCGTCGCCCGCCTTTGATGCTTCCCGATGGGATGGCGCTTGATTTTGCGTGTCGTTGAAGTGCTGGGCCGCGGAGCGCACTGAACTGAAGCGCTTTGTGGATGTCCGAAGAGCTCTGTTTGCGCGACAAACAGCGTTGATCTACTACTTTTTATGTGTGGGGTATTTGGGGCTGGGCTGATTTGTTTCGAACGCATTGCTTTTTACATTTGTACGGGTTATTGTCGGCCCACGCGCTGAGCCGTTTTCAGAGACATTTCCAATATACCTTTTGCAAAACGTCCAACGTTTTCTGCGGCAAGGATTGCTGGGAACGTAACTGCTGCAGCAGACGAGGTGATGGATGAAAGGCAAACAAGCAGAAACAAAACATGGTTTGCATGTTTGTACTACAGCTGGAAGTTAGTCTGCCTCAGTGGGCGTCTGGTGTCTCAGCGGACAGCCGTAGAGGAGCAAGACGACTCTTAGCCTGGGGGTTTTAGCGTGCATTACGCAGTAGTGATACACGACCGCACGCCGGTACTATGCTCATCCAGATCGAAACGGGCAGGGGTGGGGATTAAACCCAGGATCCGTAGGTTCTGCAGCGCGAGCTCTTGCTCCACGTGCTCCGAGCTGTGTGCCCTAGCCCACTCGGCCACCGATCCTCCGCAAACGGCCAAGGTCCGACAACCAACTGCGCCTCCCTTCATTTCTTTTCCTCTCTTCAGTGTGAACTGTTAGATGCTGTATATTTACGTGAGCAAGGAGCCCAAAGGGCGTTCCTATAATTCGTTTTGCGCTCCACGCGCGGTCTTTTGAGATTCTTCGAAATGTTTCGTGTTTCTCGGGTGGTGCTGGGTTGCTTGCGCGATACGATGGTCTTGCTTGCTGCCTCGTCAATACGTATGTTGCGATGTGTTTTTTTTTTTTGAAGGCGTTCCTACTTTGAACAATGTATGCATCTAGTTCCACGTTTGTTTAAGAGGCTTGAAACAGCAAACCCCGATGAACGGAGTAAATTTGACTAAAACCTTCAGTTGGAAAACAGGTACATTAGTGAACATTTTCCCGCTGACCGTTTCTCACGCATAAAAAAAACATCGCTGAGAAATAATAACACGTGCTTCTCCAGTTGTATTTTTGATACATAACGATACTCGAGGACAGCGGTTTGTTTTAATGTGGATAGCTTTACATTAGTGTTTAGTGTTTAAGCCATGGGCAGCCATTTACTCGGGTAGCTTAGAGCCGTAGTCAGGCTGCTCGTACGTCGTACAATAGAAACGCCGATCGCCGCGGACATGGTGACATAATTATATTTGGGTATGCGTCCAGCATGTCCGAGCATGTTTGCTTCATACATTGGTAGGCTTCGAACATGTCAGCAAGCAGTTTTAAAGTACGAAATACATTTTAACGGAACCCTCAATCCCAAAATTTTGTCCGTCCGTGCGTGCATTTTCCGCTGGAAATCGAAGTCACGTCTCCTAACGTCTCGTGACGGTGACCTACACACCTTGAGGAAGTAGACGGCACGTGATATTCACGTCCATTTAGTTTTCCCCTCTAAATTCGGCGAGAAAAATAGCTTCTTGTGACCTAAACACCGATTCAGTTTCTCCGCTAAATTTGGGGGCGAAATTGACGTCACGTGACCTAAACATCGATTTAGTTTCCCCGCTAAATATTGCGGGGGGAAATCAACGTCACCTCGTGTCACGTGACCCATACAACAGTTCAGTTTCACCGCTACATTTAGCGGGAAAATATACGATGGCGAGAGCGAATTGGCGAGACCAATTCGCTCTCGCCATCCTTCCTTTCTCTTCTCGTCCCTGCTCACATCCTAGCAATCTGTCACATTGAACATGACCAATATGACATGACTGTCGTACAAGGAATACACGCGCCTTTTCAGACAGCGTCCGCAGACTGTTTTAAACGATGTATCTGCAGTGTGAGCGAGCGAGCAAAGCTATGCGGAGCGCAAGTTCGTCTGCTTCTTGCACGGATTGCAATGATGTCAGAACGCCGACCTCTTATTGGCTGATTGAAAAAAATAGTGGGTAGACCTCAAGGCATCTAGGATTGAGGTCTACCCCCTATCCTTTGCATCAGATCCAATCAGAGTTCGGCGTCGTTCTGACGTCACCACAACTCCTGCGCACGAAGCAGACGACTTGCCCTCCGTATACGCACTTACGCTATTTGTTCTCTCGAATCGTCACAGAAAGTCGTCCCCGAGTATACAGTTCACTTATAGGATCCGATTTTCCACTATAGCTTTCGGGGAGGAAGATAGCTCAAAGAAGAGTTAGGGCACAGACGAGCTGGTGAATATTAAGCGGCATAATAAAACCGGAAACACGGAACGAGAAGGGCACAACGCAACACCGTCACAGAAACAGCTAAAACGTTTTATTCACAACACTCCCTTTATAGCAAAACAACCTTCAGCCAACGCAAAATTGGAAAAAAAAAAAAAAAAACAATGCTAGTATCAGCAAAAAAAGGACCATTCATCGCCGATATTTAATCAAGTACAACCTACAAAGCAAAATCTGGAAACTACAATAGCAAAACGTCCGCACTTCAATTACAACCGAAGGAATGCTGGCACAATTTCCCGCTGACGTAATCCTAATTGTTTCCTTCGAAACACGTTTAAACGGATCCAATTCTTTGTAAACTATCTCTGTCAATTTCCACTCGGGAACACTATTGTGGCACTCATCTAGATGCTTCACTATTTCGGAGTTGGGCGACTTTGATAGCACTGCCCTTTTGTGCTCTAGGAGCCTAGCAACGGCCACTCTGCCCAACATAAGAAAAGCCACACGTCATAGGAATATTATAGATGACACCTTTTGTGCACGGTATGGCCGGATCTTTGTGCTTTTTGCCACACTCTTCACGTAATCCCAAGAAGGGAGTCAACCGACTCAGACGCAAATCGTTCTTGAAAACTACTCTAACACCAAACCGCGCTGCCAAACCTTTCAAATTGTGAGGGATATTGCGTGAAAAAAACGGAAGGAACACCCACCAATCTGACTTCTCTATTTTTTCTTCTCCCTTCATTCCAAGATCACTCAAAAGTTCCTTTGCGACACTGGAAATAAGGCCTGGGTGCTACCTTGACCGAATCAACGGCGAGAACTGTACGGAAACGTCGTTACCCCGAAAATGACCACAATACTTTTCCATGGAATTTCGAAGGAGGGATGACACAACACCTTTCTTGTCAGTCTTTGGGTGCAACTTCGGTACAGAAAAATCGGTTTTGACGCGTCTTTTCCGTAGCGCTAGCACAACCCACCGGAAGAAGAAACTTTTAAATTCAGAAACTGAGGAAAGCCACTATCTGCCCTTTCCAGAGTGAAGCCAAGTTCCGGAGCCAAACTTCGGATAAAAGCAAAACTACCACCGCTCAGTCCTTCAAAAATGCAAATAAAAATATGAATAACATACCATCTTACTATCGCGCATCCAGGCGAGAACGACAGCAATTTCGCTTGTACCCCTCGATCCAAAACACTAAGATAAATTTCTGACAAAACGGGAATCAACGACGACCCGATGCAAACACCGTAGCTCGTGTGTTATTTGGTGCGTAATTTGTCTTTCCTTATGGCTTTTTGTTTTCTCGAACTGTGACGTAATGACACACAGACAGATTTCGCTTCGAGGCTTCATTAGGAAAATAGCAATTTAGGCTATAGTGATTTATGCTCGTTTTAACTCCGAGAACCGCAGTAAAACACGCCCGGCGTGTTCTCCCGCAAAGGGTTACTGTACTCCGTTTATATTCAAGCATAGCAGAAGCTACGAGAGCGAGCTCCAGGCGTTCGGCTTTCCTGCCGAGCACGTGTTGGTGCTGTTGAAGCATCATTCGGGGGCACATGCTCGTGCTCGTAGCTTCTGCTTCGCTCGAACTTCGCGTGACACAGAATATAATTCCTCAATTTAACCGATCAGTTCAGATACTTGTATGTGCAGTTAGATCAGTCACGCGTTATTTTACCAAAAACGCGCATTTTGCAGACACCAAAAGCATAAATATTTTTCTCGGACAACCAGATCTCATGAGAGCTACTTCGCGTAGCTTATGAACCATGCGAAAAACTTGCTTTATTTTTTTTCCTTTTCTTTGGGGGAGGGGGGGGGGGAGTGGGGGCGGGGGGCGGGGGGCGGGGGGGGGGGGAAGGAGGGGGGGGGGGGGCGACGAGCGACTGCAAGCACAGCTTTGTTGTCGACACATCCGTGACACATCGAGATAGCCAAAGTCCTAGAATAAATCCAAATGACTGGAGCGAGCTGCCGGAATCGAAGCTATCAGCCCCTCTCGGATGTAGGGCAGCGCGTGTGGACTCCACCCCGTGGCCCCTGTCTTAGAGCCAGGCGCCCCGCTGTCAGTCGGAGCGTGTGGCCGACTGCCGGCTTCATCTCGGCGGACTCGTGCCGGAGGCCCCCCGAATGCGGTGGCTGCTGACCGGATATGGAGACTAAAGTCCCTGTGAAATGGAAAGCGAGCTTCTTTCCAGCCGGAGTTGGGAGCCGCAGAGGGGTTCCCGGGCGGCGGACATCCTTCCCGTTATGGTCAGTCGGTGATGGCCCCGCTGCGACCGCGGCTGGGACCCCCGTCCGCCCGGATGTGGGGCAGACTCCTGGAGAGGGCAGCTCGGGGGGACGCACAAGGTGGCCACAATGGGCAGGGACGAGGGGGGAGGCCTCGCCGAGGAAATCGAAGGGACTTCCAAAGCCTTCCTCGCGTTCTGTCCTATAAAATGGAAAGGGAGAGAAGGAGAGGGAAAAGTGATAGCGTGAATACAATGAAGTCCATTTTGGTTGGGAGGAACCGAGGAGTTTGGAAGAAAAGATAATAAAGGGGAGCGAAGGAAGGAAGGCGCTCCGAACTCAAAACTAGAATACAAAAAGCCAGAAACTCTGTCACGATACTTTAAAGCTCTCCGTGGCTCGTACAGCACTTTTTTTTTATCTCGTAATATTTTTTTTTTTTTTCGAGAGCCATAGATTCGCCGGCCATTTCCTCTCGTGGTCAGTCTGATTTCCTAGCGTGGACTTTCGGTGGAATGAAATATATCACTATAAATGTCTTCCTCGGTGCCTTTCTTATATCGAAAAGAAAAAAAAAAGTTGCGCGAGAAGTAAAAAAGAAGCAAAAATGACGAAAAACAAATGGGGCAAAGAATAGTAACGAGCGCGACTCGAGGAGTGTTTTGCTTTAAAGTGCGAGAGGAGAAAAAAAAAAAAAAAGTTTGTGAAAGTCAGAGGAAGTGCTTCTGTAATGCTCCTTTTTTTTTGTTTTTTGAGGGGAAAAAAAAAAAAGAAAAGAAAGTTCTGGTCTGCGACTGGAAATCTCTTTCCTGGCCGTAGAGTGGAAAGAGAGAAGCGGAAAGGAATCAATCAGGAACAGCTGAACGCTTTGTTCCAGCAGCTCGGCTGAATCGTCGCGGTAGGCTTCAAAACGCGGACCTCTCCCTCCGTGGCGACGAAACGCGTCGTAAGACCGCTGGCCGGAAGCCGTTTGCTTTCGTCTCGTCCCCTAACGCCTTTCCGTCGTGAGGCGGGCTTTTATTCCGCGAGTAGGGAGCGGATGGCCATCTGCGCAGCGTTTGCATTCGTTTGCGCTGCATCTACATGTCTGCCTCGTCGTGTGCCTGCGCACGCAAGATGTTAACACCATGTGTGAATAAACTAAACATTATTGCGCAGTTAGGGAGCGAAGATGTAAAGGTGAGAAAGGGTGTCGTGGGTGGGAAGCAAGCGGTGAGGAAAGGATTTGACGAGAGGCAAGAAATAGGACACCCGAACGTCCCTGCAACCCTTGAAACCGAGCTGGGTGGAAGTAAGCTGAACTGCTACTTCCATTTTTTACGCTGATTTGGCCTTGTCCAACCACTCATTGGTATTAGCTTGTTATAGCGGAGTAAACTATACTTTGTCCTTCCCTGTCATTTAACCACGGTCGTGGAAGACCTGGCAGAGGGACAGCGCGTGTCTCTGGGTGCTGCTGCAATTTCTAGGAGTTTCGCCGCAGGGATGTAACTGCACAAGGGGACATTGTCCTCCCTCCATGTGTGGCATGTGGCATCTTTCGGCGATGAGTTCATAATTCCGAGAGGAATTGTGAATAGAAGCCTCAACTTTCCTTCCAAAACCGTATTGCTCAACCTAATGGACAGAGCTAAACTTTGATTTTATGTTTCGATGGCCTTGTGGTCGTTGGTGTTTAAGCTTTTGGCCAATTCGCTTCACACAGGTGTCGGTTTAGAGATAGCAGCCACAAAACAGCGCCACATTGCGTTTATACAGTATGATATGTCGAGGTACCACATTGCTTTGTGGGTCTGTAAAATGATGTGGGGAAAGCCGATTAAATGCTCAAGAACGTAATCTTGTTTATCTCATATCTCTTCGTTTCTTATGTAACAAGTGCAAACATTGAGTGCATTTTTGCACAGAGTAATATCGCACAGTGGAGGCGTTGTTCGGAAATTAGTTCTGTTATTTATGTATCTATATTCTCACGAAACACGGAAAGGCGCAGAATACTTGTCCGTCTTCCTTGTATCATACGTGAAATTTATGTTGTGATATCTCTAAGAAGAATAGTCGCTGGGGTTCGATTTTGGTCACCGCCAGAGCGAAATATAATTTCCCTCTTGCGGAGCGAGCGAAGATAGTGTTCGTAAGCTGTTCGTCTGCCCAAAGAAAACAAACAATGCAGGTTGTCTGCTTCGAAGCGTCATTCGCTGACGTAACTAAAACAAGAAAACACCATACACTGACTGCTACCAGACCAGAAAAATAGTTATTCGTCTGCTACGAATCGAGTGCCGGGGCGAAGTGAGGAGGCTGCAAAACCTCTCTCGCTCTTTGTATCTTGGTGAGCCGTTCTCACCAAAATATATCCCGATTGTGAACTTGCGAACGGGTCAAAAATGTCTCATTGGTTGATTACCCTCAATCTATGGCACCACGTGCAATCAGTCGCCGCGAACGCCCTCGCGTTTACCTTGACCAAAATCGGACTTATTAAATGTGGTTGCGTTCTACCGGCTCTCTTCGTATGCATTGGGAGAACTGCGCGAGCCTCGACGTTTAATCTGCAGAGCTACAGCATCATCGTCCGACCTTTCACTGTGACGTTCTTAAAGAAAAGCGAGTCGTGTTGGCTTGAAAGCTGTTTCGGATCCTCGAATGCCGGCGGGGAGCAGTGTTCACAGCGCGACCGCAATAAGCTCCTTAACTCGCAGGACTGTGATTCCCAGAATGGAACGGTTGAAGCAAAGCGGGAATCGTGCGAGACGTCGTCGATCGTCAACGGGAAATGAGACAGAAGGGCGGCACCCGTAGCCCCTGTCGCGGTTGCCATCGCCGTCGAAAGCGACCGTCTGCGGGGCGGCGAGTGCTGTGCAGTGACCTGCGGCGCAGCGTCTCCATATCCGGCGCCTGTATTCAGAGTGCCCGCGCCCGGGGGACTCTGGCTCCCAGCGCACGCGCCTGGCCGAGGGGGCGGGAGGGGCAGATGGATAGTAACGACCGCACGGATTTACTTCCAGGAACGTTGCGAGGAAAATACATGAGCGCGGCGGCGGCCCGTGCATTCGAATGACGGCGCCGAGGTGCTGCCCGTTTCTATGGAGACTAAGCCCGCTCCGTCCGGGCCCGGGGCCCGCGGTACATCATCATTAGAGGGGCCGCTCGCAGCCACGCGGACAGCGGGCCTCACTGCCGCGCCGACAAACGCCCCGGCGTGGGGGTGGTCTCAGCCACGCTGCGCTGCAGCCTCGGAGACGGCGCGCCGTTCGTCTTTCAGCTCTGCGCCTGCGTGACATTGCCTTTTTTTTTTTTTTTTGCTCGACAAGAAAATGCTGGTTTGCGCAACGTGTCAAAATTCCTCGAAAACGACCGCACGTTTTCGGGTTTGGCAGCAGATGGAAATGTTCCTGGGGAGTATCCGTTTCTTGGACGCCTTGATTATGAGTTTCGAGTTACATGAGTTTCGAGTTACATTATACTCTCGAAAGCTGTTCTTCGTGGTATCATGCAAGCTACAAAATATAGTAGAAAGTGCCGCGTTTATCTACCCTGGCAAGGCGAGGGGTGTTGCGTTGTGAGACTCGTTCTAACAGCTTTTTGACCTGCTACAGCCACTGGTGCGTAGTTTTGTTGTCGAAATAAGTCTCTCTCTTTTGCCCCCCCCCCCCCCCGCCCCGACACACACACACACACACAAACAAACAAACAAACTACTTCCACCCCTCCCTGCGCACTCAGTGGTGTCTGACGAAGCTATGGCCATCCTAACGAGACCTGCAACCTTTTAGACTGGGAGAGGAGCCTCGTAGTCCTCCCTCCGAAAGCTAGATGGTGTGGTGGCGTTGCAACGTATGCCTCGCTCGAGATAGTGTTACCAGTGCAGTTCCTGTTCGTCCGATTGCGTCTTCTTTGTTATTGCTCTCAACGCTTCCATCTTTACCCCACCCCCTGTTCGCCAGACGTGCATGTACCGCCGACGCTTGTAGTCAACTAGCACGTTCTTTTGGACCCGAAACGATTCGTGGATTGCGCCCGGGGTTCGGGACCTCTTTTAGGACGCGCATTGGACCCAGAGAAAGATGGGTGCTTGGAGAATACGTGTGGCGGCTTGTTCTCCGGCCTGACCCGGGTGCCCCTTGGTCGGCGCTCGCGTTCATCGACGGCCGCTCGTTAGCGGGGCGGCGACCGGTTCCCGCGTCGAGCGCTCTTCCCGGTGCTTCGTTTGGGCGGCCCACTCCCTCTCCAGCGGCGACGCTAATAACGGCGCGCTGCGTGAAAGGTTGGCGGCCGCGTATAATTCGCGCCGGGGCTTCCATCCTCCCGGAGCAGTCCGCCGCGTCGATATCTGTGCCTGGCCGTCGCATTATCTAGATATATACGCGATTTCCCGCGTGGCACTTCTGCTTTAGTGCGCTATTCCGGTGTGTTCGGTCGGTATATCGATCTGAGTTTTGCAGGGGCTTCAGTCTTGAACCGCCTTCGTCTCTCCCTCCATTTCTCGCTTCCACCGCTCCCTTTTATTCTTATTGCTCTCTCGTTCTTTTTTCCAGTGTGCCCGCTCCTTTCTTCTGCGTCCCGGCTATATTTTTAGTTCCAAGTCGGGTTTCTCCTTCTGCGGACGCCCGACGAAGCTGTTTTCCATCCCGTTCATTTCTTTTCGTCCCCTCTCCTCTTGTCCTCTGGCGATTTTGTTTTATTGCGTCGCCCGGCTCTCCTCCTTCTCGGAGGTGCCTCGGCTGCTCGGAGCATTTCGTTTTGCTCCTCGCTGCCTCCCTCCTCCTCCCCCGCTCCGTTTTCAATCCCCTCCCGCGCTTCGCCTGTCTGCCCGCGCGTGCGTGCGTGCGTCGGCCTTCTTCTTTTCCCCCTCCACCCCTCCTTTATAATTCTCGCTGCTGCCGTTGCTCCGGTTCTCCATCTCACATATTCTTTTTCTCTATATATACATATACAGCACCGCCGCCGCCTCCTCCGCGCTTGCGTTCATCCGAATACTTACGAGGCTGGATGTGTATAGATCTCTATATATGTTTTTTATACGTACGTCTCTCTATCTATTTACCAATACTGCGCAAAAATGGGGAAAGGGGGGCTTTGAGGAAGAGGTTGCTGTTGGATGTGACCCGTTTTGCGATTGCGCACGCTCGCCGCTCTCTTCCCATTGGTCCGATTTGCCCTCGCAGCGTCTCTCCCCACCGACGCTCCCCCTTCCCGCGTTCCTCGCGTCGCTCCTCGCGCTTACGCATGCGTTTGTTTACTTTGGGCTGATTTGGGTTGGGCGGCGCTTTAAAATATGTTGGGATCCGGGGGGAGGACAGCTGCGACTCCCGCCCCCGGCCCCCGCCGCCGCCGCAAGGGTTCCCCGGAAGGGAGGGAGGCCCCGGGGGAGAAGTCGAAAAAATTTAAATGGCGCGGGAAGTGAAATCTTCAAATGCGGCCGCTGTGCGCAATGCGGCGCGCTGCGGATTCGAGGGTGAGGGGGAACTTTTCAAGCGAGGGGGCTCGTTGTGCGCTGGCCTAACCCGGTTTCGTATTAAACTGAAAATAAATAAATAAATAAAACAAAGGGAAAAAAAAGATGGACCCCGTCGCGCATGCGCGCGTGAACGGCCAATCGCGAGCGGCGACGCGCGTTGACGCGAGGGAAGAAGGTACGGACACGCGTCACCGGAGAGGGTGGGCGAGGAAGAGACAATGCCCTGCCGCCTTCGGAACGTGTTTATTTGCCTCCATTTGCCTGCGTCTGTTTTTGTTTTGCCTCGTTCTCGGCCATTGAGCGTATGCGCGCCACCGGCATGCGCCGTCGTCATTGGAGGATGCTATTTGCATCCGGGGCCCCGTCCGGCGCCATGGCAACGCTGCATCTCTCCGCTGTGCTCTTGAGCTTCCCTTCCTGCCTATGCAGAAGCGGCGCTCGCACTCGTCTTCGGTCCTCTTTCGCTGCCACGATTTTTTGGGCGTCCTCCTTTCTTTGCATTACAATTGCGGGGCGGGGCTTGAGCCTTCTTGGAATACGGGGATATGGAGATGACAGAGCGGTCGGGGGTCGTCCGCGCTCGAGACATGCGCAGTGTCTGGGACGTGGGGATATCGCCGAGGAGGAATTCCACTGGTCCAACCTGGAGGCGAAGGGTGAGACCTCGTCCAATTGTGGGCGGCCGCGGGGCGTTTTCCTTTTTGCGAAATAAAAATGGCCGCCGTCGGCGGAGAGCGGGAACCTGGAAAAAAATGAGGCAATCGCTGTTTCCCCGAATCGCACGCTAACATAAGCATTTTTTTTTTTTTTAATCTTTGGAGACACGAAGAATATGTTCTGTATGCCTGGCGTTTTCCTTCCGATAACCGTGCAACAGGCGTCGCCAACTAAATAAATAAATAATAATAAAAAACCAAGACAGTAAGTGTGGCATATGAACAGAAGGCTTATTGTGTGCACATACCTGACTTTTATTACCCCTGTTATCTTATAATTATTACTTGCAAAGTTGTTTTTGGATCAGTGTTCATCTCATTTCTCTTTGTCTTGTCATCTACGTCTTCATATATATATATATATATATATATATATATATATATATATATATATATATATATATATATATATATATATATATATGCTCTCTAAGAAATCCCTGCGCGTCTACTTACCCGCAAAATACTCAAACAGCCAATCTCTGCGATCTAGGAAATCAGCTCAGCGAATGATGAGGCGGAACATCCGTTTATACCTAAAAATGAAGTCTGCGCTGTGGCATTACGCAATGCAAACCGTCATGCTTGCATTGCGTGATGCCACAGCGCAGACTAAATTTTGAGGTCTAAACAGATGTTCCGCCTCATCATTCGCTGAGCTGATTTCGTTGCTCGCAGAGATTGGCTCTTCATGTGTTTTGTGGGTAAGTAGACGCGCAGGTATTTCTTAGAATGTATATATATATAGATATATACCGGGTGTTCATTTTTAATTCGAACAGATTTATTACAAAAAATCCGTAAAAGATGCACTAGTACGGTTTGTTCAAGTGAGTTATACGGCTAGGGGGACATTATGTGGGTGGCTAATCCTTGCGAGAAATTGGCTAATTAATTAAAATTCTTTTTTAATTAATGAAAATAGACATATGGTTCCAATTAGAAACTTGCTCAGCGTCATGGAAAACCCCTAATTCAGTCATTTTCAGAAAGACTTTGAGCGCGTGAGAAGCGTATTAGTGCACTAAAGTTACCACTCGTGGAGCAGGTAGAAGGCTGAGGCTAGATAAGAGACGGAAAAATCGCACGGGCGCCTTATCGCAACCTCTAGCTGTGTACCTGCTCCACGAGCGGTAACTTCAGTTCACTACTACGCTTCTCACGCGCTCAGAGTCTTTCTGAAAATGACTGATTTAGGGGTTTTCGACGACGCTGAGAAAATTTCTAATTGGAACTATATGTCTATTTTCATTAATTAAAAAGTTAATTAACGAATTTTAAGTAATTAGCCAACTTCTCGCAAGGATTAGCCACCCACATAATGTCCCCCTAGCCGTATAACTCACTTGAACAAACCGTACTAGTGCATCTTTTACGGATTTTCTGTAATAAATCTGTTCGAATTAAAAATGAACACCCGGTATATATATATATATATATATATATATATATATATATATATATACTGCACCATAAACATGTACCGCCGAATAAAGCATATCCGTATCTAAATTATTGTTCGGGAATATTGTTGGGAGCTCAGAAAATTTAACTACTCACACGGGCAGTATTCTTAGGCAGGTTTTTCGGCCTGAGTTTTTATATGTACGCAGTGTCTCACATTTATTTTTACTTCCAATCTAATTCTATTTTGTTTTCCAACTTGCGCGTTTAATGAATCCGAGGTCACACTGCTCACACATTATACAAAATACACACTAACACACACTGCAAACACGAGTCACCGCAATATCCCTGGTTCGAATGCCGCGTGACCATGTCTTCTCCTCGAACTCATTGCCATGCTGCATTTGAAGCACGGATCTCGCGATGACTCGCGTTCGAATCTGTATGCAGGCTGTCTTTTTCACACCGCACACCGTCATCACACTGGCGGTGTGCACAATCGAAAGTGTCGCTGGGGTCGGCCTTCCACGATTGGACGAATGCTGACTATGACGTCAGCAAAGGATTTTGTTATTGACGGAAATAAGAGCAATGCAAGAACTTGAATTTTGACGGTGTTGGCAGTGTTGTTTTGAGAGCGCAATGGTTTCAAGCTTCCACCATGCTAATTACAAACACCATCGAACTTGTTATTCGCAAGGTAATGACGTCACGAAAGGGAACCATAAGAGGGCGCCACGAAAACATCTCGCCGCTATTGGGGAGGAGATCGAACAGTCACGCCTCTAGCGGTACGCTTCAGCTGTGGGGACAACAAACCAAACTTTCTTGTTTGTTTTTGATCAGAGAAATCGAAGACGACGATTCGAAGGCCGCTCCTCGTGCAACTAAAGCACTGGTCAGAGCGAAGCGCTCGTGCCCAGACCGTGCTCGGCCAGGTTCAATTTCTTTGTTACGCTGTGTTAGTAAACACCGGGCTGTGGGGACAACAAGCTTGATAAAGCGCCCCCTATAGTTCGATCTCCTGCCCAACTGGCCGCCATATTTGAGGTCACTGTTTAGAGCACATGCTCAGAACGAGCTCGCATTAATAGGCTGCCAAGACCGGCAATCTTGATGGTGCGGGGTGCACGTTGCAAAATAACTGTGGAAGCTCACCATCAGCACGTGCTCAGCAGTAGCGCACACATATATGGCCGCCAGTGAATACACCCTATTGGAAAGCGAGTTGTCTGATGGTTGGCGCACCACACCTATTGTAAAAGGTTCTATTTGCTCTTTTTTTTTCTTTATTCACAGTTGAACGACATTTATGCAGCCCTTTATTGAAGGAGCTGTCTTATTTTCCTTTGTATTGTGTATGCAAACGTGTACATATGAATATATGTGAACGTAAACGAATGGCCGCGGGTAGGAATACCTGCCCTTGGTAAAAACCAATACACTAAAAGTATACTTATTGTGTACTTAGTGCACAAACTGAAAACATACTTTTTATTTCGCGCTTTTACCAAACAAGTGACTATACTACGAGTTTACGACAAAGAAGTGCAGAGTGGCGCAAAGATCGCCGGAGAGTTAAAGCCCCTCTATCCTGGGAAAAGTGGCGCCATTCATTGTTGTGGAAATGTTCGCGACACGTGCCGCGCGCCCCTTCTGGGAAGAACATGGCGTCTGAAATCTAGCTCAGTTACAGTGTTGCTCAGTGCTGCGCTGTGCCGCCATGATCTCCCCAAGGGCTGCACTTTACACGTGCCTCGTGCATTGACGCACCTTGCGCTACTTTTGAATCATGAAGAGGCTTTACGGAGTATAGTTGTCTTGGCCTCTGCAAGCATCACAGTTTTTGCAGAAAAATGTAACTCCGATAGTACCGCGCGCCACGCGGGCCGGTGTTTCTGCTCATGTTGACCGCGATCGTACATCATTAAAGGCTGGTTCACACAGCACCATTTTCTTACGTTTACTTACATTACGTATATATATATATATATATATATATATATATATCACCGAAACATTCGTGTTTCGTATGTCGCGTGACAGTTTTTTTCCTTGAAGTGCTAGCCACGCTTAATATGAAACACATATGTCCCGGTGACTTGCACGTAAGATATCGTAACGTATCCTACCTTTAAAAAACGGGGCTGTATGAACCCGCCTTAACAACAATGGTTTATTGGCTTGCTGCCAAGGAATGGTTCGGCCGCACTTTTTTCTTTGGTTTTGTTTAAAGGGACACTGACACCCCCCAAATTTTTTTTTCCTTTTTCTGTCAGGCGATTCATTATGGTGTCGGAATACTACCCAATTAATATTTTGCTACGGAGTCACGTATTTTTTAAATCAAGCCAAAAAACGCAACTGCTTGAAAGCGAAACCGAAACTCCCGCACCTCACGGGGAAGTGGAGAGGATAGTGAGACTGGCGGAAGTCACTTGGCTACACCCGACCGTGCGGTTTTTTTTTTTTTTTTCTCCGCGTGTAGCAGGCGAATTGCGTTCGCTCGCCGTGCGATTCCTTTGCAGTTATGTTTGTCCCGCTCGCTGTTCCGTACTTCAAGATGAGTTGTTTTGTACATTTAAGTGTTGGCAATTAGTAGTGAGTGCCCGAGTGCCGTAGTGTAGTGAGTTCCCGTGATCGTGTCCGAAAAGAATACTCCCAAGATGTTGCGTGAAGAGTTGCCTCACATGTCCTGTATCTGAAGGTGACATTGTGCGGCAGAGTGCACAAGTTTCCGAAAGATCAACGGGTCGGGATCAATGACTGGCTGCAAGTCCTGTAGAACAGTTACGCGAAGCTCGGAAAGCGGACGCTACCCGATTCATATGCTCCTTGCATTTTGTGGAAAGTGACTACATTGAGTTCGCAGGTTTCAAAAATGAAATCCCATACCATTTAGTTCAGCGACGTATCGTCCACAACAATTGTTTTTTTTCAGTGATAATTGTTAAAAAAAAAAAGAACTGTAGACATCGCAAAATGCTTGACCAAAAAGAAAAATGGTACACCCACACCAGGGATCGAACCCGTGCCCGCTGCGTCTAAATCGGATGTCTTGCCTCTGAGCTACTGAGGGAACTCTTCCGTGCGTACTAATGGAGCCGGTAGACTGTATGTCGGTAATTTGCTGCCGAACTCCCTTCATTACATGCACTCCCGGCTTGAAGTCGGGCAGCACCACGCAGAGGCCAAATTCGCACCTCGTAAAGAAACCGTACGCGTTCGTATTCAACTCGAAGTACGCACTTTGTGCTTGACATTTGAGCGAGCGATGTCTTCAGCAACGAGAAGGGACGACGGCTCTGGCGACGTCTTCGTGCAATCGGCTTGCTGGTCGGGCGTGTCGTACGGGATGAATATCATTTCTTTTGATCGGTCCATAATTTCTCTTTCGACGGAAGACAGAATTCGCCGGTACCGTGAAGGACAGTTCTGAAGTAGAGGTCCAACGCCTGTCGTCCGCTGCCATCCGCCAGTCCAACGATACGCGAAACGACGCCATGTTGAGAATTTTCAGTGAACGCATAGAATGCTTCCGGTTGTCTGTGCTACCTTTTTTTTTTTTTTTGAATCAACGTATTTGCAGCTTTTTGGAAGCCACAAAAAATGGGTTTCATATTTTTTTCTATTTTTAATATTGACTGTGTGCCTTCAAGGACCCACGACTTTGATTGAATTTGGTGGTCCTTCGAAACCTTTGAAAACGGCCCGTGACCACGGAAAAGAGAGTGAGCGAGACTCAAACCGGCCAGTTCTCGATCGGCGGTTTTGGGGCGGAAAGAAACCGAATTTCGAGCCGCAAATTTTGTTCTGGGTAGTTGGGCTCTCATATGTCAAGTACAACTAAAAACCTCGGCGAGCATAAATACCCTGTCAGTGTCCCTTTAACATGTCTCACCATGCTAGGTGGGGCAGAATGCTTCCAGAAGAGATTCTCCAAAAACCGGCGCAATTCTAGGCATTGATATTTACCATACATTTTAAACCAGAACATGAATTTTGCCCTCAGGTCATCGAGATGCCGTCAACGCATGTACAGAGTGGGACCGCTGGTTTCTTTCTTTATATTCTTTAGCGGAAAGGCCGTAAAAAATGGCTTACGTTGAAATGCGCTTATACGGGGCACCAGCCTATAACGACAAGATTTGCTGCTCTTTAATTCGCTCTTCGGCTGAACAGAACACGAGAAGGATCCACATAAACACGCTGGAAATGTGTTATGTTGGTGCAAAATGTGCAGCGGAAGTTTTCACTTGAGTTGATCCAAACCTCCGATATTTGCCAAGTTCCCTCTTCCAAATTGATGCAATATTTAAACTTGTCTGGCTGTTTTACGTCGTGCATGTTCGCAACCTCCAGAGAAATAGGTTATTATGGCGGGCGGGAATGATATGTACTTGCCATACCCCTCAAAATGGAAACGTCTTTGCGGCGAGTGACTTGCTAGAATAAACTTCCCCTTTTTCTTATATTTTCCTACAAAAGGCAGCTTCGCTCCAGGATAATGCTGAATATGCCTGAGTCCTCTCGATCAGTCAAATCCGACATATTGAATTGTTTAGTTAAATCCGCATCCTATATCGTTTTGCTCTCGAGTACCTTTGCCACTTCAGTAGGGCCTTTCCGTATGGTGATAAAGTTATCGAGGCTTTTCTGAGGACTCTTGTCTCGGTCGATGAAAGCTGCTGCGTGTTGACGCCACGCAATAATTCACTCACTGCCGATGCGCAGTAAACATTTCTAAAGATTCCGTCACTTCATTCAGTGAGTGCTTTAACAGCTGAAGATGACCGAGAATTTGTCCGGCCTACCTGACATACTTTTCTTAAAATGTTGCATATTGTTATTGAAAATGGAATGGCGTTTTTCAAGCATGAAAATGTCGCATGTTTTCGACGGTGGATGTGCGTCGCTGCTTGACTATAGAGCAGGGGTTGGCAGGTTGCTTTTTTTTTTTTTTTTTTTTGCTTCAGCGGGAAGAATTGGCAGGAAGGGGAGACGGAGCGGGCCAGCAGAAAAACAGGAAAGGGTGGTTGGGCGGAGGAGGGGTAAAGGCAGTCAGTCCATTAAAACAAAAATTATAAAAAAACCCTGTCTCGAGAATTATGTGCAAAAATGTTTTCTTAATTTTGGCGCACGTAATGGGGTCGCTCGAGCCCCTCTCTCGGCAAGAATTTTGGCATTTAATATTATTTCCGGTATGCGAACATTCAGATCAAAGCTACTGGCTGGGAGTCCTAAACCTTGCGGGATATGCCCAGCAGTCATTCTCAGATGCACGTTCGACTTTATGGTCTGTAACCCTTTGGAGGTCGTCGCCGCACATGGTGGTGATTACGCACTTGAAAGTGCCCCCTAAACGCGAAACTGCCCGCACCGCGAGAAGTGTTGCTATTTGTTGTCTTTGGTGAACTATGAACGTTATATACACAGAGTGTTTCGCTTTGCTGGGATATTTATTTATTTCAGATTAGACGCTCCGCGCACGTGACACTCACCTCGCCTACCGGCCGCGCTGGCGGTAGTGCCACTTGCTCTTCCGATTCAAAATTCCAACGCTTTTTGGAATTATATTCAGTGGATAAGAGCTCATCATCCGTCAGAGAAGCACTGTAAAGTACCTCCGGCCAAAAAACTGAAGCCGCTGGAACGTCTCGAAAGTCGACGCGCCAAAATGAAACCGAATGAAAGCAAGGTGACCACTGTTCGCCTTGAATATTTTCATTCGATGCATCTAAACGTCATCTTGAAGTTACTGCACGTGCTATCGCTATATAATTAAGAACCCAATTGCGCATTCATCCCTCCTTTATGCTATACCTTTAAATAACAAAACCCGACCATTGAAAAACTGATATACGTGCTGCAGTGAACTCTGCGATCAAGGCTGGTGCGTGCTTTTGAAAATTAAAAGAAAAAACTTGAATTAAGGTTATTTGGCACAAGTCGTTCATTTCAAATGCATACTCCAAGTTATTGTCTGTTTAGTGATAAGCGAGATATCCCTGACTAATCTCTTGAACATGGCCGTAGTTATATGAATAAAGAAAATGTGGTTGCCTTTCGAAAATGGAAATGTCATTAAATTCACCCGACTTCGAACTTCCTGTTCACATCGCGTACTATCTTACAGAGATTCTTTTTGTGAAACAGTGATCGTTTGTTCTACATATATTCTCAATAAAAAAAAATAATATAGAGATTGTTTGTTTATATAAATTCCTGATGCTGGAAGAGCACTTGCTTCAGCTCGAAAACCTTCACGACTGAAAGCGTCCCCGCTACGAGTTTTCCTTTCCTCTGTAACCTTACGTTCAGTTCATTAAAGTGATGTGAAATATCCACAAGTAACGCCAAGTCGCACACCCAATCGGGATCAGGAAGGAATCCCTTCAAGGACTTCCTTCCACAAAAAAGAACAACTGTGATCTCTTCGTGAAGCTAAAAAAAAAAAAAGAACTCCAAAACTATAGCGTTCTTTCCATCAAAATTCCACGTAAGCCTCTGTGTCCGACAAACCTTAAAATTGATTTTGGTGTAAGCCGTGATTCCAAACGAAGTTTATGTTATATTTACGACGACCGTAATTACTAATTCCAAATTCATCAACTGGGTGCACAACAATTGTTGACGGATAATACAAAGAACGTGAAATAAGACACTAACCCCGATGTGCGCGGTTTCAAAGTTGATGCGCCTGAATACACCGGCTTTGCAACCAACCACATTTTTGTGCAATTAGTCATGGAGCGGAATCATGTGCGTGTGTTTCTTTCTTTTTTTTGAGAGGGGGGGGGGGGGGTTGGTAGCGGGCTGGGGGCCGCATAATACTGCCGGTTGCCGACCCCTGCTCTGGAGCATTACAAATAATGTGCATCACTGCTGTAAAATAATCTAGATAGTGAAAGAATTAAGAATAAACACCGATTTAAATGTGAAAACAGCGGGAAAACACGAGGATGAAGAAGAAACACACGGGGCGAGCGCTGCCTATCTACTGACGAATTTTATTAGGAAAACACAGGAAAAACTACTCTTCATTATATAACAGTGCGATCTCAGTAATAAAAGCGCAATGATAGGGGTTAAAAAAGCTAGCCGAAATCCCCTAAAAATGTCATATCATTGTCTAGCAGTGCCAACGACGGTTGGCTGACGCAAAAGGCTCCCATCTATTTTTTTGTACATTTTTACTATTTTTTAGGCAACTGGTTTTTGTACTTAAAAATTACTTCTGTGTCACTTAATCTTGGCTCACACCCACAATCTGGACCATGCATTGCAAGATGCGAGTAAGTAGATCCTTTCAACGAACTTAGGTGCTCTCTTAAATGGATGTTCAAACACCGCCATGTTTGTTCGATATATACCTGCCCGCACGTGAAATGTATCTTATGAACTTTGCCAACGGTACACGATACGAACTTCGTTCCATGTTTCACGGTGTAACCGTGACCATTCGGGGTTTTTTTTCGTTTGCTTGTGTGATTTTCTACGACGGGGCAAATCTGGCTCACCTTGTTTTTGGCACAAAAAACGACACTTATTTTTTATCTTGAGTCGCCCCCTTCATGTAGTGCACAGGGACGTGTAGCTAAATGCCCTTTGTGATATTTTAACCGGAGCTCTACACATTAATATTTGTGCCATATTTTGTCATTGCAAGTTGTAGGTAACGTAATAGAACCACACCTTTGATGTAAAAAAAAAAAGAAATTACAATTTTAGGTGTGTGTTTTGAACCAGCAGAATGAAACATGGTGACCTTTGTACTGCCATTTGGCCAGTGGACCTCTATACAATAGACCCATCTCACCAGCCAGTTTTGTTAAGCCGCCGCTGCCGCAATGCATGGGGGAACTTTAGACTTTCTGCGCGTTCGAAAACCCCGCTGGAGCTTTGCGCGTGCACTGCAGCCCTGTGAACTAAAGTTGTGACGGCGTTACGCATGCGTGTAACGCTTAGTGAGATCGAACGGTACTATAACGCTCAGTTGGGAAACTGCCATAGGAGCCTTCCTCACACAAAGTGACTCCGGGGAGTACTCCAGAACAGGCACGTATCCAGGGGGGTGGCCCATGGGGCCCGCCCCCCCCCCCCCCCCCCCGAAATCTTCCATTTTTCTGCGGCCTCCTCTTCCCCCTCCCCTTCATACAGCAATTTGTCATGGGCGGCCCCCCCCCCCCCCCCCCCCCCCCCCGAATCAAAATCCTGGCTACGTGCCTGCTCGAGGAGCAAACTAATCGCGATCGCAACGCCGCCATTTCGCCCGCAGCAGGCGCTTCGGGAACCGCACTTCTGCACGGCTGCACGCATTTGTTCAGGTAGAGTTGCACGAGGGCCGGTGCTGCCATCTCGCAGTAGCCAGAGTATCGCATTCGCTAACGTCCACTGTTACTGTTCAGTTTTGGCTTTGATCGGCCATTTTGGCGCCGAAAGGTATAGACCAGCACGCGGCACTGACGTCACGCAGCTGCGGTGGCGCTGTCGACGGCACTGCGCATGCGCAGACGCTTCACTTCACGCGAATTTGGTTTCTGCGCACGCGCAGTGCCCACACCTGGTGTGGGCAAACGCGGGCTTGTTTATAAACAACGTGTTGGTGTATACAGTGGAAGTGGCTTCAGAGTTGCCCACCTCTGTCTCCTAAGCGGACGCGTCCCGATTAATCACCGAAGTTCGGACGCGCTACCTGAAGTCACCGGTAAGACATGGCTGTATAAAAACAATATTAATTTTGCCGCAAAACTATGTTAACTAATATTTTATGCCAACATCACGCACCTGTCATTTTGTACTAATCTGCAATAAAATTTCCTACAAAAGGAGCTTTTCGCGTTAGTTTTAACGCAAAGACATGCTTTCTAAAAGCTCATGGTGACTACAGTAAAGAAACAAGATTGAGCCGCCATCTTGGTGCCTCGAGCCTGGGAGTTTTTGTACTCCGGGAACATTCAGTGACTCTAGCAGTATCCATATAAAGCAACTTTCATGTTTCAACTTGTCGCTACAGGGTGACGCTGTTATCGTATTTAGCTTGGTCTCGGTGGACGCCAACGGTCTAGGTTCCAGGCACGTAGCCAGGATTTTGTTTCGGGGGGGGGGGGGGGGGGGGGGGCCGCCCATGACAAAATGCTGTATGAGGGGGAGGGGGGAAAGGAGGTCCCAGCAAAATCAAAGATTTCGTGGGGGGCCCGGGCCCCATGGGCCCCCCCTGGATACGTGCCTGCTAGGTTCCTAGGGTGAGTTTCCCAACTGAGTGTTTTAGTTACGTTGGTGAGATCTGTCTATTCGGTGAACACGTGATTGTATTAAAATACCATGAGCGTAATGTTCGGTCATTTCTACATAGCGCTAAAGACTTTATACTTTTTATGAATAAGTATACGGTTAAAAGGGAACTTTAAAGCTCGTCGTGAATTACCGTGGCGATTATGGTATCGTGTCAAACTAAAGGAATTTTCTAATCTATTTGAATTGCAGTCGGTCACTTCATAGAGCGGTGTCTAGTATAGCAGGGAGCGCTGTGTGGAATATTTGTGTCTTGCCTCGTAGACATGAGGTTATTTTATGGAAATATCCCGAGTCGCCACCTCATGTTTGTTTCCAATGCTTTGAATGACAACAGGTGTGAGGCTGTAGCTGCCCAGCGGGAGTTTAGCGCCAACTTTCCAAATGTCACTCAGGTCACGACAGCCCTAATGTTTCTGTGCTGTGACATCGCATGACGTGGACCGAAGAGTGCGACACCGAATTTTACTGGTGCCAATAGAAGGACCGTGAGGGATGTTGATCGTTTTCGCGCTCTCCAAAGCAGACCCCTTTGAAACCGAGCGCGGTCGCGTTGTCTCCTCCTGGGTCGAGGTGTTGGAAGAGATGGCACGTTTGCCCCGCTTCCCCGTTCGCACGGCCGCTCTTTCCGGGGCCACAGTCGCCTCTGCCGGCCCCTCCGAGGCGTGGGTGCCGCCCTGTCCGCTGCCTCTGTGTGCCGTTCCCCTCGCGGGCCCCCTTTGTCTCTAGGCGCCTAAGCACGGTGCGCGGACACTTTTCATTATTCCGCTTTATCCGGCCGTCCTCTCGGCCTCCCGGCTGTCTACAGCGCGACTCTTGATGGCCCGGGGCCTCGCCGAGCGAGCGACGAGGAACGACGCAAAAAGCGACGCCAAACAAGGAACGGATGACATTTGGGAGCAGCTGCTTGCCGCTAATGTAGCGTATAATGCTAAATCTTTCTGCCATTTCGGGCGCTCCGATATTCTTCGGCTACGGCGTGTTTACTTGGCGACATTATACTTTTATTACGGAGCTTCGCCGAGACGGCACAGCGCCGAACCCGAGGCAGGGCGGCGGCGACGCCATTTTGAATGCCTCTTCCTTTATCTCCTTCCATTACGTCGTCCTCGCGGGCCGCTCGGCGGAGTGGAACGGAGGCCATTCCTTAAGTCAAACGAGGTGCAAGTGAAATAATGCGCCATTATCCCTCCGCTTCTCTTTGACGCGCTTTTCCTCCCGTTCCTCGCTTGGGCGGTAATTCGCGCACTGCGCGCCAGGGCGGCGCTGCTGCTGCCAGCGGTGGCTGGAAACGTCGCCGGGGCAACCGGGATGCTGATGACGATTGCCATCTCGGAGCAGCCGGAGCACGCTCGCTCGTCCTCCGCTAAGTGCCTTTTAAAATGAATCTGGCGCCGCTGAAAGGCAACGCGAATTGCTGACGGCTCTCGTCGGTCATCTCGCCGCGTTGCGTCATCGCGCGGCTGCGGGACGATAGAAACACAGAAATGGCGGCGGCGTTTCGAGGAACGGCGTTTTAAGGAGAGCGAACAGAATAAATATGTCGGGCGCTGTCGGCGCGCCGGTAATGTGACTCAAGAATAATAGCCAACGCGATAGACGCGTGACAAAACTAAAATGGCAGACGGACTGAGGGAGAGGGGTTGCTGAAACAAAGGAGCCAAAATGAGGCTGAAAGGTGGCTACACACGTCGGAACAATCCGGACACGTTGCGGACTTCAATTTTGCGAATCCCGCACTACAGATTCGAGGCGCCGGAAGGAGCCGGAAGAAAGAAAAGAAAGAAGCTGCGGATAGAGAGGGAAAAAAAAGAGCCGGTGGTCGCAGCTAAAGAATGAAGACAGGAGGCGTGCCAAATGCAGAACAAAACAAAAGGGAAGAAAGAAAGGTAAAAGCGCGGACCTTTTGTCTGTCCATCGCAGTCTTTTTGCAGTTATTTTTTTGCCATTTATTGCTTCTAGCGCTGGCAATGTCGTTCGTTCTGGGTTCGTGCGTTCCTCCGCTCCTCCATTTTCCGGGAGCTGAGCTGAAAAACGTGACATGATAGACAGAATCAGCGAAGGACCTTTCCCTCCTTTTATTTTGCTTCCCCGCCCATTGCCTCAGCGTTCGCTTTGTGGGAACAAAGGGAGGGGAGTCTTCATTTGTTTGGTTCGGTCTTGGGTTGTGCGCGTTGGGATCCGCGTCCGCGCAAGCCGGGCAGCAGCGTCCGCGCCGCGTCGGGGTCCTCCGGCGCTGCCCCGGCGGCCCCGTGTGTTGGGCTCCGGGCCCCGCGCGTGTGCGCCTGTCCCCTCGTCAGCTTAATGGGCGGCTTCGAATCAACTGGACCCAGGAATCCGCGGGGAGGGAGTGCCGCCGAGCGCGCTGCTCTTCTGGGCCCCGCGGTGCGCTTTGTGCCGGCGACGGGCTGACCCTTGCTCGGGGCTGCTGCTCGTTAGCCTCGCTCCCTACTCCCCCCTCTCGAGCTCACCACGTCGTCGTCAGGATGGTAAACTTTAGCTTCCAAAGTCCCACTCTATGCTTTTTTTTTTAGAGTTTTTGCTCTCTCTTCCTTTTCAGCGGAGCTCCTGTTCTCGAAGGGTCAACTCGCGTAACGGTATTCTCCCGGAGTCCGGTCGACCTTTGATTTCTAAGCCGTAAGGCGGCCTTAATGTTAGAGGCCGGTATCGGCCACAAAGTCCTGTCATTCTAGCTGAGGGTCCAAACGGTGGATAATGATGCCTCTGTGTGCCGTGTAGTTGTTGCCTTTTTTTTATTGAGGATTAAAGCTAATGCGAAAAGAATTCCGTGGGTCGTCCGGTCCAGCGCCCATACCCTCATAATGCAATTTCAACGCTGCCATGCACACTATAAAGAACGTATATATTCTCTTGGCAGACCCGCTTAGCCCGCCGGAAACGAACACCTCAAACAGGCGTACGGGATCCTCCAAAGCCCCGACAATTTATCTACTTTTTGTTCTTCCCTGCTTAGCATGAGTTCGTCTTCACTCTGACAAGGGTTCTTGACACGAGTGCTTGTGGTCACTTGTAGTATGGTGCCTGGAATGCGTCTCCGACAGGTGTGTTTACCGCGTCCAAGAAAGTGGTCCCTCGATTTCCGCCTGATGACGTCATAGAAGCGTCATGCTGTCGCCGGTCGCGATCCTGGCGGTGTCCGAGCAGCGGTGGTTGATGTGGCAGACGCCTGTTCTGCTGCAGGTCGCTCTCCAGTGGGGCAGTCCACGGAAGTTTCGGCAGGCAGAAGTTGGGACGCCGCGAAGACAGAAACACTCACGTTCGCTCGTGATTTTCGCCGGCATTTGTACCACAACCACCGGGATCGCTACACCTGGCTTCACTCCGGGCTTCTGTGACTTGATTTCTTGCCACTTCGGAACCACTTTTGATGTTTGGGCGAGATAGGACGCTAAACACACCAGTCGGAGACACGCTTCAAACAGCATGTTCAGGGTTTTTTTTTGTTTGTTTTTTCTTAGCTTCACCAAATTCTGAAATAAAAGGGGGGGGGGGAATTGTCATGAATGTGGTTTTCACTGTGTGTGTATATGGCCAGGCGGACATAAGATGGGAATATACCCGTCACTAATGTCGTGCTAATTAACTGAAATTCGTTACTTACCTTTTTAATTAATGTTATTAGGATGTATGTTTATATTACAAACTTTGAGACGGTCGTATGCCAAGACTGTTCCATTTTGTAGAATTGGCGTAACCAGCCCGTGTTCCGTGATATTCGCCCGCGCATTTTGCAACTTTAACCGGCTAATGTAGCAAAGTTCGGTTATAGTGCCCACTTTCGCGTGTTTGCCCGATTGAGTTAATAAACAGTCGAAACAAGTAAAAAACTCTGGGCATATGTCTCGGAAAACGGGCTGGTTACGCGAATTCTACAAAATCGAACAGTCTTGGCATACGACCGCCTAAAAGTTGGTAATATGAACACATACCCTTATTACAGTAATAAGAAAACGTTTATTAACGAATTTTAGTTAATTAGGCCGATAATAGGGATGGTTATATTCCCGTCTAATGTACAGTGAGCCATATAAACACGCAGAGAAAACCGTATTCATATAACTTCTGCCCCTTTACTTAAACATTTAGCGTAACTAAAAAGCATAAAAAACCACCCTGTATACTTGTAAAAAGTGATCAGAAATAGAGCGTGTTTTTTTTCTTGGATAAAGTTGATTTTGAACCATTCTCGTTCGTTAAACGTGGAACGTACCAGTTTTTGTTTGCACGTGCTAGAGTTAGCAAAGGAATAAGTATCGTCAGGGCTCAGATTTGTTTTTAATCCTCAATCACTCGTCACCTCCTTCATGGAGATGAACGGCATCAGAAGCGAACGAACGAGAGGAAAGTGTACGCACGTGCCGGTCTTTGTTCCCACGGCACCGCAGACATGTACAAATTACTCAAAAAAGGTAGTTAAGTTAAGTTACTGAGTATCGACGCCAAAAGTAATTGGAGTAGAGTAGAAATTACACATTTGTAATAGTAATTGAGTAAACTACTAACTACTGTAAAAAAGTAGTGAGTTACTTTGAAGTTACTTTCGAAGCTACTTTTTTATATTTTTGTGGTAGCAAAATGAACAGCAGTTTTGATTCGTGAAAAACCCTGCGAGCCTGAAATAAATGCAGTCATTTTATGACTTGCGTTTTCACCAAAATAGTTTAATCGCTCGCAGAAGCAATTTACTTTCTAAGTTATTGATAGGAGAGTTTTCGCCTTTTCCTCCTAACGACGTCCCTAGCTCAGCTAAAGAGACGTTCCACCGACGCGCTGGATGGAACGGCAGCGTTGAGTTTGAGAAACAGGCTGTGCACGGTCGGGTAAGCGAGTGTTGGCATCTTAGGTGTCCATGACGGAACATGTGAGGTTTGCCTCGTTTGGGGGGGTCGTATAACAAACTCTCCTCCTTTTGTCTTTTTCTTCGGCAAGTTGAGATTGTTATGACTGGCCCCTCTTTATTCCCACGACGTTCGGAGAGTACGCTGAGCGAGTGCACCTAACCGTCAAGGGTTCAAGTCTCACGCCACGAAGTTGAGATCATCCGGACGACTGCGCGTATCGTTGCAGTGCTAGTGCTACGCTACCGAAAAAAAAAAAAAAAGTTTTTTTTTTTATTTAACAGAAGATAAAACGAAGTATACTTCGCCGCTGAAGCCGGGTCCAATAAAAGGAACTCCCAAGGGTGACTCGCAACCCTCGCCGGCGACTACGGTATCCTGACGCGCCTGACACGCCTGACAAGTAAATCGTTTTCAACAAAGAGGAGGTCTCCCTGTCATGGAAGGTCGGAAGGGCTCGAAGGATTACGTGAACAAGCATTGACGCTCGTACAGTTGCAGCTGGAAGCGGGAATGTGCTCCCATGAACGGATTATCCGTGTCTGCGTTTCTGTGCGGTGGAGTCCGGCTGTGCAAGCGAGTATTCGCTGACGGCGAGGCGACGATGGAAACAGGCGCCCAGCTGCGAGGTCATGCCAGTGGCGCCTCCTGTAGAACCCCCAAACCGCTTGAGTCAGAACTCACAAAGGGCAGGCAACATGAAAACAACAACCTTCGGAGTGCCCCCGTCTTTGCTTGCACGGTTGCAGCTAAAGGCGCGGCGCCTGCGTGCATTACCGGATTAGGTCAATACCCGACCAAGGCTTGTTAAGAATCTCTTCCTGCGTTCGTGCGCGTCGGTGTTATGTTTTGGCTGCTCATCGCCAACTTGGCCCAAGGACGCCTGTGATGAAGTTTCTACGGCTGCGAGGGGGCCCCTTGTTCGGGAAGGCCGCTTCATCTGCCGGCGATTTCGAAAGTAGTTAGTAATTTGAGTAGAAGTTACCTGAAAAATGTAGTTAAAGTAAACTACTAATTACCCAAATAAAGTTGTAATTGAAAGTTACCAAGTTACTCGGAAAAGTAGTTAAACTACAGTAGTTTGAGTAGAGTAGTTGAACTACGTCCAAGTCTGCGGCACCGTCGGCTTTCCACAGCTATTTTCTGCGATAACATCAGTGCCGCGTTACCAACTATGAACAATCGTGGTCCTCATCGATTATTGAAATAGTTCTGTCTTCAATCTTTCTCTGCTTAAAGCAAGGTAAAGTGAATTCAAATTCGATCCTTTTTTTTATGCTGTTACGGATTATTTTTTTTTGCTTGTGTGCTGTCGTGCGTAGTTTTGTGAAAGTGATTACGCGGATGCAGGGTAATGTTCGCTTTAAACACCCCACAGTCTTTTACAACTTGTAGCGCAATAATAATCGCGGGAATATTGGAGCGTTTGATAACCGTATAATGGGAGTCGATGATTGAAGTTAGTGTGCTCCTTAGCAAAAAGTCCGAGCCGTGGCTTATTTATTCACAAAATTATTTACGCGGTGCGTTACGATGCGCTCGGCCTGGTCTTTCATCCGCTCGAAATATTGCCCGCGTGAAGGACAATTTGCCAGGGTTGTGCAAAATAGCGGCTCGGATCGAACAGCGCAGTTGCATTCCTAGCTTGAACACCGAAAGCTAGGAATGACGCAGCTCTATTCGATTCAAACCACCATTCGCGCACCTCTCGTATGAGCTTGAAATACTGCTGATCCAGCGAGTGATTTACGGGAAAGTAATTCCAAGGCTTCAGCAGATTTTCTACGGGCCTTCTAGTCGAGTGAAAATATGTTTTTATTTTCAGACAGGTTGTTCATTCGTAAGATGTTCATCCAGGTAAGGATCACAAAATGTTCAAAGAATACTGTTGAAGGGACCCCTTGGTAATAAAGGATTAGTTAGCGATGAAAAGGTACCGCACCATTCAGCATCTAAGAAACAACATTGTAAATAAACGAGAACAAAGTTGCACGAAGTAAGGGAGCAATTACGACCGGTACATACATAATAAAAACAAAATTGAAATGCAAGAATGAATAACAGTATACAATTTGAATAGATATTCTGAAACAAGCTGTCAATGTAAATACTTCTTATGGTTAAAAAAAGAACGAAAAGAAAAACAGCGAAAAAGACAGTTGCTGTTTATGTACGTTTATTGCGTATTTGGGTGTGAGGGATGATAGTGTGTGTATAAAATAGAGCAAGACGGATCGATTCAAAACATGTTGATGAATCATACAGTCTGTGCGCGTACACGTACCACTTTTTTGTACGAATGGAAAGATGACAGGGCAGTTTCGTTTTCCTGGCTGTATGCTGCACTGGAAGTAAAAGCGACCTCGCCTTGAAACCGGAGGTGTTCGAATACTGCTTTGAATTGAGTACCACTGTGTCATCTCTAGCTTCAACACTTCGAGGAGAGTGGGCATGCCGTGAATTCCCGTCGTGCCTTGAAACGAAATGAGTAATGTAGCGTTATTAGTTTCGAGCCGCTATTCGAACTCCCCTACCCAGTAGTGAAGAGACACAGACATAAGTAGTCGTTAACATTCGTTTCCTTTCTTTATTTGGCGTCAACACTTCACAATCCTTGGCGCTTTCCTCTGTGATCGGAGGTGACCGAACCCGTCCATTCGCGCATTCAATTTCTCGGGTTGCTGCGGGCAGCATAGTGCAAGGGATAGAAGCGCTGTAACTAGAGGTGGGCCAATAGTACATGGTTCGAATCGAATAGCGCTGCGTCATTTATAGTATTCGCAATTCTAAGAAACCAACGATACGACGGTTTCCGTTTTGTTTGTAGTGTCGAAGCCAGGGATGACGCTGCGCTATTGGATTTGAAGCCGCACTCCTGACTCTTTCGAACGCTATGATTGAGTGAATTCTGGTGTAACCCAAGGCAGCTTCGGCACCTTTCCTGATCTTTTTACACTGGACACGCGAGGAAAGGTGTAGAGATCGTCGGTCAAAGATGGACACCCGCGTGGTGCGATGCTCTTGCCGGTCGACGGCCGTGGACCGGGAGGAAGGGCCGGCCGAGCGGGGATCCGCGACCCGGTCAGCTGTTCCCGTGACGGCTGTGGTCGACCGCCGATTCAACGGTCCGCGTCAAGGACGCGTCGCTTGCCTCCGCCGTTGGCGCCTGGCCTCGGGGCAGCGGCGGTCGGCGGCCAGGTGGGCTCGACCCCGCTGGGCACCGCGGGGTCTGCGTCCGCCGCTCCGGGACGCCCCGCTGAGCCATCTGCCCCCTGCCCCGTCCGAAGTCGCCACGCCGTCGCTGTAACGGAAGCACAGCCGATTGATGGATGGCCGCGCTGGCGATCGCAGGACTCTGACGACCCCGCGGATTAGCGGTCCAGCTTAGATCAAAGGTGGCCGCATTATTGTCATCACTTTAATAAGGTGTGTGCCGAGATCGCGTGTCGTTGGAAATCGGATCAAGCCTGCTATCGGAGGCTGCTCTATTGTTCGTTCCAGTCTCACGTGGACGCAGGCGTCTTGGGCCTGCTTGCCTTTCTCAGTTGCTCCATAAACGCTGCATGCGATTGAGAGACCGAAATATATAATATACCAAACAATGCGTGTTTCGTTTGAGCCGGCAACATTCCTTTCGCCTGACCGCGTGAGCAACTAGCGACAAAAGAAAATGTTCGTGAACGAGCGGTTCTGTTGAAGATAAACCAGATTTCAAATAAAACTTGTTTGCGAGCTGTGGCTCAGTTCAAGTGCGATATTAGAATTCGCAGTAATAGATTCAGAATATACTTAGTCAGTCGAAGAATCTTCCCCGTGTCGCGAGGCAGCGTGAAAACAATTTGTGTACATGCTTTCGTCGACCTTTTGAACTAACTCAATGATGAAGGTTTATACCCCCGGTGCCCTTCTCTGGATTTGATTTCGTTTCTGATGGAGTTCGGAAACTACCAGGCATAGTGACAGCCTCTCAATGCAAATGACGCCGTTTTGTCACCGACAGCAGCATCTTGTTTTAAGTGACCTTTGTTTTCCTCGTTTTTACCGATACTGTAAGAACCTTTATTTTCGCGGCCAATTTTTTTTCGAATCGGTCACAGAAGACGTAATCGCGGCCACTAAGTTTCGTGAATTCCATACGCCTGCATTGAAACTCTTAAGAATCGAAATTTTCGCGCGCCCTTAATTTTCGCGAATTGTTTAATTCGCGAAATTCACGAAAATTCAGGGATCGCGAACATTAAGGGTTTTACAGTATGACTTATTTGTTCTGTTTTATGACGTTAATTGCATTCTTACAGTCATTAACCCTCTTTATTTCTATAGAACTAAACAATAAAACATCCACGAATATTTCTTTTCGAGATATGGCAATGTCATTCGCGAGGGTCGGAATAGCTTTATATGTAGATGTTGGCGCTCTCTCTTCCCTGTTGTAACTTACCAAGATGTTTGCAAGGATTATTTGCGGGCGCTGAGCGCTGTTTTGAGCGTGCTATCTGCTGTCCAATATCACAATAAGTGCGTCCACTTCACAGATAAATATTGCGGCGTAGTATGTTGGCTTTTCATAAATCGTCGAAGAACTGAGAGACACATGATGGAGGCATTTCCGATCTTTGCGAATGGGTTCGGGCATCATACTTTAAACATCGATATTGACTGCCGTTCAGTCAACACGCCTATGTTCTCCGTATTTAGGGCCGCAACGGTTTCGTCTACATCCGACGGGCATCTGCGTGATTGACGATATGGAACCGAGGGTCCGCTATTTACACCCTGTGACCAATGGACTACGTCCTTCGCTTGTCCTTGCTGTTTAGAAACAAAATATTCAATTCGCGCTATTACTGCCGACATTGAAAACATCCGTAATGGATTTTTTTTTTCAATTTTAAGCGCTTCAAGAATTTACGTGTTGATTGTCCAGTCTCAAGTACGTCCCCGCCGTGAACTCTCCCTGTAAGCGTCAAACCCCTTGGTTCATCGGGCTTGCATGTAATAACGAGGCACGGATGCGATATTCCTTCATTCCTGGTCACACGCCCAGAACGTATCTAAATCCTGGATGCATGGATGAATACGACCGATCCTATTCAACGGTGCAGTGACCTATGATATGTAACCTTTTGTTTGTTTGTTTGTTTTGTTTTATTGGAACTTTCGACAATACAGGATTGTCATGGTGCTGAGGCAAAAGGTGACAGTAAGTCACCTTACCAGGCCCCTAGCACCAGACTACACTTGCAGCAGATGCAGCAGGCAGACTAGTGGTACAGTGTTACAGTTAACCATAAACAAAAACAAAAATACACAGATAGTAACTAGATCACTACACTACATGTGCTCTTGCAATGAAAGATAAACGAGCAACAATATACAACAAACATTTATGACCTAGATTACTACAATTACATCTGTACACATAATTTAGAAGACAACAATATTATGCGGAAAGTAGAAAAGATGTTTTTGATTGTTTTCTGAAAGTCAAGAGGTTTGAATTATGTTCGATTATATCGATCAAACCAGGATGGAGGTTGATTTGTTCTAGTTCTGATTTTTATAAAGTTTATATTTCTAAAATTGTAGTGTGCATCAGTATTCGTATATGTAGAAAGGAATAATTCGCGGTCAGTTTTAACTTGGGAGAATATAACCTCAGACAATCGTTGATTATACAGTGCCTCAATATTCAGTATACGATGTTGTTCAAAATATTGGGATGTATGACCGCGGCTTGATAGGTTTTGTATAAACCGTATACTTTTTTTCTGCATTAAATACAAACTAGTCATATTACATTTAGATGTAACCCCCCAGACAAGTAAACAATAGTGCAGTCGCGAATGAACAGTAGTAAAGTAGAGCTGACGCTTTAGCCATATTGGTAGTAAGGCACGAAATCTATTCAGCATACCAATAGACTGTTCAATGTTACGCTTCACAAAATTTACATGACATGCACAGCGAAGGTTTTCATGAAAATGTATGCCTAAGAATTTGTATTCGTTAACCCTTTCTAGTGACCGTGACTGAAATACTATTTCGGTAGTAAGGTTTACTGGTCTATTAATTGAAGAAAAAATAATCTATTTTGTTTTGTTAACATTTAGAAGCCGTTGATTCGCATCAAGCCACTTCGATAAGCTTTTTAGCCATGCGTTTGTGACAGGAATAAGAGATGATAAGTTCCTGGATGAAAAAACAAAACAAAAACACTCGTGCCATCGGCGTAAGTACAATGTCTGGGGTATTGGGGATAGCAACAATGTCATTGATATAAAGAAGGAATAGCATAGGTCCTAATATAGATCCTTCCGGAACACCCAATTTTATATAGTCATTGTCTGATGCTATACTATTAGCTACCACAAACTGAATATGATTTGACAGATAACTGCGCAACAGATTAAGCGAAAGGCCTCTAATTCCGTAGTGTGGAAGTTTATCAAATAGAATATTATGTTTGATAGAGTCAAAAGCTTTGTTAAAATCTACGAAGATGCCTATAGTGTGGGATTGACTTTCTATATTGCTGATAAGTTTTTCTCGGATCTTAAGTAAAGCTGACTCAGTCGATTTACCTCTCTGAAATCCATATTGGTTTGCAGAGATTAGTTGGTATTTATGAAGATGATTAATTATTCTGGAATGTATTACTTTCTCTACTTTTTTTGAAAAAAAGTGGGAGTATTGCTGATACTATCAACAGCACCACCTTTGTGCAAAATGGAAATTTTAGCAATTTTCATTTTTTCGGGAAAGATTCCAGTAGATAAGACCAAGTTGGTTACGTGGCAGACTACGTTAGATATTAAATCTGAAACAGATTTATTTGGCACCGCTTTTATTTCATCATAACCGCTGGAACAACTTTTTTTAAGATCACTTATTAGACTGACAATTTGTGTGGGGGTAGTTGGGTGAAGAAACGTAGTATGCGTGAGATTGTGCTTTATGTACTTTTCAAAATTTTCAGTGGTCGTTTGTTCGGAGTCTCTAAAGGTTAAAAAATGTCGATTAAACTCGTTAGCAAGAGCCTTTCCGCTTGAATTTTTATCGCCTATTTTTATTTTGGTTTTTACACTCTTTCGTGTCCTCTGCCATAAGCTTTTTATAGTACGCTACGTTTTCTGAGGATCATAGCAAATGTCATGCGAACTTATCAGTATTGTAGCGAATGCGAGACTTCTTAATATCAGCAGCTAATTTGTTTCTAACTTTTTTCAACTGTCGCAAAATAGATAAGTCTCTGCTTAATATAAATGCATGATATAGTTTGTTTCGTGCCTTAATTCTTTGCAATAGGTCTAATGTTATCCACGGATTTCTTTCTTTTTTTTTACTTTTTTATTATTACGACAGGGAATGCATAATCATAGAAGCTGATAATTTTGTTCAGGAACAAATCGTAGGCATCATTGGGATTTACCATCTGTGATATTTCACTCCAGTCCACTGAAGCTACAAGTTGACGAAAGTGCTCAATTTTTTTCTCGGTAATGATTCGCGCGGAGGTGTTTGTATTCATTTGTCTGGCAGTATGTGACAAACTTTTTGGAATAAAAGAAAACAGTGATAAATGATCACTTCTATCAGTTGTAAGTACACCTGCCTCAATATCGTTTTTATAACAGCTCGTTAAACATATGTCGATTAGCGTTTCACTAGAATCTGTAATGCGAGTGGGTATATCAATTATATTTGAGAAACCGTTTGAGTATATAATATGAATAAATTCATTAACTACATTAGATTTTTGCAAATTGTTAATATTGAAGTCGCCCATAACTACGACAGGCATTTTGAACGTCGAAAAGAATTCTAGTATAGGTTCAACAAAACGAAAGAACTCATCTAATGACCCTGAGGGAGGCCGGTAGATAACACCAAACACAAACGCGTCTGGTTTCACAAAAAGCGATTCAAAGTTTTGAATAATAATGGTGTACTCAGGGATGACCTCGTAAACAAAATTGTCCTTTATATAAAGGGCAACACCACCGCCTTTTTTTATTTGTTGTATATACGGCTCCGCTTGGGTAACCTTCGAATTGTACCACATCATCGATACTAGTAAACCACGTCTCACTAAAAGCCATTGCATCAAATTGAAGGTTTAAAGAGGATAAGAAAATACTGACGTCATCTCCTTTGTTTTTTAGGCTACACGTATTTAAGTGATAAAAAGAAAAGGAGGCGGGCTGCTTATGCCTCACAGATCTGAAGCTACGAAAAGAACCAGCATCATGATAGCAGCGACAGTGATTCATTAGGTCCTCCATTCAGAGCAACAAACACAGCGTCTAACTTATACTGACAGCCCACATATTTTATCTAGGTCAGCTTCACACCCGATAGCGATTGCACGCTCGCCCGGGGCTTTGCGCACGAACAACTGGCCGTTCTTTTGCCAAGCAAACTGGTATTGTTTTTCTTCAGCCTTCACCCTCATCATCCAGAGTAGCGTTTTGTTGTGCGGTGTCAGATTTTCCAGAAAGTACACGCTTTATTTAACGTTCTTCAGATGTTGCTTTTTTGCCATCCACTGGTCACGTGTAATGCCTGACACGAAGTGAACGAGCACGGTGGGTGCCTTGCCTGGTTTTGGAAACAATCTGTGAAGTCCTTCTACCTCGTTTTGGGATAGTTTTGGCAGTTCCAGTTCGTCCGCTAGCTCGTTTAGTTTACGGAAAAGGTTTTCATTATCACTTTGTGGCAGACCGTGTATTTCCAGGTTCTGAGATCTTCGATGCACATGCACGGTTCCTAGAAACGCCGTTTGGCCCCCTACCATCCCGATCTCGCACTTGACACCCTCGTTTATCCGCCTGACAAAGCGGCGAATCGGTGATGTGGACGTCTCGAAAGCATGTCCGCTGTCTTTACAACTCCAGCGGCAGGACCGCGATTTGTTTTTCTCTGCATATATTCTGCGGGCGACATATGCGTTTCTTTTTATGTACTCTGTACTAGGGGTGGCCAGAGTGACATTGGGTTAGAGCCGCAGACAAAACTACAAACGTTTAGAGAGCCACAGGGAAAAAAAAAAAACAGAAGAGGAAAAACAAGGGGGGGGGGGGGCTATTTTTAACGAGAAACGATATGGAGGGAACAGTCCTTTCCAAAGGGGACGAGTATAATTGTCGACTACAACACATAACACTGGGAAGCAGAATGTTTCTTCAACCGGTACGCAAAAATGAATGCGTGGTTCGCTATAGTCACTGCCCCTGACGCCTCTTATGCGTATAATACGCTTCAGAATTCTTTCTATAAAACAAAATCAAAGAAACAGGGCTATTAGACACATTTGTTTGTCAAAAAAAGCAGTCCAGCTGTGTATGTACGTAGTGTAGTACAAAGCTGTCAAGACTGGAATGTTTTTTTTATTTCCACTTTTTTTGTTTTGTGGACACAGGAGGGGAAGTGGGGCACGCTTACCAGGAAGCCGCGAGCCACGAGCCGCACTTGACTTCGCTTAATTTTGCGGTGAGATTCGGGTCCACCGATATGCGCGCGCTTGTGTGTGGAAAGGGGGGAGGAGGGGGGGGGGGTCGTCTCTTTTTTTGTTTTTGGCGGAAAACCTTAGCCAGAAGATATCAACACTTCGGGTTTTGCTAATACTCGCCGTTACGTTCCCGGTATTCTTGAACGTCAGTCCCCACTTCTTTCTGTTTTGTATTTATGTCTATCGAATTCCGGGAGATCATGCGCCGAGTAGCTTTGACGTACACTTTCTTGTGGAACAACAGCGCCAAGCTAAGCTCGACACGTTAAAGTGGAACGACCTTGCTTAACCACTTAAAAATATATATATATTTTTTTTATTTACGGAGGTTTAAAACTACTGTTTTGTAGTGGACGTTGTCGTTCCGTCCGCCGCCCCCGAACGTTATGACTGTGGCCAGTCGATGAAGTTTAACTGCTTCCGGCAAACCTGGATCGTAAAAAGAGATGCTATTTATATTTTTATATAGAAATGTAAGTGTCACGGAGCGCCGCGCACTCGTAATCAGGTGGCAAAAAAACCGCTAACAAGGAGCGCCTGTTCAATATCCGTTAATTTAACAACTATTCTACCGCCTACTATTCTCTCGGATTTGTACTTGTGAAAGGGACGCAATTTCGGTTGCCCTTCCCCGTCACTGTTCTTAAATAGCTCGACGTCGACGCGTTACGACACTGGTGACCTACTCTCGTTTAATTACGTTGTCACGTTCCTGTGCCCCGTTATTTTTTTTTTTTTAATTTCATTTTGTAGCTTTTGCACGTGGTGTGAGGCGCGTGCGTGTCGAGGGGGGAGTTGTGCGTCCCTTCGCTCGTAGATCCCAGCCGTCGCACGTAGGCGCGCAGCCAAGCTTGAAATGATGTGCGGTCGCTTTCCCTCAGGGAAGCGGGTGGGGTTTAAACGCCAACTGGAGTTTAGCCTTGCCTCGACATCGTCGCCTTTAACAACAACAGAGATTTCAGCCACCAATACAGTCAGAAGATCGGCTCAAACTAAACAACGCCAACAGCATAGGCAAAAACATTAAAAGGCCCCCCCCCCCCTCCCTCCCTCCCTCCAAAAGAGACAATCGGACTATCAGAAACAACCAAGGTGTGGGACTGAGTTGCAGATGCGGGCTACTATTTGAACGAGGACCTCGTAATTTACCGTCCCGGTGGCATTTTTACAGCGTTCCGTGCTTTCTGTCTCCCCTCTTCTCCCCAGTTGTCGGAGCTACTTTTGCCATTGCGTCTTTTTGCAGCCCCGCTGGATCCTGTGTTTGTTCGCCAGGGTGACCCGACTCTCCTATAGCTGCCCTGTTTGTCCTCTGCCGGCGACTGTTGGTGGCGCTCGGGGAAATGGACTTGTCTAGTTGGACTCATTTCCGCATTACGGGAAATCGTAAACTATCCCGTCTTTGTCGGCCCGTCTCTCCGCCTCCTCTCCGCCGGTGTCCCTCGGCTCGTCCGCCGGAGCTCGGACGACATCCGGCCATGGGAAGACCCGTACCTCGAAGGACGCACCCGTGTTTTGACTCTTGGGCTACGCCGTGGCTAACGGCATTTATATTTTGCGTCTGGGCTCGCCGTGGGGGCTCGTTTCTTTGGCAGCAACCGGAACTGTTGATAGAGACCCGCGCATGTATGTGCACTGCAGCCCATGGACAGAAACTATGACGAACGATGTCTCAAATTGACTGTCTCGACTCGTGCATGTTTTTACGCCTGGTTTCGTGATGACGTCGAATTATGATCATCGATTGAAAGTGACTTTTGCGCAGATGCTGTAATCCTGGTTGTAATTTAAGACAACTTTTCTTTACTTAAATTACAAGTTTGTTGTATCAGGTTGCGTAGATGAAACGCTGGTAGAGTTATGCGCTTGCACCAGCCCATTTCATGACCTGCGTACCTTAACTTTGAAACGGCGCACAGATGGTACGATGAACGAGGCGCGTGCATATATGTCGTCTTATTTACCTCAGCAAGTTGATTTTGTTTCCACCCGGTGTTTGCAGTGAGAGGCGTCTTAACATGGCGTGTACTGCTCCATACTGGTCACACAGAAAACAGCCGTTCTCAAACGTTCATGTATGAAATATGGCAGTGTTTCGAAGGGTCTTTGAAAAAGACGTTTGAAAGATCTTTGGCAGAACCGCAGCAATAAATAACTTGACAAGCAACTTTATTTTTTCATGCTAATGCAATTCCTCAAATTTGGATTTTGAATGGTCCGATGGATAGATGTCTTAATAATAATAAAACAAGATTTTTGCTGTAATTATTGGCGACAGACGATATAACGACCTGCTCCTCTGCGCTTCCTTGCCCATTGTTTCGCTTCTCCGCATAGCTCTGCCGCATCACTATACTCGTGGACAATATTCTGTGACAGTTCAGAAGAACTGCAGAGTGGTCGTACACAACTTTGACCGGCGTTCAAGGTGCTCGAATTCCCTTGCGCTCCTAGTTTTGACTGCGTAGCCACGGAAAGTGGGCCAAGAATATAATAATGATCACTATCCCGAACTTCCTTCTCTAGTAACAACCGAATTTACTGCCTGTGGCGTATTTGAGGTCGTAAACAGCTAGGAGAAAGGTAGTAGCGCTCATAGAGAGGTAGCAACTGCAGTTACTGTCGGTTTGGTAACTTTTTTTTTTAACAGCATACGCCATTATGCGATACATAACAGCCACAGTTTTACTTTAGAAGCACTATATAATGCAACCGCAGAATCACTCCACATGCGCATTTTTAGCAATAAAAAAATACGCGGAAAGGAGGTGTTGTGGCACGAACTTTACATTATTATTTGCGGCGGTGAGCGCCACAAAAAAAACTTGCAGACGAACTTGGTGCGACTGCACCGATCCGACCGGACGAAGATGTCAAGACCGTTGGAGCATTTAAGCCAGGGGGAATGTGTCATTTAACGTTTCTTCATAAGGAGCTGCCTCGCATCATGACATATGTGTGCCCAAACGCTTAAAAAGACACTGCAATGGAAAAAAAAAAAGTGTTTTTC
Source organism: Ixodes persulcatus (assembly GCA_013358835.2). Taxonomy (NCBI): domain Eukaryota; kingdom Metazoa; phylum Arthropoda; class Arachnida; order Ixodida; family Ixodidae; genus Ixodes; species Ixodes persulcatus. The sequence goes on from JABSTQ010011207.1 coordinate 775,055, forward strand.
TCTTAAAGGGCATATATGGGACATGCTGCTTTTTTAATCATTTTTCACGAAGAAAAAGCGCAATATTTACGCCGTTAGACGGAATTTAGGTGGAGGTCACAGCTCACTCTAAGCCCCGCCCACAGATCAGTGGCCGCGCCCATTACTACTGGATTGACTTGGCTGCTCGACCGAACACGCTAACAAGCCTAGTGTCTCCTTGTCGCGACATCCGGTGCGTTTAGTCTGGCAGCCTTTAGCATCGTCTGCTAATTCACTGCCGTTTATCTTCGTCTGCGATGCCTGTAAGACGCGGACATGAAATCTGCGCGTCCGCGTCCGTTTTCGCTTTCGTCCGTCTGCTCTTCCGCCCCCGTCTCAAAACTTCTACAACGCTCGCGAGACTCGACCATAAAAGCGGCGTTCCAGCGTTCCATTATGCCTGAGCGTCGGTCCAATACAAGTGGCTGTCAGCGTCTGTCGATGTGCGGTAAAAAGCGACCGAGAGGACGAAAAAAAAAAAAAAATGAATATGCACTCATTTTATCTTTTATGTTTTTTATGTGTTTTTTTTTTTTCGCTTGGCATCCGCGAGCAGGGTGAGTTAGCGTCATGACGCACAATTAAAACGTGACCTAAAAATATTCGTTTTGGCAGACCAGATGCACTGCAAAATTTGAGAGCTACTTTCTTTTCGAAGCGAAATGACGGGAGCATACCTGGACTAACTTGATGCGAGCCGAACGCCCGATTGCCTCCAGCCAAACGGCTCACAAAATCCTACCTGCCTAGGCATCTTGGTATTGAAACCATAGTTGCAATCATGACGGTTGCACAATTCACCGAGCAGCGGCCGCTTTTACGGGAACCAACATCTTCATTCATCATCAACACGCGCAAAAAAAGAAATCAAGCGAGGTCAATCAAAATAGTGAATCTGGGACGCAGGCTATGGCCAGCCCCGCTACGAAAACAAGCATCCGTACAGCGCTTCCGTTGTTGTTGTTGTTCAGTGCTGTTACACACGAGAAGAGGGGGTGCCTGCACGTAATGGTAGCCTCCTTGGGCGGGGGCAAGACTCGCACAGGCGGGGAAAGAAGGTGAGAAGAGAAGAGGGGTTAAGGCGCGTACTTGCGACAATTGTTTTCTGCAAACTATGTCGGTTAATGAGATCTTCCTCTCAACACCTCTGTGAGCTGAAAACGACCCGCACTTATAAATATTAAGGAGTTCAACGAGCTCGTCAATTGACGAGCTCAGAGCTCGTGTAGCACTCCGCAGACGCCAGCAGCCATGTTTATTGTCGTTTGAAACCGAAGCGGAAAGGCAATCTCGAGATATTTTGGAAAACAATAATCACTCTATCTAGATTATTTGTTCCGAAACATAAACTAATTGTGGACTAATATAGTTTACGGCACGCAGATACAATTTTGAAACCAAAATTTCACACGTCAATCATCTCTCCAGCCAGTGAGAGTTGTAAGCACGGTGTAAGCACGGGGCGGGACTTAGTGGGCTGCAGCCTCCACCTTCTCCACCTAAATTGCGTCTAACGGCGTAAATATTGCCATAAAAACGTTTTTTAGATATGTTTTTATAGTACGTGTCCCATCTAGACCTTTTAGACATTTTTTTGTTCTCATTGCAGTGTCTCTTTAAGAACGCCTTTCGCATGGAGTTTTTATCGGGGCAGCGTTGTGAGAAGCAAATATTCAGCAGACGGTTACCCTCGTTATTGCAGGGATGTACGGCAGGGCTGTCCAGGGGCCAGCTGTAATCGCCCATTCCCAGTGTTTGCTCGAGTACATAAAACGTGCCGGAGGGGTGGGCGATTACCGCCACCGTCCCATTGTCGTCCCTCCAGTTTACGATATTTGCTACATGCACAACATAAATCGGCATTATCGCGGTGTCCGCGCACTGTTGGTATACGCGGATATCTGCGTCCTGTAACGGCTGATTCTTCTTTGAATATCCAAGAGTGCTCACGGCGGAAACTGCTTGCCCCCCCCCCCCCCCCCCCCTTTTTCTTGACATCCCGAGGTGTCTTTTGGAAAGTGCCTACATCCGGGTTTCGTGATGGAGACGCCCCTCCCTCTCTTTTGGGTGGGAGAATGAAAGCTTATCGCTTGCCGACGAGCATGCGTATGTACGGGCTTGTTTCCTCGCATTGAGTTTACCTGCAAATAGTGGAGGCTTGTTTTTTAACGTGAATCGTTCTTCTTTGGCTAGGTGTTCGGCACTTTGTGAAGCCCAAAAGTGAAGCCTGGTTAAATGCGTGGCCGCGAGGCTCGACACTGATTGGTTGACGGGTGGGAAAGGAGAAGTGAGGTGCTCGACACTGATTGGTGAACGGTGAGATCTTGTGACCAGAGGGGTGGGCGAGGAGGAGCTCGATCACATGTGCGCAATGAGCGTTTATCAGCCCGATTAGCTGTAGTATCGCTTCATTCCAGGGACAAGTATATCCCGAAGTGTGCACATGGTACGGGTTAAACTATCCGATAAAGAGCCCCGTGAAGGTAGGCGTCTGGCGTCAGGAAACTCAGAGCATCGCTAAACGTTTATGATGCTAGAACATTTCGCGTATGCAACACAATTTCCTAGCAATTTGCCATATTTAGGTTTTTCATAAAGAAGGGGGGGGGGGGCGGGGGGGGGGGGGGGGGGTAACAACTATGGGGCTGTCCTAAACCGAAAGTTTCGTCACCGCCTTTCTAGCATTGTACGGGACCTAACAGCACTTACGATCATGATGGAGCGGTGCTAGCATTCAACACGAAGAATAATCCTGTACTTCGGATATCGCAATCTCCGTTTACCTTTTGTGATTTCCTTTTCTTTTCTCTCTCCTGGCGTTGAAGTGTAGGAGGCTTCTAGATGGCGAGTTATACTTATTCATCTGATTCCCGTTTCCGGCAACCCTAGCACGCAGCTCGTTGAGTTGGATCTAGTGAGACGATGTAAAATAGGCCCTCGAAAGCGCAGCGAATTGTGAACATTATTGAAGCGGGTCTGACGCGAAGCGTTTCTTTCGAAGCGAGCGATTCGCGCTCTTTGGCTCCGGACAATAGGCGCGATTTGCAACCGCGCTCGGATCGCAGGTGGCGTTTGAAGAAAGCGCCCGCGGGACTCCCATTGTGTCGATCGAGAAGCGGATCCGTCTTTGAGCCTCGTGTTTCAGAGCCGTCGAAATCGATCACTTTTTTGTTTTTCTCGCTTTACTTATTTGCGTGTTGACTCGAGGGACCGAAACACCGTTCGGGAAGATCGCCCGAAGAATGGGTGCCAGCCTTTGGCGCCACAATACGCTGATATTGTTGTTTTGTTTGCTCTGCCGCGCTTCTGCAACCTGCGCCGTAACCCGAGTTTTGTCGCTCGGGCGCCTTTCGGTGACTCCGGCGGAGGCCTGTTTCCTACCCGCACGTGATTTTGCAACTGCCTTTGTGCCGAATCGGTCGTGACCCCTACCGGCGTGCCACTGCTTCTTTCGACTCGCACGTGAGTTTTCTTTGAAAGTAGCATAAGAAAGATCGCGCACAAATATGGTAGGGCCTGGTACTAAAAATCGTTACATGATTAATCTGTGGTGTTTAATCGGCTACTCAGTTTAATGGGGAGGCCGAAACAATTGCTAGAGTATCGCGTAATTATAAATTTGACATTTAGCTGCACTGCCGAAGTCGGTATAACGGCGATGAAGGAACTGGACGTTTTAATGAAATCCTTATATTTTTTAATTGGTTTCTTTTCGTTATATTCAAACGCTCTAGGCTGGTGACAGGACCAGAGAGGACAGATAGGAATGCATACACTTTTGTTTTGGCGTCATGTTGCCAACTTCTGAATACGATGTAAGTATAATTGAAAAGCGTTCGATACGTGCTATAAACCTAGAAAATGTATTTAAGCGCATGGTGGTGGGATAAACTGCAAAAGAAGCGTCGCGGCGCTTTACTGGTCCTGCACACCCCCTCCTTGCGTGCAAGCTAATAAGAACATAGTTTTACAGATATCATTGCAATCTAGTCAATATGTTTTATACTTCAGCGATTGTTTCTTGCGATTACAATAACTAGGAGTACATACATGGCGGTCCGTGGTTGTGTACTTTTAGAAAATGCCATCCCGGAGAGCAGATGTTTCGCCAGTGGTTGAATTATTGATGGTGAGTTTTATAATATCGAATGTGTTGCCCGTGACCATCCGGTAGGAGGGTCCATCAAATTATTCGACGATCGCGGATTAATTGATTAATCGGCAGGCTTATCGATTAATTTCCCAGACCAAAATAAGTATTTATTACGAATTACCTTCCTCGACTAGACGTAGTAATGTTAGCGTCATAGTTCGAGCTTTCAGTAGTATGAGGTTGAGCACCTCTGTAGCATTGTCGTGTCTATAGGCCTTTATGACGCGGAACCGTAGAAGCGAGACAGGGTGGCGAATATCACGCCAAATGGGACCATGCATGCCCCGGGTCAAGATGAAGTCACCAGATAAGCCACACCTTGAGTATCGGCAGTAAATTTCCCGGTGTTCTTGCGGGCGCCGCCAATTTGGAATTTAGTGAGGAGCCGGCGCAGTTGGGCGATCATTACGATACCAACATTCGACTTTTCGAGTTCTAGATGCGATGTCAGGAAGCTTTAGCGCTATCGTCTTTCTCCGTCGGGGACTGTTTTGACATTTCTGAGGGAGAAAAAGTCGGTTCCTACGATTTCAGATATACCTCAAGATAACTGCACAACGATGATTTTGAGCACCGAGATGGATGAAGTTTCGTTAGTTTGAAGCGTACGTTTGTTTTCTTTAGTTCGAGACTGATGCCCCTGAACCTCAGATGGTCGACTCAGCTTGTGCTGCTTGGGAACTAGCAAACCAGGAACGGAACAATCAAACACGCGATCGAACATCTTTACTCCAACCATCCATCTTTCTCGTCATGGAGGCCAGTACACGCCGAAGGCATGCATTCTTATTTTTCGTCCCGCAGACTCCTCAGCTGGTCTAAATTTCTAAGTGCTTCGGTACACAGCGTCTCTCAAAATTCGAAGTTCCTCGGCAGGACAGTAGGCGTTGCGCGGCAGACGAACATGTCACTCAACTAGTCTTTTGTTGCTTGGGAGTAATCCCCCGAGAGAATGTCCCGCTCTATTTTCTTCTCGTTTCAAAAGGTACGATATGCTCTCCGATTGAAGAGTGGCGGGTATACCCGCAAAAGTCGGTTTACACATTGGCGTTGGCCGGTGTCGCCCTTCCCCTTCAGGTTTCGTGTGCGGCTTTTTCTGCGAGCACGCGTACATGCGGGGAAGACAGCTTGCCGTGACAAGCGCGGGTTCGGTACGAGGCCGGGAACTTGGTAGTGGATTGGTGAAGATTCGAATTGTTTCTCGGTTATCGCGCGTGTAGGGGGGTTCTCTCGACTAGCTTATTCTTGCGAGGAGAAGCCAGGACATCGGGTTTTTCGAGATATAAGATCAGCAACGCGGGACTATATTCTTCGTTACGTAGTCACAAAAAATCCCGTTGGTAAGGTGTTGAGGCTTGTGTCGAACCCGCTTTTTAAAATCATCGAGAAATGGAAACCATAGAACGCGTATGTTTATTGCTGGCTTCAATGTGCCCAGCACGTGAAATGTTTATGCGCATCAGCCGAAGGATTGAACAGGACCTCATATCATGTTGCAGCCTCTGTCGCATATTTCTTTCTTTCCTGAAAACGGCGCATGCGCTAGAACGGAATTAAACAGCACCAGAAATCGATTCCACCACTCGCCTTCTTCCGTTCCTCAGGCGCCTTTGGTATCCTTTTTTTTTCCGTTCATTCCGAGCGGGGAAACAATTTCTCGTTTTAAAATTCTTCCCCTTTCAAAAGAAGGGAAGAGACGAATTGGCGAGAGCGGGTTCGCGCACGCGGCCTCGCCTTCCATCCGCTCTCCCCATCACGCGCATGCGCAGCGGGGCGAAGGGGGTGGAGCGTTTTAAAAATGCATTCCCATTCGATGAAAAGCGCGGCGGTGGATGCAAACTTTTATATGGGGCTTTCGAAGCGCGTTCGTTTCGTTTCTTTGCTGGCTGAGCGGCCGCGAGAGGGCGCCCGCGCCGGGGCTTCCGCCCCCCGCCTTTCTCCTCGGGAGCTCTCCGGAGAACACTGGGTGCGCAAAGAAACAAACAAACTAGTAAAAAAAAAAAAGGAACGGGGAGCGGATTCTAGAAAAGCGGGAGCCCCGGGAGTGCGGAGCGAGGGCTCGGGCCGCAGCCCGTCCTTCCCTTCTCCGATGCAGATGCGGGCCGTAATGCCATTCGCCGGAGGCCCCGAATACGTCACCTTTTCTCTGGCCAATGTCTCGTGGCCCTGTCTCTGCCGCCGCGTCGCTTCTTTGTCTTTTGCGCGTGCTCTGGACGCTCCGCTCGGCTCGCTCCGGGGAGCGACGCCTTCCCTCTCGGGAGCAAAGGGGAGGGTCGGCCGCCGCGCCGCCGACCGGAACGACCGGAGCACCGGAGCCCTGGAAAATGTAGAATCCTCTTTCGGCTCTGCCGCCTTCATCTTCCGGAGCGCCAACGGGGTGCGAGGCGGGGAGGAGCGGCGGAAAGGTCGGAAAGGAGCAGCATGAATAACACCGGCTCTGGCGAACGGATGTGGAGGAACTTTGTCCGGGTCCCTCAGCACCACTGAACGCGAGAGTGTTAAAAAAAGGAAATCTTAGCTAGATTGTTTTGAGCGGTCTTCGCGTTTTTTTTTTCTTGTGTTAGTTTTTTTTTTCATTGTCTTTTTAGTTTTATTGTTGTGTTCTTGTGTATCGCTTGTGGCAGCAGTGCAACAAGAGAACTCGTGGTGTTTCGCAAAACGGGTAGTGAATTCGAGCTGCTTTTGTGTGGCTGTTTCGGTGCGAGACGGTCACGGGATCGGGAATTTCTTACTGTTCCACGGTCTACTGTTTTTGTTTGGGATTACCCTATGTACACCCGCCGGCAATATGAAGGTGAACTCCTTACCTAGTGTCTTGCCTGTTTTACGGCTCCATAAAGCTATATTAACTCTCAACGTCTCAAATGGTACGTGGCCAAGGGTCTAAAATTTGCGTTCTAGCCCTCTTCTGGAACAGAGCTTGTTCCAAGATTTGCAGGAGCATCAAAAACAAGAAGAGGGCTGTTCACCTTCATATCGCCCACGGGTGTACGTTTAGTTAGCCCAATTGATTCTTTTATCGACGAACCATCTTCCAAGTAACAGGCATAAAGACGTTAATATAACGGCCCAGTTGACTGACAACTTTTTTGTGGGTGTGAATTGAATAAAAATGAAATATGGAAATTAAACCGCTCTGGTCACTTTTTGTCGGATGATAAACTGTTTAAAACGTCACAGCGGGATTCGTACTCGTTGGTGGTCGAGGCGTAGAACTGTCGATGAATCTGGCAAAATGAAATAATTGGCCCTCGGTTCAACTTTGGCCGCACCTGTAGCGCTGTTCCTTGGCGGGTGCAGCCAAGGAGGGACGCGCTGGCTGAAAGACGCAGTCAATTAACGGAGCGCCAATGAGCCGTTCGGCGAGTCCCGGCGAGGGTCACCGGGCGGCTTGCGGCCAGCCAGATGACTCACTCGGCCGCGTGGGCGGAAGGAGCCACCGGACGAGAGGCCGGGTGCGAAACGAGTCGGGCCCGCAATTACGCGGGGGGCCACTCTCCCGCGCATGCGTCGACAGACCGCGGTGGCGCATCGATCGCTTGTTTACTGCGCCGCCAGCCGGGCCGGGGCAGCCATGCAAAGCGGGGTTCACGCGCCGCCCGTCCCCCTTTCCGCCCGGGGCCCCGGCGAAGGTGGTCCGACGCCGGTGGCCGACCCCCCGCCATCCGTCACAACGGTGCACACCCTTTGGCGCTCGGGCGTCGCTGGCGGGGGAGGCGACTGCGCCCCCCGGGGCTCTGAGGAATGGCCGGTCCAGCTGTGGCCAGGCAGGGGGCGCAAGCGAACGGCGGTTCGGAAGTCCAAGAGCGCGGAAGACGGGAGCTCGGGCTACGCGAGAAGTTTGGCTTTTGTTTTTCGGAAAACCTCGAGTTTGTCTGGTAGGCACTATCGAGGGAAAATCAATACATATCTTTGATGAAAAGTCCTTAACGAAGTATTCATGGAATTAATATGACTACCGTTATGTATATCTTTCTTATCCTTTGAAGATTCTCATCAGCAAATATAAAATTTCCCTCACATTTTTTTTCTTTGCTAGTGATGAACGGGGGTGGTTATCCGGACATTGTGAATGGTAACTGTAAAATATTGAGGATGATCGATCCTAATACACGACCCTAGCTGCTTAGGCTAAGATGCCTTCGCAGACATTGATTTCATTCTCTGCACCAGATTCTCGTCCGTAGACTTAAGCTTCGTGTCATCCAAGCCCCCTTCGGCAGATATTCGTTAAATGGCTCAGGTGATACATTACATTACAGGTGGTACATACATTATAAATTCTGGGTATCATGTGAAGAAAAACAGCATCCGCTCCTGCTTGGGCCGCATGACTGGCCTGCAATATCTTGTAAATAAATAATTTTAGGGACAATGTGTAATTTTATTGTGGTGTCCCCTCTGCCTATTTCTTTTTGCCTATTGCTTTTATTATCGACGCTTATCACTCCAGAGCCACCCGGAAGCTTTATTCGTGGTTGTACTTGCATCCAGCTCGCAACCTTTGCATTTATTTTAACTTTCAACTCGAACAACTCGTTTAGTGCGCGGGCGTTTACAAATGGAACTGCACAATGATCGCATGAGCTATACCTTCATCTTTCACATTGCACGATATTATTGAATGCATGTTTAAAGACCGTATCTGATACACAATGCAACATGTAACAGGTCTGAACAAAATAAATCTGCAATGGCCCAAGGATCTTGTTCAAAGAGGGGGCGACAGGAGCATCGGAACACCGCTTTCGTTCTCTGACCATGGCAGCCTTCCCCTCTGGAGAGCACAACCCGCACATCTTTGCGGTCTCGGAGCTTATTCGGACAGAATAATCTAACCAGAACTGCATTTGCTTTTAGAGCAGTGAGAAAAGTGTCGTCTGCCGTTTAACCACGTGGGTGGCTATTACGCCATCAATCCGTCTTGGCATCAGAAACTGCAGCTTTTGATTATAATGCAATTAAATGCAAAGGTGCAAGCGAGCTGGACAAGAATGACGAAAATAATCCCCGGAGAAGGGGAACAAGTGGGACAAAGGACGAACACAAATCTCCAAACACAGCTAGGTGACTGGTGCGCGACCGAAAAAAAATCCACCTGGTCCGAGCACTTCGTATTTCCATCCACTGTGAGAAACTCGGAGATTTTTTTTTTTTTAACTTGAGCTCAAAATGCACCATACATTTAGTTCGTTCCGTTTTAAAGAAACGTTTATTAATATTTGTCTGCCTCTTTCAGTTTTATTGTGTATAACCCGCGGATTTGTGGCTCTCTATGCTCGAGGGAGGCAGTTATTGCTTTTTTATAGTAAAGGAGCTTTCAGCCGTACAGTGCCAATGTTAGCGTGTGTAGTGTGATCATATTCACTGGCGTAATAGAAAAAAAAAGAAGGCAATATGTTATTTTTGCATTTTATTTTTTGTCTCGCTTATCTACACTTTGGAAATGGAATCGCCATGTTAGTAAAATTATGAGTCTTGAAAGTTATTGTACTACCGGTGCTGAAAAATGCTGGACTCTGCATTTGAGTGGAAGCTACGTGTGCAGCCAATACTTTGCCTCATATTGTATTGAAATAGTTTCTCGACTTTTCTGCACCTGCGTAGCATCCTAATATTCGTGGTTTGTAAGATGCTTTTGCGCAGCCTTTTGAGTAAATAGAGGCCCCTCTAAGAACGTTTAGCATCTGTCAAGTCCGCCCTATGCTTTCAAACGTTACCTTCATTGTCATTTTGAACGTGAAATGTTTCACCGCCTTCATTCTGAAAAAAGGGCGAAACGTCTTTAAGCCACCCAGCAGTCCTTTAACCGCTAGGTAAATTAACAACGTTTCGCCGATTTTTTTTTTTTTTTTTGTTTGTATTCAGTTTGGAACTAGTAAAACTGCCGCTATGAATAGAATGATTTATGTGGTAAATTTTCTTCAGAATATTTTGTTGCGTGCATTTGTACGTGGTGAGACTTGTCTTGCGAACGAAGAGTCGTGCATTCGGCGGGCTTCTCTAACGACGCTGCCCGCTGCATTGTGGCGTTATTGATAAGCGGATGCATCCCAACGACACTAGGACCCAGTGAGCGGCAACGCGGTTCTCTCCGCAACAATGGACAGCGTCGCGGGGCCGGGGGACCGGACTCGGAGGATGAGGAGGATTCGCGCAGAGGACTGGGCAGTGTGCAAGAGAATCCTGGCGCTGGTCAGCCCCGACCCCCATCGATTTGCGCGGCGTGGGGAGAGGGGACAGTGCAGGGAACAATTGAGCAAATTTCTCATTATCTCCAGACAGCGGAACGGCCACCCCTTCTCGTACCGCGGGGACGCCTTTGGCGCCCAAAGTGGGGCCCCCATCCTCCGGAGGGAAGACGCAAATTCGTACCCTCCGAGGACTCGTTTCGATGACGCTGCGCTGGGAGAGGGGGCTGGCAATCGCTTTGCCGCGTTTACTCGCGTACAGTCCGCCTCGGCGAATGAAGGAGATTCATCCTCGGAAATACGGTGAAGAGGGCAGGTGCCTTGCGCACTCGCGCCACGATTATAGACATAGAAATTAACGAAAAGGACAACGCGGACAGAAAGAAGCGATTCTACAATCGTGGCCTATTTTGCTCTTCGTTTTGTTCTGCGGAGTATTTCTGAGCATCTGGAAGGGCGTCCGCCAGTGTCTCATTCCGTGCATCATGAATTAATGCGAACCTTTTGCAAAAAGAGCAGCTTCGTATGTTCGTCGCACACAGTGGAAGTGTCAGATTGGCAACTTTCCTATGACATTCTAGACAACGCCGTGAAGGATCCAATATATTTTTAACGGGAAATTGTATACTACTGCTCCACATGAGGGATTACTGACTCGTCGTCATTAGTTACTCCACTGTGTATGGAAAAAAACATCCTTCTCATAATAAAATTATAAATAAAACCTCAAGTTTTTATACGTGTTTCTTTTACTTTTTTTTGCGAGTTTGTCGGTGTGAAATTTCTGATGCACAAGCGCACTGCGAGAGTGCGACAAGCTCTTCTTTGGCTCCGATGGAGATTCAACACCGAACTCACACCACCCCATCTTCTCATTATCTTTTTCTTTAAACCAAATTCTAATATGCCCTTAATACAGCGGGTGTTCGGTGCTTGGCAAGATGCCGATTGGGTCCAAATTGAATATATTTCGGTGCTTCCGAAATTTTCCTCACGTGTGTGTCTGTACTCTTCTTTGCCCTTCCGCTTGTTCTCTCGAGAAGAAAGTGGACACGAATGAATGGTCGATCCAAGGAACGTTGGTCTTTCGGGGCACGTCCACCGGCGAGCACAGTATTACTTCACCGCTCCGTACATCGCTTTGTTTCTTGGCAAGGACGAGTCTCTGTGCGGGCACACGCCATAGGCCAGGGAACGTCGGTTCATCTCCTCTTGCACCGATCGTGTTTCGGAGTCCATCTTTTGCGAGTCCGGCGCAGAGCGCCCCCGCTGATCCCATTCCGAGAGACCCCGAAGGTCAGTGGTCAGTTGCTTTTTCTCACTGCTCCGACTTTAGAACAGACGTGTTTTCGACGCTGTCATTCGAATATCAAACAGAGGCGCTCTCTGTTCATTCGCGAATCAACAAGCGCCCGCCCGGGAACACATGTTTCGGTCTTGGGAGCTGACGCGCAGTTCACCGTTTGCTCATGCGTTATTTTGCGCAGCTGTTTGACGATCCTGCTTTGTTGTCAGTCGTGTCGTTCTTTCTTGTATTACGGTAGTATTCCTTGCCGTTACCAAGTAACCAAGGCCACCAGGTTACTCGATACCTGCAGTATTAATCGCGTGATTGTCCATGGTGCCACCAACGGTGATTACTTTCGAATGAACGTCTATGAATACCTTAGTGAAGCACGCTACTGCCGTAATACGGGTGAGTTCGAATATCGCTCTTTATGGGTACCTTCGTCGTGTGTATCCCCTTTCCCCTTCTCGCAACCTGCTTGCGGTGTTAGTAATTGCGATTAGCTCAAAGAAGCGATTTAAGAAAATTGCTTTACATCTGTCCTGCTTTCTCACCTGCGATGGGAAGTTGGTAGGGTCTGTCATTGAAGCTTTTGTGTCGTTTGATGATATTTTTATTGCGTTTTGCTCAACATTGCATAAAATGGAGAACGAATATTAGGAAGTGGAAGCGTTACGGACCGCGGGTCATGCAGGTACCCATTCAGTGTATTGTTGGATTTGACGGCATGAGCTCCGGCTAGCAGCAATGTGCGTTGCATACGCTGTTCAAAATCTTGTTATTGTCCGCTTTTCTTTTTCTTTTTTTTTTTACACACCAGTACGGCATTACGTTTGTTGCCCTTTACAGTTAGTATCCATAGCTGTGCTAAGTCAAGCTATCACGCCAAAGCAAAGTATAATTATCGCTCTCGGCAGATCATTAGTTTTGTAGCTGTATAAACCATAGTAATTAGAAGCCACCAAAGGCGAAGACGGAGACCCCTGGAAAGGACTCAGTATATGCTGATACACTACGCTCAGGCACTTTATAGCTCTCACACCACGTGCAGCTGAGGCCATCGACATAAAACAATGCCCGAAAAACACGCAGGTACAAATGCTATGAAAAGCGAATGCAAATTAGATCTCCCATAAAAGCGGGAATAAAAACAGAGCGAAAATAAAAATGAGGAATATGGAGGCTTCACGCGCCTTTCCTTTAAGTAATAAAATTTTTTAAATATATTCGAATCTTTTGGTGTCATCAATTGAACATTCATTTGAGAATCATGAATGTTATCTTCACTTTTGTTCATAAGAAACCTAAATTTCGCACCTTACCAGGGAAGGCCGGTTTGGCGTTGTGCACAATATATAGGGCCCAGCCCGTGTCCCTGCTTTGTTTAGTTATATAAAAAGGGAAAGTTTGACGGGAGGGTGGTGGATTACGTAAGGAGTTGCCAGGGATTGGCACCGGTACGATATAATCCACGTATGAAAGTTTGTGGAATACTGCTGAAGTTTCGATTGCAAGCGATGCCCCCAGACGAACCGTTTTTGTATACAAATATTGACGGAGTTCTAACTTCTTGTCACGAACGATTGCGGGTAGGCACGTCTGTTTGTTAATGATCGGAGCAGTTGCAACCTCATAGGTACGAGTCGAAATCGATTTATACGACGAAGCTATCTGGATGGCGGATTGCTCATTGTTTATACGGCTCGCACATGAGTATGGCATATGTTTCCTCTTCACTTCGGTTTGCCCGCACGATACTCGTCATTCGCGAGCGCATTAGACACGCCAAATTGCGTAACTGTTTCTTTGCATTGCAACTGCGGAAAACTGCCCTTAAAATTGAGTCCCGAAGCTAAAATGTCAATGAAGTGTGAAAATTTTCGGCATTTTAGTAAGAATTGTTCAAAAAAGTAATACAAAAACGTAAGACTTTTTTGTTTCTTTAACAGGCAGGAACAAAACGTATTTTGTATTAAATTCAGATACTGCTATGTTGGCTTCTGACAGTTTCCGGCACCACACATCTCTAACGGCTGAGCGTCACACGAGTGCTCTTTGAGGTTTCGGCTGGAGCTCATGTCGTCAGTGATCGAACACGAGTCCCGGCGTGACTCGTGCCCAATCTGTGATCGTGTCCATTCTGCCCCCGGTAGGCGACATAGGAAGTCCAGCACTACGGGCTCTTTATCCAGAAAGTGTCGAAGGAGCGCGCTGGCACAAACGGCGGGAGCGTATGCAGGACGCCAGGATAAAGAGAGCAAGCACGCGCTTCGGAGGAAACGAGGAGAGGCGAAATAGCAAGGCCGAAGCTGGGGGTGCGACCACGAAATACGTGAACTTCGTGTCCCATCACATCAAGTTCATCTGCGCGCAAAATACATTTGGTGTTTCCACTATACGTTTGCCACGATGCTGTAAGAAAGGGGCGAATTGTTTAACGTGGGAGCGCGATGACCGAATTAATGAACACTAGAAAGACGTACACCGATGAACGTATCAAATTCTCGTGCGGTTGGAGGCGCTCCTTTTCGAACTGGACGCATCCGAGGAGGTAAAGAGGTGTACGGAAAGGCGGTTCGTTGACCAGAGGCGGCAGCGGCAGTACCGGGAGAACGGTCGCCGCGGTCACTGCGACGAGACAAGGCGGGTCCTTGTGTTTCCCTAACAAGGGGCCTGTTTTACCCTGCAATTGGAATAATGGGAACGACACACTGGAAGCAGAGCTCTCAAGATCAGATGGAGAGAGAGAGAGAGGGGAGGGGGGGGGGGGAAGAGAATCTGGGGGTTCGTGCAGAAACAGAAGAGTGAAGTGGGAGTCGTACAAGCAGTCCCTCTCGAGAGCTGCGCTTCCTCCGAGGAGCACGGCAGCGGCGGCCCTGTATAAGCAGCTCGTTGGCTCAGCGCAGCTCTTAGAACAAAGTTTATGAGCGGAGAAAGAAGCGGGGCTCTTCCGGAGGGGCGGAGCGCGCGGGCGATGAAATTTATACGGCCTCCTTTATTTCTCCCATGGATACACGGAGATATATTGCGGGCGCGTGTGTGCTTGGCGGAGAAGCCGCCTTTGCAGGGAGCCTCTTTCTTCTTTGCCTGCGCCGTCTGTCGTCTCTCAAAGGCGGCAACGAGCCCTCCCTTTGCCTCCGACGGCTGCCGTTGTTTCGTGCTGCCGCCGCCGCCGCTGCTGCTGCTGCTGCTCCTCGGGCGCGCTGCCTTGTTCCCCGGTATTTATTTCGAGGTATAATCTCGCACTCGCAGGCGCCCGAGAAATACGTCCGCAGCCGAGGAGGCCCCTCTCGCCTCGTTTGTTTGTGCGGTTTGTGTATATTCCGATTTTATCGCGCTCTCCGGATCTTCCCGGAAGGGCCATCTTAGGGCTAAGCCCCTGGGCGCGAAGCTGCCGACGCTTTGTGTGAAGGAGGGACGCCCCTATTGTACGCCGAGGGCTTCCTCCCGGGCAGCGGCGCCGCTCGTGCCGCGCTCTTTGGACCGCTGGACGCTCGGAGGCCACGACGCACACCGTCCAGAAGCAGTCGTTACGACCAGTCGCGTTTCCTGCTGACTGTCATGACTGTCTGAGCGACTCCGTACTTCAAGTCGCGCAATATACATTTCGGCTCGTTGGTTTTGTATGTATGCGATACGGATCTTCTCGTTGAACTACTATAACAGACGTGCGTGCGAATTGTTTGAGGCGATTCTTTTGTATGTGCTACACCAATACGCTGTGTGTGACAGACTTACGTAACATTGGAAATGTCGGGGTTGAATTTGGTGAATGGGGCGTTTTAATACTTGTCTTTTACAGTTCCTTTTTGCTCTCTGCCGATAATTCAGCTTTAGCTTTTGAACTAGCTGTGGGCTATAGTCGCTCGAGATTGCAGTCGAGAGTCGAGTGGAGCGGTTCCTTGCAGAGCTCGTTCCTTCGTGACGTTCCTTCCTCGGAAAGGCATCTGCGAGGCTTCGCGTTGCTCTCCGTGTGATTCTATCCGGCCGACTGGACACATAGAAGCGGAGCTGTGGACTAAAACAAGCATGTAGAGAGAGGAAGGGGGGTCCTTCCAGCCATAAAAGAAGAGAGCAACGAGAGCAATGGAGAACTCTCGATAAAATATGACAGCGCTGCGCAAATACGAAGCCGGCTTTGGCGTAGCACTGGCGCTTTCGTTGGTGTTTCGCTCTCCTTTCCAAGAGCCGTTTTCTTCGCTTTCTCTTTTTCCCTCTGCACCACTTTAGTCGTTTTTTTGTTTTTGTTTTTTCTTTTGGGGGAGAAATCCCTCGCGTAGCTACAGTTTAGACGTTCGGTGGCGAATGCTTTGAATTTTCGCTCCTCCTCCCGGCGAGATGCTGGCTTCCTTTGTCTCCCGCTTCCCTCGCTTTATTTTATCCTTCTCGCTTTTTGGGCTTTGGCCTAAGCCTGCCCTCTTTCGTTCTGGCGGGGGGCGTTCCCCAGAGGAGTCGGTCTCTGCTCCGGTCCGGCCCAGTGCCAGGAAGAGGACGCGGAGCGGTCTTGGCCCTCCTGTTCCATTCTTCACGCGGACGAGATCCGACCCTGCCCGGAGCTATAGAGATCTGCCTAGGATGGAGTGCCACTTCGCAGCCCCTGGTTTGCCCGAGACGAAGCAGACACTGCGAACGAACGCAGAACACTCTATGCCGAATAGCCGTGCGTGGTCGCACTCCTAAGACGTCGTACAATAGACAGTCTGCAGTCCGAGGCGTGCTTCTTCCTTGCTGTCATACAAGCGCTGTCTGCGGAGATGTTCGAACATGTGCAGGAAATGAACATGCTTCGAACATGTTTGGGACGTGTCCGCAAGTGATTCCGTCGTCATATCTGGAGCGAACCCTGTGTTTTTTGTAGGATGTGTTGAGCAGAGCGACTGCGACCTAAAAAGAATAACAGTTGCGGGCTCCGCAGTTCGCGAAACATTGTGCCGAAGCGTGCGAACAATAGCCAGAGATGACGCTTAAAAAATAAAACGAGAAAATTGTCTCGAGATTATAGAAAAACCTCCTAATGTAAGCTGTCTTTTTTTCTATATAATTGTTTTTTTTTTTACTTATGAAGAGGGCAGTGATCCGAGGAAACGTCTTTGATTGCGCGAACAGATGTTCATGCATTATAGTATAGCGCTTAGCTACAGGGCAGATGGGAAGCGGGCGGGCGTTTTTCATAGTAAGTGCAGACGATACATTTAGGGGTAGAAACTCTCGCATACTGGGGAATATTGCGAAAACAAAGCATTCTCGAGCGTATAGATGGAGCAGAAAGGACATCGCTCCATTGTGTCATTATTGCAGACTGCGTCTGCGGAGAATGCTGCGGACGTACAAGTCGTGTAAGGTAAAGTTCCCTGTTACTTCCTTATACGAGCAACGACAACTATCGCGCATAGCGTTGCTTATTTCGCGCTCACAAAATGGCGTCTTCGATTCATTGGTGCGCGCTCCCATTCGCCTCCTACAACCTGAACCGTCACGCAGTGGGCGCTTCAAAGGATACTTTTAAAAAACACCGAGTGCACAAAAAAACACACATTAGGGAAGCTTGTGGGAGGGATTGCTTTATACCTGGGTTGTGGTCGCATTCTGCGTAGTGCACACTCCCTCTTTTCTTTTCTTTTTCTGCAAGCGCCGAAGTGTATCTCGTTCGCACTTTCATTTCTTCAAAACAAAAAAAAAAAAAAAGATAATAACTCCGGTGCTGACACTTAGTTTTTTGTTCCGTCATTCGGCTAGGGTTCGCTCGACGAAGTGTGTTGTCAAGATACGTAGAACGGTCGTCGCGGGCTGCGTTGTCGGCTTTTCGGCATTGATCATGACAGCGCGGATCGGGCGCCTCTTGAGCCCTTTTCCCCAGGGACTTCCGGACCCCTCGCCACGCCGTGCCACGTCGGGGGACTCAGAGTCCCGCGCGGACGTCCTTCGAAACCCCGGTGTACGGCGTCGCTCGTCCAGAGCGGCGAGAGACAGTGCCGCGGAGGTTCGACGGTGTTCGAGGCCGAGAGCGGGGCCTAATGGGAAAGGCGATGGGCGGCCGAGGTGGCCGACGCGGCTCGGCTCATTTCTCGGCGCCCGATGGGCTGCTTCAATCCCCTGGCCCCTCTCGGGCCAAACGGCCGCCCCGCGCGGGTACCGAGGTGCACCGTGGAATTCGTGACCGGCGCTACCGCGACAGCCTCCGCCTCCCCCTCGGCTGGACGTGTCCCTTACTCCTCTTCTGGGGGCCCCATCTCTCAGGTGATGGAGCGACGCCCATTGGCGCTGTCTTATTTTCTCCCCGTGCCATTTGTTTGGGTGCCCCTTTAATCACGAGACAGCCTCCCTACCCCACCCTTTCTCCTCTCCCCCTCCCCTGCCGTCCCCTGGAAGCGGGACGTTGTAAGCGTCGTCGTAATTTAACCCTTGGCACTCGGGCTATGCGGCCCGGGGTCGTTCTCGGACCAGATGTGTTCTTTTCGGGTCGGCACTGGAATCTCCAATCTGAGCGCGCTCGTTCCTGCTCCTGCTAGCGGCGTCTGCGGAGGTCAGCCGGCGCGCGTGGCGTCCGCGGTCAGCGGCGCTGCGCCCGCTCCTTTGCCCAGGCGTTCTGAGCAGGTCCTTCTTTTGTATATTTGTTCCTGTAGCCTCGCGACGTGCGTAACTTTGCGGGACATAAAACGTACATTCGTTAATATTACTCGCCTTCAGCAGAGTTACAATTACGCTAATTCATAAGCAAATAATATCCTCAAATGCTCGCTCTTACTTTATTTTATTATATTTATTATCGTATAAACATAGCGGGGACGAAACCTTTTGACCGCCTTGACTTGAGCAGGAAGAATCGCCGTTGAGAGTAGGTTTCCTTCGTCAAAGGTGTATTGCAGTAGTCGGATCTACCGCGTAAAACGTGAAACCTGAGTCCGTTTCTATAAATGATCGATAACTCGATCTCTGGGCTTTCGTTCGACACGTACAAATGTACACCGTTTCGTATCGACGGTTGCGTGCGAGGGTTGAGCATGTTTGCGCTGTTTACCAGAATATTTCCTCGTCTAATTGGCGCACGAATCGGCCTTGAAGTGAACCGGAAACTACGCCGAGTACGGCTGCAATAAAACACCCACAAAAACCCCCCTCAAAACATCGGACTCATTACGGGGCAGTAGCGCTCTTTGTAGCCCCGCAATCTACAGTTGTGTACTGTTAGTCGTCTTCTTACCCCTAATGCGCACATTCAATTTTTGGCGGAATTTCGATTGTGCCAAGATTGCCTTCAGGCTCATAACTTGGGACATTCGAAGCATTCTGCGAGTGAGTTGTCTTCGACGGCTCCACAGCGATCCCTGGAGATTTGCCATGCCGCCTCTCGGTGTCGTTCATCATCGTGCTATATTTCTCCTTGAATATCGGGTCTACCTACACCAGAGAGCCTTGCCAGCTCGCTTCGCATACGTAATTATTTCAATTCATTTCAGTTTCCTCCTATTGGAGCTGACAGGGGTTCCTGACGTGCTCAACACATGCTGCCGTTCATTATTTCAGGCATTTTATCCCGACTTCCTACAGCTTTTGGGTGAAGCAATAAACAATATTGACACGGTAGTCTGTGTTAATATGTTTTATATTTGACCGCGAGAACCTCGTTTACTCGTGACTTCTCGGAAAATAAATATTGGGGGTGGTCATTAGATCCGGGTTGTTACTCCTTCTGATCCCCTGGAAGGACCGTCATCTTTCAAGTTCGCTTTTCAACTTCACATGTCGGAAATATAGATAAGGAAAACAATACAAATGACAGAACTAAACGAGCACGGTGCTAACATAAAGACGACATGCAATAAAAAATAACATAATTGAAAGGAAAAAAAAAAAAAAACGAAACCCGGAAGGACTCCTTTATTCATTCGAAAGGAGGCGATGGGAACATCTGTCGTAGAGGCGACTTTTACTGTCCTCTGATGGAGAGACGCTCCCATCTCTCGCCGCCATCGACTCCTCTTGAGGACCCCTGAGTTCTGCCCCATTGTGCGCATATTCGCAGATGCCTCCGTCGACTGCCCCGTTGCGGGAGATCGCTTTTTAGCAGGGCCTCGTATACCCTTACCCTCGACTATCGACGGGCATGTCGTAAACTGAACTTCCTCACTCTTTTCTCCGTTTTATTGTGCTGACCGAACTTCGTAGTGCGCTTCGCTAGTTTTCCGTGGCATAATATTTATTTACTTTCCCACTGGATGTCCTTTGTCACTCTTGGCTTCTTTCGCTGCACCGAAATTTTTCGGCTAAGGTATTTTTCATTTTTGTTAACGATAGTTCGATCGATGCTAAGTTTAAATTAAGAAAATGTTAGTTTAAATGAGTTCATTGGTTTTTATATGCCGAGTTTTAAGATGGTGGAGCTATGTTTCATTCGCCATACTTTCCCCTTTTGATAAATTTGAAAAACGTGCTCATATCTGAAGTCAAATGATCCTCCCCAGAACATAACTTACCATTCAACCATGGAAATTTCCGATCTTTCAACTGTCTTCTTGGAACGTTTAGGCTTTGTTTAAATCACAACCTACTTCAGAAAATCGAGTAAATGAGAATAACCATTCACACTTCTGTCCTTTCCCGTATAGAAATCTTATATCTGGGGGATATTTGGCCATATCAAACATTATATGATTATATACAGCCTATAAACAGCCTTATCTGGCCTATATACAGCCTTATGTGGCGTATATACAGCCTTACCTGGTGAATATAAAGCCTTATCTGGTATTACAGCCCAATCTGGCGTATTTACAGACTTATCTGGCATATATACAGCCTTATTTGAGGTATATACTTCGTTATCTGGCATATATACAGCTTTATCTGGCGGCCGGTTTTCAATATATAAAAGTAAAAAAAAAAACAAGTAAAAAGTGCTTTGTTAGCAAACTGTGAATGACTCATTGTTCGCGAGCTAAATATTAGCACAAATAATCCCAAACTTCAGCTTTGGCAAGCTTAAGTATGGGATTATTTGTGCCAATTTTCACGAGGATTTCAATGAAGCTTAATTATTTCGAAGTGTTAACATTATTCCCGAATAGACAATTTGCTAAATCCCCCAAGCGCCTCTGCCCGTACTCGAGGAATCATGGGGACGGTGTTCCTTCAGCTGCTTAGAGATCGGAAATTTCGACCAATTCTATGGTTACACAGTTTTGAGTGTAATTCACAGTCATCCTGAACAAGTGTTGTATAGAACTCAATTACTTGTCATATCACTTTTAAAATGTCTCGCCAATGCCAGTACTGTGCATTCTGTCCAACCTTCAACCCTGATGAGCTGCAAACATATCTCTTACATTATTATCATTCTCGTACAGCTTCAGAGACGCTGATATTAAGTTAGAAACGCTAAAAATTATATAAACAGCTCCGCTGAATCCGAGCTAAATCTCGGTTTTGGTTGATGTGATTTCTCGGCTTTTAAGTAATTCCTGCAAAAAACAACATTCACGAGAATGATAATATTGTAAGAGATTTCTGCGGCTCAGCCAGGTTGAAAGGTGGATCGCATGCACAGTATCATAAACGCCGCCATTGACGAGAAATGTTAAAAGTGATATGGCAGGTCCTTGAGCACATGGGGCGCTTGTTCGGGGCGACTACGAATTACACTCGAAAATCTGTAACCATGGAATTGGTCAAAATTAGCGATCAGCAGGGAGCTGAAGGATCACCGTTCCGATGATTCCTGGAGTGGGGGCCGGGGCACCTTGGAGAATTGTGGACAATAAAAAGATATAAAGTGCTGATTTCAGGCTTGTGTCCTTTTGATATGCCTGGCCAGATCTGGAATTTCTATACTTAGCTAGATCTGGGATTTTCATACCTGGCCAGGTATATGAGACTATATCTGGCATTATTAGGCTAAATCTGGCAGATATACCATATCAGGTATATGTGGTCAATGTTGATATGTGCCATAGCTGAAATCTTCAGATCTGGCCAGATATAAATTTTTTGCAAGGGTTTGCTTTGTTGTGAACCGCGGCGGACGCTTCAATTCATTCCAGCCAATCCAGCGTTGTAGACGTACCACGTGATTGCGCGCTCCGCGCGTGGCCTTGCCTTTTCTAAAGGTCACGTGACGGAGCTACGGCATCTGATTGGCTCTGGTTGTTTGTGGCGTCCGCTGCTGTCCGTCGTATGGTTAAACTGAGCATATTTGTTGATTCTTGAAACAGAGAAATGTTGAACCATCACTCCAGCCAAAAGCGATCACTTTATTCCTTTGTCTTGGGAATCCGTAATTACTCTGTGGACAGCCCTAAGGGGCAGTTATTAAGATTTCAACCTACTTTCCTAAGAGCAAAGGGTATACGTTTCTGGTACATAGGAGCATATTAAGAAATCCCGAAGAAAAGTTCTGCGGCGTCGCATATGTTCTCGCGTTCCTTTTCGCGGAGGTTTCTTTTTTGTCTGCTCTCCTGCTCTGCTTCCTTCTCATATCCCCGCTTTAGCTGTGAATAAGAAAAGTGCGAAAATCGCGACGGATATAATCCCTGGAGAAGGAAAACAAGGGGGACAAAGGACAAACACAAATCTCCAGGCGGATTTTTTCGGTCGCACACCAGTCACCTAACTTTGTTTGGAGATTTGTGTTTGTCCTTTGCCCCCCTTGTTCCCCTTCTCCAGGGATTCTTTCCTTCATTCTTATCCAGTTTGCTTGCACCTGTGCATTAATTGCATTGTATGCGAAAATCGTCACGTGGCCACTGACTTCACTGCTACATGTTAATGACAAAATGAAGTCGTTATTTAAAGGTGTCAGCTTTTAAGGGTAATTTATAGATTAAATATTCACCGTTTCCAGCTGTACCGGAATTACAAGAAGGTTTTCTAACTGGGGAAGGTTTCTTAACGTTCATTTTGCTACTTTTAAATGTGCACGTTTGACCATACCCTTGTTTTTTTTTTCTTTTTTCCTTTTTTGTGCTCAGCTTCTTTCAGATCAGATACATCCTCTATTTGAATAAATATATTTAGTGCATCGGCTAATACATGCACGCGCCATCTGAATGAGGATGAAAACTTAACGATCGTAGGAATTTTGAGCGCGCGATATACTCCCATGTGTCAGATATATGCGTGAAAATAGTTTGTATGGACCTTTCGACGCCGCGAAATTCCATCTACGGATCTTTTTGCCGAGTGGCAAGTTACCTTTCTTTAAACACTGTATTCTAAAGTAATCGGTTAGTCACTGTCGCGATGCATGTTCCGCGTTAAGGAAACTGGTATTTCCACGCATCGGACCGGCGTTCTAATTGACCATACCTTTAATATCACGATCAATATTACCTGAACAACCCGACCTGACCTTTATCTGTGTCTGCGGTCTCTACAAGCTTTATTATCTCTCCATTTCTCAGTCCGATGTGGGGAACCTTAAGTTTGCATCGGATTATATTCCTAGTCCGGACTTCAGCCCTCTCAGAAATGGGCAGGTTCGTTAAAGAAGCATCAAGGACTGTTTCCGCTCATATCAAACGAGATAGTACCCGTCGTTCCGACCGTCCGAAAAAGATTCTTTAGAATTCGCGGTAGAACCTGCTGGTAAGATCGTCAGATTTTTTTTTTTTTTAATTCTCAGGAACGTTGTTTATTAAAGTTGTCTCTTTATGCTTGGCTGGTTGCTCCGGCAGGTGTTGTGTCCTGTTTCGGATGGTCTATGTGGCGACGGGCGTCTGCCGCGCTTGGCCTGGACCACCCGTCGCGCATTCGTGCCCCCCGACGGGATGACGTCAGCCCGGTTCGCACGACTGACCGCCCCTAAGCTTTGACTAGCTGGGCAGAAATCAGCAAAGTCGGCTTATTTGCCCTCGCAAAGCAAAGACAAGACCTAGCGACCAAAATGAATCTTGAAAAGCGAAAAAAGAAAAAAGAACGCACAGGCACACACCGGCAGTCCGTGGAAATCTTTTAGGCTAGTCATTGGAGGAACGGGCAGCGACGAGGAGGGGAAGGGGCTTCGTCTTCCAGATGGAAGTTAGCTGGAAGACAAAATCGGGAGGCTCGGGATGAGGATGGGACAGGCGGCAGCGCTGGAATCGGATTTGAAATTTCCTTGTCAGGCGTTTCGTCCGCTCTCGGTTTAGTTCCTTCTTCTATCTCGTTACTTTCTGGCGAGTAATGCGTGGCTCTTAAAACCTGAGTTGCAGGAGTGCCCGCTCCGTGCCCGAAATCTAGCAGACCAAAAATCGGGGAAACGCGAAAGAAAAAATAAAAAGAGGGGGAAAAAAGGCCGAAGAGGGGGTGGGGGGAGAGAGCATTGGAGTGGGGGGAGGTGGCAGGAGGGAGCGACTCTGGGGCAGCAGCAAAATGCTGCGGCACTCAGTCGATCGAAATTGGACATTGGAGAACTTTAAAAGGAGGAACAGGAGCGGAAATAGGGATAACCTCTTAGAATCGACATTTAACTTTTGGAGAAATCTCGGGGAGAAGACGAACCGAGGACGCTTACTCGGCGCAATGCCGGGAAGGATGGCGGTGGCTCGGAAAGAGGTGGGGAGGCGAGAGGGCCGGCTTTCCTTTGCCGCGAAGGTGCGCCCAGCGAGCGCGGGGAGCGGCGGCAGCAGCGTGAAAATCGACGAGACGTTCGGAGCCCCCATCGAAGCCCGGGTTCCCTTCCCCGCGGAGCCCCCGGCGCTGCCCTGCCCCCGCCTTAGCCCGTTTCTACCTTTGCGTACTGGAGATGGAGCCATTTGCGGGGCTGCATTTACTTATATACACGGCGGGCTTTAGATACGTTTGTGTTTGTCGTGCCGGGGGAAAAGGAATCGGAGGAGGCTAGGCGCCGCGGGGAGCGCGATGGACCAATCTGAGTGTGCGACTGGCAATCGAGGTCCAACATTGGTCGTGTCACGTCGTACTTTATGGCCGCTTTCTAGCGCTGCTTGGGCGCGGGTCGGGGCCCCTTGCGTGGGGCGCGGTAGCACCTCCGAGGAGAAAACGTTCGGGAATTGGGGAGGAGGGAGAGGCAAAGCCGCCGAGGTGCAGAAAGGAGCCAGGAGATTTCCGACGACGCATGATGGCGGATTTCGATGGGAGGTCGGGGTTCTGCTGGAGAAGGAAGCGAAGCTACTCTCTAAAGAAACAAGAACGAAAAGAGAACCTCTAAGTTGACTATACGTGCGCGGTTAATGCGATGGAGGAATTGCTCGAAGCCACGTGCCGAGCGTTTTGCTTTGCGTACATTAGGCATTAAGTGCGTAATTTCTTACGAAGCTTCCGGAAGTATTTGATGATCATTACTTCTCTTTTCTGTCGCATCCGCTATGAGAATGCAGCGCAGTCAACGTGCGGTCATGTTTCTTTGCTCTTTTCATGCTTGCTTTTATTTTCCGCTATATAGATGCAATATTGAAGACTCACGGGACACCTGGGTTTGCAATACTGCGCGTGCTTAGTTCAATTTTATGTCTTTCTGAAAAGGGGGCACGGCCTGGAAAGCGAATCGGCGCTCGCGGACAGCTCGTTTCCCTACCTTCCAGAATGACAGGAATTTTCCCAAAACGCGTGCAGCGTTCCTTCCAGCCGCCGCCTCGGTCATAATCTCCGAAAGGGTGTTTCATGTGGGTGGATACTGTCTTCGTCTGTGGTTGTCTATTTTTTCAACAGGCTACTTGCACCAGACAGCATGTTTGTGACGTATACAGCGAATTTATTTCAGGTGCTATGAATCTTGTTTCAGTATAAATATCAGGAAGTTTTAGAATAGCCTTTCCACTAAACGGTTGCTATTTTAAACTGCGTTCAACCGCATTAAGATTGCGTCCCTCTAATATGCTGGCGTGCCTACAGCGCTTACGAAACATAATTGCAGGACCGCCTTAAATTAAAAACAAATCATATAAATTTTCCAACAGTTTATTTTACATGTATATATCTTGAGCTTGTATTTTAGTGGAAGCTGGATATAGCTAGTAAATAGTTTATACACATTGCCGTACTTGTAATAAGACTCTCTAGTCATAACCAATATGATCACCTGATGGCTGTATTTCTCACGTTTGTGCGATTTTGTTGTTCTCGCGTGGCCACGAGAAATTGATAGATTGTGTTTGTATGCAGTATACCTAGCTCTTGTTTAAATGAATACTTCAACGAAATTTGAAATATACCCGTCCTGTTCAGAAATAGGCTGAATATATGATCCACAATATTCGTAAATGACAATCGCGTGTTTCTATTTTGAGCCTGATGTCTGTATTTTTCGTTATAAACGACCCACTCTGGCAAGCGCTCGGAGAGCAGCCAGCGGAGAGCACGAGACATCGAGTGCATTCCTGACGTAGCCTGTCTGGGCACGAGCAAAGCTGCGGCGAGGCCACGGGCGAGGCTGACGTCGACAGGACGATTACAAGCAGGGCATCTGGCCGCCGCCAGGTCTTTGCTCGTGCGGGCAAGCACCTGCAATGACAAACTTGCCAAAGCGGCCGAAGCGGCAAATTATTTAAGGTCCCGCCATGACAATTAGTCCTTCGGTCAATTCGTTCGCCATAAAAAAAAAAAAAAAAAATTTCACAGGAAACTATATCAAGCAACGAATCAGTAAACTGATAAAGACCCTTTGCCAACGTAGAGATGACGTAATAATGATGATAAACGGTAAATAGTGAGCAAACGAAAGTATGTTAAAGTAAAACATGCGATGATGAGCGTCCTTCGCTCGTGTTTGTTTCTTTATCGCCCCATTGTTTCTGAATGATTGTTTTTTTATTAAGATTTATTACAATATAGGCATACAAGGCTTGCTCGTGCTAAAATTGTCCTAGGAAGGTCGTTTTTTTAATCGATTAGGGAAGCCATTACTGCGTTTGTCATGCCGGCGCCTTAAAGTTTTTGATGTGCCAAAATAATGTTCACCAAAATAGCACTGCATTTCGTCGAATTTAGTTTTTCACTAATATCTAGTTCGTCTTGGTCGGCTCCTATTGGAGTACTGAGCGAAATTCTGTAAAGTATAAATGTGGAAAGGTATAAAAGTCCGTATAATTTCTACCCGTCATTTTCACTTAATTTGAATGGTTAGTTTTTTTTAACACTTTTTCGTGTAATTGCGACACATATCGATGCCTTTCTTCAGAGGATGAATCGAAGCTTATAAAGGGCTGTCCACACTGAACATGACTCTCTCCGACTTTTAGCAGACACTACTTACTTTGCGCCCCATAGGGGCGCATGCAAAGCTTTTTTAGGATGCACTCTTCCGCTAATCTGCTTTTCATGTGCGCCCACGTGGAGACTGTATGGTTGGTCTTGTGCAAGTCAAAAGTCGTCTTAATATGGACAGTCCTTAAGACTCATGAAAATTGCTTTTCGTCGGTTTTCTAGTTGTTCCTCAACCGCCCCGAGGACGTCGTCCTGGTCATCGTAGATTTTCACGTGCTTAGGAATCTTAATGCTATGTTAAAACCAGAAAACAGCTAGTGCCACGTCAGGAGAATAAGGTAGACCTTCAACCAGATTGATTCCCGATGTTCCCCTGAACAGGATAATTTTGGTCGCAAATGGATAACCGCCGAAACTATGAGTTTTAGGAGCGTTATGATAATTGGATTCATTATATGAAGGCGATTGTATTAAACAATGTCAAATAAGTAAGGTTACAAAGAATTAATGCATGAGAAAGTACCTTTATTATCTTCGTGAAATTAAACTGTCTCTTGAACATCGTCGCGTAGTACCGAAACTTAAAGATTAAGAATGTTTCTACTTTTTTTTTTTGTTTTTTGCTTCGGGTATGGCATAATTTACAGGAACTGAACTTTTTCGCACTAAGTAAGGAGTCATAGGGAGGATCTACTACACCCGAAACGTTTCCACACTATTAATAATGCGCATACTAGTTTTAGGGGGAGTCCTTTCTTCCTTTATATTCGCAAGGGCTTTCTAGCTCTCCGTATTTTTTACAGCACGTGTGTATTGTGTATTATAGGTATGTCTATGGACAGACGAATTGAAGCATGTGCATAAATGTGGACTCGTGTGTTGTTGATATCCAGTGCATTATCTATGTCACTAAATGTAGTCGTCTACGTTAACGTTAGGCCGCTTCACTTCGGTTTTTGATCTCATTCATTTTGAGGGAGTTGTTTACTGCTTCACGCACACGATGTCTTGTTTCGAACCCAAAGGCAGCGATGGTTGACTGGAGGCGCATAACTGTGCATCGTTGTAAAGTTTTAATTTATATTTATACATGCTCCCTGCGTCGCGGCCGTGCTGTGTACTGACATTAATTCAGCCACCATTATATTGTACCCGAGGCAAATGCCCGGTAATATTTTCCTTCCGGCTTCTTTCCTGCCTCTTTCAATCGCGGTGACTGGTAGAACGGGACCTATCGACATGGTGGTCTTTTAACGTTTTACACAGAAAACCTACATTGTACGTTTTTCCTAGAAATTGTGCTTCGTACGATTTCTCTGGAATAGTAGATGTAGTACTTTCTTTGATAGAGGCTCGTTGGGGTAGCTTATTGTTGCACTGATAGTTTTTGTATCGTGCACTTTGTTCTATACCCGGATACCGTTGTGCTCGAGTGCTAGTTCAGACCGGAATTTATCTTAAATTTAGTCGCATCGCTCTGGTGAGACGGTTTGATCTGCACTTTAAAAGCTGTTGCTTTTATAGCACACGTGAAGGGTTGTACCTGCTTTCGGGTCACATGAAAAGTCAAACGACGTTTCTTGTGTGTGTATGTGTGTGTGTTCGCACGTCCGTGCGCGTGCGTGCGCGCGTGTGTATTTGTGTGTGTGTGTGTGTGTGTGTGTGTGTGTGTGTGTGTGTGTGTGCGCGCGCGCGTGTGTAATAAGGATCGCCCTGGGCATGTTGCGATTTGCGTGGCTGTGCTTGGTTGAATAAGTTACATATTTGTCCCCCAAAAAGAGCTCCAAATGCGTTTGTCATTCTCTGGGCGACTTCTGCAAAATACACAGCGTCTATAAAGCAAGACCGCATAACTATCTGCAGGACAGTTGTTTAGTATATGCGCCAACACATCAAATATTCGCTGTGCATAACGGGCAACACATGAAGCTGTAGAAACAGGTTCGAATGCATGTGCTAAAAACGACCATTAAACCGGGCTTTGTTGGTCGTTTTTTTTTTTTTTTTCGTCCCCGTCGACAGTAACGGTAGTCGACAGAAAACCCACGCGCGCGCCTTATCACCGTTCGCGCTAGAAAGCGTAAATGCTACACGGACAACAATGTTCGAGATTTAACGAGCGCCTTCGGCTGTGCAATATTACATCTTGGAGGAGGCAAGTGGATTTACAAGAGAACTTGAAACATTTTAACAGATCTCGCACTCTTTCGTTCTTTTGGCGTTCACCTGGAGAATTGGTGGTTAAACGTTTCATCGGCATTTCAAGCAGCGGTGTTAAGGTGACCTTTGTGCATTCTTTTTATAAATCGGAAGTTCTCTTTGACATCAAAGACTGAAACAGCACCTAATGGCGTTTGCCAAAAAAAAAAAGGGGGGGGGGGGGGTCTATAGTGCAGTGGGAAATTGTTGCAGGTAAAACCAAAGTTTCACTGTCTAACAACCTTCACAGCGTGAACTAGGAGCCTTAATATAATTTTAATTTTTTTTTTGTTGCGATTTAAGCTTTTTATTGAAGCGCTGATTCTGCTAATTTTTTATTTGCTCTTTTTTTTTGTTTTGCTGTATCATATGCCTCTTTGTTTAAAAAAAAATCGCTGAATACGTTTTCTTCTTGTTAACCATGCGGCCTTCTGGCCATTGACTTGCCTCCCCGGTCACATGATACAGTAAAGAGGATCTAGCCAAACCGAGGTCGACGCTTCGTTCATTGATTGACCATCGCTATTTCTTGAAGTTTTTTTATTGATAAAGCAGGGAAGGTTGTCAGAATGTCTAGTATTTTGCAATAGGCGAGGGAGAATATTTTCAAATATGCCGCTGTTCCATGTCGTTGCAACGTAACGCAAAAGAGGACGGTGCCATCATTTCTGGATATTCTGAGTTTCAGACGACGTAAAAGTATTACCCTAGAATTCGGGGAGCACCGAGATATTGGAATTTGTAGACTATCTTGATCGTTATATTCTGTGGTTACTAGCAATATATTTACTTCGAACTCCTTAGGTTATCCCTGTCTGTGTAAGATGAAGTTGTCAGCTTCACAGGGAAAAATCCTGTCACTCCTAATTTCACGTTCAGACTGCAGCCTTTAGGCGACTTACCTGACTTCGGGGGGAACCTCCAGCGACGAGCAATCGGTCCTCGTCGGTGGACCCTCATTGGCCATTCGGTGGAGCGCCGCCATCTTTCGTCGTACCGCCACCTGGTCTCGCGCCGCCTGCCGGCGAAGCACCGTTTGCCTTCGCGTGCCCGATGTTTCGGCGATCGTCGCACTCCGAACATGAGAGCTTCGGAGTCGGGAGAAGCCGCGAGCTGCTCCGTCCTCATCAAGACCGGCCGGTGCCGCGTCCGACGGCCGTGTGGCGAGGCCGAGGCCCAAGAGCGGAGCGGAAGAAGTCCCGGCGAGCCCCCAGGGTGTGCTTGCCCGGGGCCCGTCGGAATTAAGGCCCAATTAGCCATTAAACGGCGCGGCGGGTCTCGGCGGCAGGCCCCCGGGAGAGGTCTCCGGCGGTGCGCTGCCGCTGCTGCCGTTCCCCGGGACGCTGGGCCGAGGCGTCGGCTGCCACCCTTTGGTCGTCGGCCGAGTCCATTACGGAAGGCGCGCGTTCGGTCATTAATTCGGGCGGCGCGCTCCTTTCCCCGCCGCGGGGGATCCCGGGCGCCGCTCTCCTCCGCCGGCTCTCCTAATGGAGCAATGGCGCCGATGGGGCTTTCATTTGCCGCCGACGCTCGGCTGACCAACGGGGCCGCTCCCTGGGCTTCATAAAACGGCCGAAGGGAGGAGGACCCCCTCTTGGTCCTGCTTCCTTTGTCGCCTCCCTTCCTTCCTGCCGTGGACTGCTTCGATCTGTTTCTCGGCAGGAGCGAACGCCTGGGGTCCGCCATGTTGGTTGACACCACGGCTGTGCAGCGTCTCTGAGCAAGTTCTCCGCGGTCCGGGTTGGTGCGCACCTCTGCCTGCCGTTCACGTCGTATGTGGTGTCATCCCGCGCGTCACGATGCGCGCGATACGCTTGTTGTGCCGGACTTTTTATTCCGTGCGATTGTGCTGGAGGATATAAATTACGTATGATCGGTCGGTAGCTTCATTGAATTGTTTATTAGCCAGTCGTGACAGTTTGAAGATACCCTATATGTTGATTTACCGCGTTAAACCGCTCCCGGTTCTTTTTATGTGAAACGGGAAAAGACAGATAGAGGCAGGCACGACGTTTTTCTCCAAAGTGAGTCTCGTGTTTTTCTTATGAGACAATTACGATATACGAGCGGGTCTTTAAACTACTGTAATCCGCAGACGGCACATAGTTCGTGCCTGTTTATCTGTTTAAATGAGTATGTACTTTGTTCCAGCAGCTCAATCCACGTATCCTATTGTGAGCTATAATTTCATTTAAGTGAGTAGGAATTCGGCTCCACTCTTCCTAAGTTGGAACTGAAGGGGTTCTGTAATTGAGAAAGTAATTAAAAACTCAAACCGTCTTTATTTGGCCTCCAGGATCACGAATATAAATATTATATTTTAGATTGATGTCCCAAGTAGCCACAACAGCGCTTTCAAAGTAGCGCTGAAGCCCCACCTCCTTCCCTGCGCGTTCGGTGTAGAGGAGGTAATCGTGACGTTAGGTAGAGATCTCAATATTCCCGCGCCTTTCGCGAGCCCTACCTGAGCAGTCAAACGCGCTGCTGACGTTCCCTCACAAGCGACACGCGCAAAGCAGCTGAAAGCACTGGGTATGACGTCACACCCGGCGGCTAGTTTTTCGGTTTCTCTCGCTTTCAGTGATAAGGTTGGGTCAAATGCTTGTGATATTCGAATTCACGGGACAAAAATACGCAAAAATTCACCTCTACCTGTTTTTTTTTGTCTTTTGTTTTCAATAATTGTTTTATTTATTTTTACTTTATTTTTTACATTTTAACGTAGAACCGTACATATTTTTTCCAGGTACACCACCCCATGTTTTTTTTTCTTGTTTTTTTTTCAGCTGTAGTTGAAAACAGGACAAGTAAATCTAGTTCAGCTTTTTTATTTTTATATATAAAAAAGAGTCTCGTTAACGTTGTTTCAATATGGCGAAGTGTGCGGCGCCGTCTATTTCGGAGCGCGCAGCACAGAATAAAGAGTTTGCCTTTGGGATGCTCCAACAGGCGGTGTGCGTTGCACATTCCGGCGAACATTTTATGCGTAAAGCTGGCTAGCTTTTGGTTTTCCTTTGTTTTTGTTTGAACTAAAAGACTGCATTCTTCTGCGTTTTATATATTTTCGGAGCGTCGATTAATTTCTACATTTTAATAACGACATTCTACTTTTGTGATTGCGTATTGTTTTTGGAATCGCATACCCAATCATGACCCTACTTTCGGCTCCGGATGCGCTTTCCATGCAAACGAACTAAATGTTGCCCGCTAAACGTGAATGGCGAATAATTTGGATCCGGATAAGGCGTTTCAGCCGCCTGTTTGAAGTTTTGGAGCGAACGTGAAGCGCCTTAAAGCCCGCGGATATCACATCTCAGGAGTCGTTTGACAAAGAAAAAAAAAAAGTATTTCTTTCGGCGGTTGCACCTAGCATTACTCTGTAACAAATACTGAAATGGCTCCATTTTTTTTTATTTTTTTTTTAAATAACGAAATTCCGCAGCTGCTCTTTGTCAAAGCGGCACTCCGGCCTGGGCCGTTCCCACATGGGCGTAAGCTGCGCTGGCGTCGGTCGCCCGTCGTCCCGCCAAGCCTTCCGTCTTTTGCCCACTCGCCGTGATTAATAACGGCGAGCCGAGCCCAACTTCCAAGTCGGCTCTCGGGGATTTAATATTGAAACCTCCGGATACCCCTCGGCCGCGTATCTCGGGTCCGTCCTTTCGGCCCAGGCACATGGACACACTTTCGGAAAGCAAAAAAACACACGGCGGGGTCCTGGTGCTCGCGAAAGGCCAATAAAAGTTCACTAGCCGCCGTTATCTATCAGACAAATTGCTTTCCCTTCGCCTTTCTACTTCTCGGCGGGCTCCCTTAAAAGTTTCCCTCGCCGAGATGACACTCCCCCGACCTCCGAGAAGACCGATGATGAATTGACGGCGCGCTTGCCACGAGGCCTTCTTCTCCTTTTCTTTTCTTCCTCTCGGGGTCGGCGAGAGAATGCGTGAGCGGCCGATCGTCGGCGCTCGATTGAGAGGTTTCGGGGGTCCTTTAAACGGAGCCCCCCTCCCTCCGCCCAGGGGCGCCGCCGCGTCACGTTTCCTGTCGCCGCTCGAGCTGGAGGCGTGCCTGCCCGCGTCTCGAGAAGCCCCTCGCGCCGGAATCACCTCTCCTGCCGCGCTTTTTGCCCCTCTCCCCCGTCCCCTTCACGGAGCCCATCTGAATCTTGGCGTGTGGGAAGACTTCCTCGCCAACGGGGTGTGCAAACGCCGCGTCGAGGGAATTCCGAGCCAATATATTGTTGGTTTTGTTTTGTCATATTTGTTTATCTTTTAATGACAGCACAATTTTGTTTTTAATTTTAAATCAGCGATGAATTTTTTTTAGAAGATCTATTTTTAGCTACACGACTAAACTTCTCTACTGAAGTCACTATGGCCGCTGTACTCGCCTGTAACGTACAGTATATTGGATCACTCACCTCTAATGAAAGCAGCGTGTCCGAGAGAGGTGTCTTTCACCAGTTCTGTCGCACTCTTTCTCTATTCACCCTTCCCCTCTTTTACGGAATCACTTCGATGGTTTTCATTTTTTAATTGTCAGTACGACATTTTCACGGAGAATCCAACGAAGGTGTGGGCAGAGATATAATAAGTAACTAAGGCTTCATTTGTTGAATTATCGCTTTAGCTCCATTTCGCCAGAAAAAAAAAATTAATAGAATTTCTTCTTACATCATCATATATCATATCTCTGTACTTACATTGGTTTACGTAGAGCCATCCTCCTTACGGTCTTCTCTGTATCTACCAATTTGTTTCCCCCGCGTATTCCTGCGTCGTCGATATCACGAGAGGCTTGGACATGTATTCCTTTTCATATGGTTTATCTGAATTCAGTATTTATTTGACCAGGTGACAAGTCCATCATATATCTTTTTAACATTGACTTTTATTACAAAGGTAACCCCAGGTTATTGTTAAAGCAACCCGAGGCTCGAGCCCGACTAAGGCAAAAACGTTTTGCAAAACTCCTCTTATACCTCGGACATCAGGAAGATCGTGTTTCCCAGATAGTCACAATCTAGCAAAACTCTCAAAATTAGCGGATCTTCTTCCGTTAGGCTCGACTAATAATGTTTCTTCTTTCATTTATTTTGGAGGAGAAAAAACACGTCTAAACGTTCGCCAAGCACGTAGGAGGATAAACCTTGCAAAGGGCGGAGCGTCAAGCTGCTCTCTGACAAGGCGCTAAGTCGCCGCGCTCGTCCCCTCTGCGTTGGCTTCACCCAGCGCATCGAGCCTAAGCGGGAAAGCAAGCTTCGGCGGAGCCGCTGCGTTCGCCATCGCTGAGGCCGCTATGCACGCGTACATTGCGGAGAACAGCGAGCATCGCGGGGACGACTTGTTATATCGACAAGGGTGAGATGATCTAGCAAAAACCCAAACGACAGACGATCTTTGAACCGAATGAACGTGCTCCCGTGACTGTAGGGAAGAAATATGATGAGGAAGAAGAGCGCGGGACTCCCCGTGATTTATTGGCGGTCCCGTTCGGGCAGGAGATTAGCGCCGCTATCAGGCCGTGTCCAGGCGGCGCGGCCTCTGTTGTCCGCGATGCTGAAATCAGGGCTGGTCCCTTCGGCGAGGCCACCTGGACCGTAATCTGGGCTGACCCGGGAACAACTGACGGCAGCCCGTGATCGAGCCCGCTCTCTGCCTCGTCCGACCGAGCCGCCGGTTTTGCGGTTTCTGCGGAAAGGGGTCTCTTCCGCCGGCTGCGGCTTAAGGGCTCGCGTCGCGGCACGGAGAGCGAGCCTCGACCGAGAGGGATTTAGGGACGCGATATAAAAGGGTAAAAATACTGCATGAAGGATGAGCAGAAAGCGGTCGAGGGAGTAGACTCGCCCGTACCCCGGTAACGTAGATAAAACTTTGTTAGACGAGAATGCACCATTGACTGACTGGCTAAAGCTTCTTGTGTTATTTTAGAAGACCGCGGGTCACGGCACAGTTGAACGTTTACATTAAAGAGACAAATGGTAGGGAAAGGGAGCGATTACCCGGGGTAAGGATCACGTTTTTCTATGGTGGTTGCATCGGCACATCTAATACGGGGGAAAAAGGGGAAGGTGTTCTCGCACGGGGTAGGGAGGTGGTCCTGCTAGTGTGTAGACTTATGTCGAACTGTTTGGACGAGTGGAATATATAGTCTTAATTGGAGCCGTTCTTTAAGACCCGCTGCGATGGCAGGCAATAGGGCATTGTTTAAACTTGCGAAATAAATTCACGTAAGCTCAGAATAATGCATTCGAGACCGCTGCGAGCCTATTAGAATGTCTATCGTATATTTTTCTTGCGCCGCC
Source organism: Ixodes persulcatus (assembly GCA_013358835.2). Classification (NCBI taxonomy): domain Eukaryota; kingdom Metazoa; phylum Arthropoda; class Arachnida; order Ixodida; family Ixodidae; genus Ixodes; species Ixodes persulcatus. The sequence continues at coordinate 810,346 of JABSTQ010011207.1, forward strand.
TTCTTCGAGGAAAGAAACTAAGAGACACTGAGACGATAGAGGAAAGGCCCGGGCCGACGCTGAAGTACCGCATTCGAGGCGTGTGCTCCTCCTAGGACCCGACAGCGTTCTTTGTCGGTGGGAACGCATCTCGGAATAGTTGAGGGGCCACAGCGTGATCCAGGAATGCGGTCCTTCCGCGCCAGTGCCGCGACACTGGGCCCATTAGGCCCACTCCGGGACGCAAATTCCTGAGTGTCGCCCAGCCGCTTCGCCGTCGGGGTCCCGAGCGACTGCAGCCTCCGTGCTGGTATGACGAATATTCCGTACTCGCCCCGACTCCGCGCCCCATCGCCGCTCAGCGTAACTGCAAAATCGGGAGCCGCGGAATTCGCAATATCGGTCTCGCTTACTCAGCGCCGCGGTCTTTCGTCACGGTTGGCAACAGATGCCGCCAACCCTTCCGCGTAAGAGTTACTTCATTGTAGCGACGCGTGGCGTTTGATTTTTCTTTTTTTCTTTTGGAAAGGGGGAGGGGGGAGGGTCGACATGATGGGGGCGAGGTATGCTGCTGCGTGCCATACTCTGTCCACGCCACGATCCACAATCAAGCAGCGCCGAAGGTGTATCCTCATGGCGCGCGTTGTCTTAGTGTTTGCTATGACCGGCTGTACCAATCGCGCACAGTGAATGATCCTGCACTCTTTTCTGTTCGTGATGGGTTTGGCCGTTGGAAGCAAACGAATAAAGTCGACGATCGCCGCGATGATGCGGTTTTGTGGTCGCTTAATTGCCTCGACCAGCTCGGAGCCTCGGTTGCGGTTGGACGTGGTGGGAAGTGGAGTGTAGCCGTCCGTCTTCCTCCCTCGCACTCACGGAGTGAATGCGAAAAGGGACCGCTTTCTCTGGTCTCTTAAGGGGGGATGGTAGGTAAAAACAACCCAAAAATAGTTTTTTTTTAATATTAGAACCCAAAAATACTGCAGGTCATACAGAGCATATTCTCCAAGCAGCGCGCTCATAGCAGCATCAGAAGTAATTTAAAAATGGTGTAATCAATATACTGTCTGAGCTTAAAATTGGGCGTGACTTTTGAAAGCTTAGTTTACATTGCAACTCTCATTGCAAAAAAAATGCAACTGGAAAGAAACGTTGTTTTTAGCTGATACTATTCACAAGACATCATGAAAAATTTGTTTTTCTTTTTCAGTAGTTCGGGTTGTTGACAGTACCTGGATGAAGAGATGTAATTCGTCACTCTATGGTGTTGCAACAGCAATTTCTGCTGACACAGGCACCTCTGCAACATCACGCACACTGGTTCTAGTGGAGCTATGGAAGCCAGTGGCGCAGTGAAGATTTTCACTCGCTCTTTTGAGACCCGTGGGCTGAAGTACACGTCATACATTGGAAACGGTGACAGGAAAGCTTTCTTGGCTGTTAGGTACGCAAAACCGTACGACAGGGATGTAGAGAAACATGAATGCATCGGTCATGTGCAGAAAAGAATGCGGACAAGGGTTCGCAACATCAAGAAGTGCCTGAAGGGTGAGACTCTCGCTGATGGTAAGGTTTTTAGTGGCAAGCGATGTCTGACTGAGAAAGACATAGATTCACTTCAGTATTACTATGGAAACGCCATACGAGAGAATGCCCATAGTCTTGAAGCTATAAGAAAAGCGGTGTGGGCTATTTATTTCCACAAGCTGTCCACTGATGAAGATCACAATCACGGCCTGTGCTACCAGGGGAAACTTCGTGGTGTGGCTACAACCGCAGTCTCGCGCTGGGCTCTGCAGAACCCTACTAACACAAGAACTCTCTCCTGGAAGCTGGGATGACCAGCATCAAGCCAGCTTTTCAAGCGCTTGCAGCACCGGAGCTTCTACGAAAGTGCCTTTATGGGCGAACGCAGAATGCTAACGAGTCCCTGAATAACCTGATCTGGTGCAGGTGCCCAAAGACAACATTTGTGGGCGCATGCACAGTAAAAGCTGCCATGTATGACGCAGTTAGCTTCTAAAACAATGGCAACCAAGCAAGCAAAGCAAGTGCTTGAGGCTCTAGGCGTCACACCTGGAGTGTTTTGTGATGCGGCCCTCAACAGGATGGACAGTGCCCGGATAGTCAAGAGTGACTTTCGGATCTCTGCTCAGAGCAAGCGAAGAAGGAAGACCAAGGTAAGTGCCAGGAAAGGTTTCGCGAAGAAATCGGAGGAATATAATGCTGAAGACTACGCCCCAGGTGCATTTTAGGCTGGGCGTTGAACAACTAAACTTTCAAAAGTGATTTGTGAAAAACACTGTTTTGGCTCGTATAAGGAACATTTTCTCTGCAACAAATGAACCTTTTCTTCTAATATTTTTCTAATTTCTGGCTGCATAACCTGTGCATCTACTGAACTAAAAAAATAATAATTGCATGAAAACTTTTTTTTTCTTTACAAGTTCCTCAAGGCAGAAAGTACCTAAGTTGAAGTACGCAAGTTCAAAAATTTATTTTGAAGGAACTAAAACTTTTAAATTTATTATTTTAGTTCAGTCAAATGCCAATATTTATAGAAGGTGTGGGAGAAGTTTCATCGCTTTATTAGCATTAGTTATATTTTAAATGTTCCTTAACTAAGGTAAGAAAACTATTATTTTATATTTTTATAAATTCAATATACCTCAATAGTTTTACATAATATTTTGCTTGGTATAACTACAAGCACTACAAAATATGCCTGGAAAGTTTGAACCGTTTTTATCCAGAAGAAGTTGAGATAATGGCAGAACATCTCAAAGTCACATGTCAGGGTACCATCCCCCCTTAAGCTCCTTTCACTGGTTTTACCCCGTTAAAGGGGCACTCGAGTCATTTTTGAAAAAAGGTCGCTTTTGATCTTATATTGTTTAAGATGTGTTAGTTCCCACATATGCCGACTCCTATGCTACATAAATGCCTATTCATTTCAGGGCAATAAAAAACATGTCCACTCTTTTTTCTCGCGGACTACATTGTGTGGACCACTGAAAGCCCTACAACACGCGCAGAATCCGAATGATTTTGTTATAACCCGTTTCGAAGACAGTCTGATAGATAAACATTCGGGTAAGACTTCTCTTTTTCACCGCGGGCGAAGTCATGGCTTACAACTGGGCGACAAGCGCCGTTCGTCGACCACTTCACTCGAAAAGTTCTTCCAAAAAGGGCTTGTCGCGATCTTTGAACACGATTTTAACGAGGAAATAAGCTATGCACGATTGTAATATCGGGTTTGTTGGGATGCTTAGAGCGTCCAGATTGAGTTGTCACCACAAAAGGACGATCTCCCCACCCCTTTAACGCCGATTACGCCTTAGAAGGCCGTTTCATATATTACCGATTTCTATAAAGTCGCGTGCGCGATGCAACACCAGCATTATCGTGTGTCGCGCTGTGAAAGAAGAATCGTCATAATGGAATCTTAAGCTTTGGAATGTATATTTATTTTAATTCTTTAATTTTGTAGAGTTTTTTTTAACGTTATTTTATTTATTTTGTAGAGTTCTTTTTCGGTTTAGTACTAGGACTCCCGATATTATAGTATAAGCGCAGTTGTATGTTTTCTAAATGGCGTTTTTTGAATCCACTATTGTGCGGGGTTCATTCGTCATGCCTGTATGTATATATTTGCCATGCATTTATATTATTCAGTATGTCAACGTGGTATTTGGCTGGCCTTTCACCAACAACGAGTGATGGCGGTTTCCTTCGGTGCAGTCTTAAGCAGTTCGGAAGACTCAGCCTTAAATCTAGGACAAGCACCTGGTTTGTGGAGTACATCGGGGGCTGTCATTTGTATAGTGAGCGTACACAAAAGAGGCAGAAAATATGACTACGAATTCAGACTTGCCATCATTATCTTTTACGTATGGTTGAAACACCATGGTCAGCATTGATTTATTTACGCACGATTGGTTTGTTGCTAGTTTAAAGATGTCGTGCTCTGTGCTTCTTTGTGTATCACTAAAGCTTAGCAACACCCTCGTTTTTTTAATAATCCTCAATAATGAGCTTCTGGACTTCGGAATCTCCCTAAACCAAGTCTAACAGACTTCAAAACACACACAAACACACACACAACACAGACACACACACACCTATACGCACGCACAACACAAGCTGAACGCTTTCTTTTGCATGCTTTCGGTATCACATGTACGCCGGGATTCTCCTCCCTACCCAAAGCATCGGCGGGCATAGGATTTCGGGCATCGTCATCGTTACTTTCCTTGTGAAGTGTCGTTTCTCATCTGTCCGTCGTTTTCCCGTCTCCACTTGGCCTCCCGGTTCCCCTCGCAAGTCTGGAAGCCGGGTCGCCTGATTGGGAGACGGAATGCGTCCCCGACCGCCTCGCTCTTCCGCGTCGTCCCAGCGCCCCGGGCGAGGCATCGCCTGGGGAGAGGGTTTCCCGGGCGACTGGGAGTCACCCTTTCGGCGGCCGTGAAGCCGCCGATCCCTTCTCCTGCGGCGCCCGTGCGGTGGCGTTAATCCGGGTGGGGGGACGTAATCGCGGTGAGCGCTTTGCCGCCGTCTCGCGAGGCCCATTCACGCAACAGCCCCGGTTCCCGCTGCTGGGATGCGGGAGAGCCGCTTTCTTGCGCCACGCTGGTCAGACGAGACTCCTGGTCTCTTCCACGCTCGCTGCATTCGTCGGACCTACTGGGACCGGCTGCGGATGTGTTTGCGCGTGTTTCGACTGTACTTGTTATTCTTTTATCGCCTTTGTTTGTCTGGACGTGCTTGCCTTTATTGAGTTCCTTTTGTTTGTGTTTTCGTTTCTCGTAATTTCATGTTTTTTTTTTTTTCTCAGGACGCGAGTGTCTGGTTGCCTGTGTGTCGGCGCTTGTGCGTGTTTTATTATGTTTCTGGAAAGCAAGGAAGGAATAAAGAAAGCCGCTATCTAAATGGGCGGCCTCCTTCACTTGCAGCCAAGTTACACTAGGCGAACTGTCAGCCAAACCTTCTTGCAGACATGACGCCAACAACTTGTTGGCAAACTGGCGACGCTTCTACATTATCGGTTGTCGGCAGATACATTTGTTTGTTGCCTGTTGGTGTCCCGAAAGCATCAAAAAAGTTTAAAACGCGTCTTTTTTTTTTTTTGCGCCTGCGTGCGTGGTGTGTGAACGTTGACCTTGTTCATAGGGCTCGGCCCTCACTAATGTCATGCAATCACCAGGCCTGCGACCACCTAGGCGCACACGTTACACAAACGCCAGATTAAATAAAAAAAAAAATAACGTACTCCTTCTCACGACGTTATTGTTCCGGAGTGTGTGAGAGCCGTGAGCGAACGGTTAAAGATTGCCTCCAAATTAGTTTATGTTGCAGCTTTGTAGTCCCAGTAGCGTGTAACGAGGAAGGAATCTATTGAATCTGAGATTGAACTATTGCAAAGCGCTATTCGTGTCGTGTCAAAGTTTCCGACATTGTTTAAGTCTAGGAGGGCAGAGTTCGGAGAGTGCGCGCAAAATCGACGTTCCTATTGGGCAGGAGATCGAGCTATAGGGGGCGCTTTGACCCGTTTGTTTCCCCACACCTCGGTGTTTACTCAACACAAGGCCTGTGCACATGCCCACAGGCCTTATAGGCCTCCTGCGCTGAAGCTTTGAACAAACTGTAGCGCCCTCATTTTGGGTAGTACAAGCTCACTTGATTGAGCCTCGCACTACTTATGGCACGTTGGTTTAGCTTTTTTAATTCTGTCTGGTCCTGAAGAACGAAGAAACACTTTTGGACGCCAGAAATCGACCAGACTCAACGCCGCAAGACAACCAAAAGTGCCAAATTCATGACACCACCGCTAGGGTACGCGTCTCTTATCTCTGGGTGGTGACGTCAAAACACCTGTGAAGCGACGCTTTAATTTTTCTTTTTCTTTGTCATGTCTACTTTGGAACGCGCGGAACGGCTGTTCTTGGCTCACGCGCTTAGCGTCTTAGGTTTGACGACGTTCGAATTTTTGTTGTTTCTTTGTATTTTCATCGTGATCTCGCGCTCGGCACCAGAGCTGGCACGCTTCTGCATGCGTGACAGTTTGAGACGCTAAAGTTTGTACTACCCAAAACAAGGCCTAACAAGTCCCTTTTTGCAGCACCCCCTGGGGAACGCAGGAGGCCCATGGGCATGTCCATGTCATCTTTTACAATAGAGCGCAGGGCACAGTGCAATGTAAAAAATACTAACAATCGACGAAGTGACGTTAAGTGCCGGATCTACCCCGAAAGCAGTCGTCGGAGAATGCGAGCTTGACTCACTTCGGCTTTTGTGCTGAGCTGGGAACAGTGCATGCTGCATTGTTCATGCAGGCCGGAGTGGAAACAAAAGTGCCCCTCCTCCCCCTCACCGGAGTACACGAACTCCAGCCGAACGCCGACGCCGCGTTCGGTTATGTCAGCCGAGCGCTGAGTCATTGTATTTCTTGTTCCCATCCGTGTAGTTCTAAAGTTAACCACTTGGGGCGTCACGGTCGCTCCTCCTCCCCAATATATTAAATTACTCTCTGACCTTTAGGTCACTTCCTTGAATCAGATTTTTTTTAGAGCCCCGTTTCCGGGTTGAGCGGCTTCGCCGTCGCCGTCGGCCTAACCGCGCACGTTGCATTACGGGACGTCGCAGTTCCCCCGCTAAATTTAGCGGGGAAACTGAATTGGTGTTGGGGTCACTTGATGTCAGTTTCCCCTCTAAATTCAGCGGTAAACGTTTCGCTAAATTTCCGCTAAATTTAATAAATTGAACGGGAAAATTCCCCGCTTAATTTAGCGGGGAAACGTTTGCTAAATTTCCCGCTAAATCTAACGAAAAAAATTCCGCTAAATTTAGCAAAACATTTAGCGAAAATTTCCCGCTAAATGGGAGAGAAGGGGAGGAGGGGCTGTACCCTCCCCTTCCTCTCCTCAAGAGCTGCGCTCTAATTTCGCATTACAGAGAGTTGTAAACGTCTTTCAATTTTTTTTTTTCTGTAATTCAGGGATGTCGGACCTTTTCAAGACATTGTGGCGAGTGATGTTACATGAAAGGGTTGCAGTATACAATTGAAACGTCCGGTTTTAGCTAACATATATACTCTTAGCTCTTGAATGGAATTGTCCTTATGGTGAAAGATAGGTAGAGAGTTAGAAAGAGTGAGAGGGAAATATGTTTGAATGGAAGTCGAACCCATATCACGATCGCCTTTTCTGTATTGCAGTTTTTTTACTTCTATTGCTTTATAAGGGGCATTCACTGGACCTTATATTTGAGGGCGCTGTTTACAGCGCATGCTCAGAACGAGCTCACATTAATAGACTGATAAGACCGGCAATCTTGATGGTGTGGAATGCACGTTGCAAGAGAACTCAGGTAGCTCAACATCAGCACGCGCTCAGCATTCGCGCACACAGTTATGGCTGCCAGTGAATACTCCCTATCAAGAGTACTCACTGGCAGCCATAACTGTGTGCGCGAATGCTGAGCGCGTGCTGACCGCGAGCTTCCACAGTTCTTCTGCAACATGGCTTTCGCACCATCAAGTTTGCCGATCTTAGCAGCCTATTAATGTGAGCTCATTCTGAGCACACGCTCTAAACATCGCCCTCAAATTAGCCGTCCAGTAAGTACACCCTATAAAGGTCTCTGCACTTTTCTACGCGTATGCCAGGTTATGCAAGCACTCTGAAGCCTTCACAACAGCCACCTTCTGAACCCCTGGGATGCGCTTAAAAGTGTGTTCCACAGAGGTTGCAAGCACTTATGTTGTTTATGAAAGATTGGGCGTTCTGTGAGCAGACACCTCAAAACGATACTTCTGCGAGTCCTAAGATTTAAGCAAAGTGTTAACCCTGTGGTCGAACATTTCGTCACAATCTAGTTTGGTCTGCGTCAAATTTCAGCGCTAGTCAAAAACGCTTGTTACTATCAATCAATGCCGCCACGGTTTTGCTGAATTTGATACATGTGGGAGAGCACTACAAGCAGCGATAAAAATCAGCCCTTCGTCATCTAAACGTGTTTCGCTCGGGCCCTTTTAAGATGTGCCGTTTGGTCGAAGTCATAATCACGCACCTTAGATCGTGCAAAACTCAAAATTAAAAAAAAAAGAGACTTTGTTGTTTTTTAATCCAGCAACGGGCGCTCGGCGTCATCACTTCTTCGATCGCTGTAAAAGATGGTCGTCCGATCCCGTGTTGGGTGCCAAAGACGCTATTGGACGGCGCGTTGGGCCTCGACGCTGTAATCGAACCTGGCCGTCCCTATTTGATGAGCGCTCGAGGAGGGCCGACGCTTCAGCATCCATTGATTCCGGGGCCCTCCCGCGCGCCTCGCTGGCTGCACCGGTGACGCGTAATTCGGAGCCGCTCTCTTCGAACAATGGCGCCGCGTCTCGGAGGGTGAGACGCCGCCAGGAAGGCTGCCCTGGCGCGCCATTATAATGAGGAGCCTGGGCGGCAGCGCCGACTTGCCACGGCGCGATCCGCAGGCGAGGCGAAGGGGCATCATCTCGTAACGCGTTCTCGGATCGTTAGGCTCAGGATGGAGCGCATGCGCCTCTGAGACTTTCCTAATGAGGAGGCGGCCGAGATCTCCCCCTCTTTTTCTCGCCCACTGCCTTGGAATCCCGCTTTTCTGGCTGTTGCTAGAACGGTACGCTGTCGCGCCTCTTCGCTGAAGCCCTCCGTTTTTCAGCTGCCTGCTGATGACATCTCCTCCTCCCCGTGCTTCGCTTTCTTGGAGGAGGCTGTTCTGTGTCTGGGTATCATTCGTTTCATTCTGCCCCCTCCTTTCGAGTTGTTGCGGCGACTTCGTGTTTTGTCTCGTTTCGATCGGCGTCGCAGAGTCGGCTGCGGGCCCCTGACGTCCCTGATGGCGGTCGGGTGGAGGGAGGTTCCCGTCTCGCTTCTCTCGCCCGGAAGAAAGCTGCAACGAGAAATCAGACATTATGCGACGCAAGTTTCAAGTTGGCTACAGTCCTTCGCCGGCATGCGAGGCAAGAAGGGAACACCTCGCTTAATGGAATAAAAAGCTAACGAAGGACGCTGTTCATTCTCGTCTGTATTTCGTTTTCCGCACATCTATTAAGAACTTTCTTGGTTTTAGATGAAAGATGCGGCGCGTTTTTGAAAACTATCACAATCAAACGAGCGAGAAGATTAAAAAAAAAAGCCACCTTGTGCGTATTTTTTTTTCTATCTTTGTTCATATATTCCTAACCTTGGGTTTGCGTTTGGTAATTTATCTGACGCTAGGCGCACCCTCTGCAAATGGTTATTAAACATCAACAAGGGTGTGCAGGCATCAACGAATGCAAGGACAAGGTGCATAAGGACTTTGCATATGTCAACTATAGTTTTCAATTTTGGTGTGCGTCAGCGTATGCCCTTGAAATAACTTGTTTGCCAAAGAAGGTTACTGCAGAAGATTACTCGAGTCGCCAAACACTAATCTTTGCTTTCTCGCTGGGCCAATGACGGCGTTTGCCGCGGCAGTGAGGCAAGGCCATCAAATATCGCTTAGTTTCATTGTCTTATGTGGGGCCCTTGGTCGACTCAGTTGGTTCCTATAGGGCTTTGCTTGATTTCACCGAGGCTGAGGAAAAATATATATGGACCTTCAGCATTAACCAAGGTGCGCCGCCATTTTGTGCATGCACGCAGCATGCATTTCCCATCGCGCTTTCTCGTACATTTGGGATGGTGGTAATATTGCCGCCCCGCGGGGCCGCCCCCTATCGTAAGATTTCACTTCCGGGGACATCACAGAGCGCCGTTGTCCGTTACATGCCGGAGCCATCTTTCCTCACTCTTTGGGACGCTTTTGAGCTGGTGGTGGCTAAATTGCTGCAACGTGCCGCAACCCGTTCCCCGAAAGTGTAGTGCTAGATGCCTATTGGGGGCTCCAAAGGCGTGCACATAATCCCCGTTCTCCTCCTCGTTTTTCTGTTTTACATTTTCGCCGCCAAGCCGCGCCAGCCTTCCCTTCGCGCTTGGATAGGAGGTAGCTCCGTACTTATCTCCATCGCGTCTTTACTGCTGTAGGGGCGTCATTTCCTTTCGAGTTGCGAATCGGCGGCTCAGACAGGGCTTTTTCAACATATCCCCAGTTTCTCGTTTCTTGCTTCGAGTGACACGCTGTTCGGCGTGGGATAAAAAGAGTCCAGCGGACAGCGGACAAACTTCGCGCCAGACACACCAACATAGCCGCCTCCGATAGATATATTTTGCTTCGTCAAAAACGGATCATGGTTGCCTCTTTTGCAGTTAGAAGAAACACTCCAGATTATGAGTTTTTCTTAAATAATGCATGAAATCTCAGCATTAGTGAGAACAACGTACGGGCCGCGGCGCTTACAGTTTTAACACGCGCTCCGCCTTGACCAGACGTGGTGCTTTCTAGAGAAAGGAGATCAAGCTCATACGGCTTTAGTGCTCTACTACCTTAGGAATACACTAAGTAAAATCAGAGATACAGTTCCCGGTAGTTTAGGCGGTGTGCATGCGCAACGGCTGCGATGTTTTAAAAACTGGTCACTGCGCTAACTCGGTGCCCAGATATCCAGCTGATAACGCTTGTTTCTACAGTGCCTTCCATACAGCGTTCAACACTGTCAGAGTTAATTTCTGTGCAGTCACTCACCACCCCCCCCCCCCCCCGTTCCCCCGGCTGGTAGCTTGAAAGTCGTCATATGCACATTTCTAACGTTTAAAAACCTAAAGCCCAAAGTGCGATCTCCACAGCCTATACTCCATTCTAATGTTTACAAATTCACAGCCCAGCGTTCACTGTCCAGCAAGCGCATGTTAGTCGCTTCGCAAAGCGAGAAAATCACGCGCCATACCCTTGAACGCTGAAAATGGCACCGTCCTAAAGCCGTTTACTGGAAAGGTATATTGTAGGCGCATTTTCGTGCTTGTTCGTGGCATCGGAAAGCGAACAAAGAACGCCAGAAGCCCCTTTCTAGAATGGCATGCAGGAAACGGTGATCTGCATACGCCACATGCAAAAAGGGATCGTTCTACGGAAATGTTTCCGAACGCGCACGTGTGGAGGGTCGGAGGCCGGCCTATACCCAAACAATGACCGCAGACTGAGAGGCCATTCGTCAATGTACTCACTCGCTCGCATGCATCCCGCCCTCTTTTCGCGTTACGCGTCACTCGTTCAAGACGGCGGGACAATGCCCCATCTCTTCGTTCTTTTGACCGGTGCAGTTGTTGCTCTTCGCGCCACAATGTGCATTCATCGCAAACAGAATTTGCCTCTGGTCGTATACCGAGCAGCTGGAGCGGTTCGTCCACGCGCCTCGAAATGCGGGTGCGTTTACTTGGATCACTCGATGCCATTTTAAACACCGGTGAGTGTAAACGCCGGAGTAACGTAATACTACGTTGAAAAGCGCAGTCACCGAGAATTTGAAATCGCACTTCATTGTTTACTTTCGTCGAGGCTTTTAAATATCTGGTGCACTTACCTACGCCGAGAAACTGAGAGAGGAGGGGACGGGAGCGGCGCGGGGACGTCAGAACGCCGAGCTCTGACTGGAATGATTAGTGGGTATAGACGTAAAGCTAACTTCCTTTGTCTCTACTCACTCTTGGAACGCGTTCGAACGCGAACGCGGAACACTGGATGTCAGCGTTTGGCAATCGAACGCTTTCGAAGAGTCAGTAGAGACAATGGAAGCCAGCTTTACATCTATACCCACTAATCATTCCAACCAAAGCTCGGCGTTCTGACACGTGCTTTCGCGCTCTATTCTCCTTCTCTCCCTCAGTTTCTCGTCGCAATGGCATTTACGTGGTTTGGACTGTGTCTTTAAGGTAAATGTTGTCATTGTGACTCCTACGAAAAACAATATCGTCATCCTACTTTCCATGCAGGTGACGCTAACTTTTTTCGTTCCTGATTGGAACACGTCGAGGACTCATTTTGTTTCCTTATAAAAAAAAACAAAAAAAAAAAAACTCGCATATTCGTCGTTCCTGGAGCAAGGTCGCCGTAATGAAGCTAACTTTACATTTGTTGTTACTAACTCGCTTTTCCAATTAAATCTCCGGTTCCCACACTATGTAAGAGCACTTGGCGAGATTGAGCGTTGAATGTTTCTCAGACGCGATCTATCTCCCAGATGGCAGCGCGGCCGCGCGACGGCGCTCATTTGTAAGCGCGAGTGCCCAGATTAATGACAGCGCGCTGCACACCGCCATCTCTGTTTTGTGCTCCGACAAATTCATTAGCGAAACACGATCCTCGCAGTCCGGTAAATAAGGCTCACGGCCGGGCGGCCGACCCGAGGGTGCATACTCCCGGCCCTGTCTCATTATACAGTGAACCATGGTTGCCGGTCCGTCCTGGTTCACGCGGGGGCGCTGGGCTGGTGCAGCAGTTCTAATCGAGATTAAAGAGACGCTGAACTTCCCATTTTTTTGTGTAATTTTTTTGGTAGGTTTTGAGCGATCCAAAAGCGCTCCACGCTCGCGGAGTACATGTGAGCGTGAAGCATGGAGGTGCTATACTCTGTTTCACCTTATGATGTACCGCAGGAAAGGCTACAAGCGCGAGCTCCTTGCTCTGGGGCACATCTCGGCGGCACAAGCTCTCGTGCATTAAGGGCAGCTGCCAACGCTGTGAGCTCGCGCTTCTAGCCTTCGCTGCGGTACAACATAAGGTGAAACGGAGTATAGTGCAGTACATGCGAGCGCGCGGTTGCTCGCCCATGAATATACCAACAAGAAGGCGCTCCAAAGTCGCTCCAAATCTAGCCCCTTAGTTTAAGCATCTGGACAAGATACATACGTTTCAAATTGAACTTTCGCCGAAAAGAAAAATATAGCGCACTATTTACGTCGCGTGGCAAAGTTTAAGTTAGGGGCGATTCCGGAAGATGCTTCTATTTCGGCACGTCGGCTCGAATGAGACGCATGTTTTAATATCACTCTCGGGAGCACTGAACACCCCAAGTATATATGCATGTATATAGTAATGAAGTCTCACTTCGAAACGCTGTTGATGTTTAAAAGCATTTAGTGATGTCACAAAATCATCTTTCCCCGGGGAAAACAAAAGTATTTAACGCAATATCTACGTTCGGATACTTATTTTGAGCAAGGTGCAATTCCGAAACGGGCTTCTATTTCGGCACGTTGCTCCGAAATACCTGCATGATGTAGAAGGCACGTCGCGAAGCTCAAAATAAGCATCGTGGCGAAACTATTGCGGTAAGAATTTGTTTTTGTCGCGGATAGTTTATTTTGTCGCATAGGTGTCGTATACGGGCACTTCAAAATGAATGTTTTGAGGGAGTTCTTTGTTCCTTTAACATACAACGACTGTGTTCACGGCATTTTTCAAGTAACGACCACCAGCGCGCATTACGAAGCATATTTTGAAAAAAGAACAAAGCTCCTTCTATTTCTTTTTCTCCTATACGGTGAGTGCAAACTCACCGTGTGTACATGCACCCTTACGCCACTCGAACACGAGACATGCACCCCAACGCCCATCGGCGTCGCGGAGACTTGGTACTTGTAGGAGCCGTGAAGTGCGTAGACCTCGGTGCTGTTGTCGCGAACCTTTGGCGTGCCGCGAAAGAGGACTGATTTCTTGTCTTTCCTTGGCTTTTATGGGGACGGCAACATTTTGGCTTTTACATTCCGCCGAAAACCTTATGTTGTACCGCAGAAAAGGCCAGAAGCGCGAGCTCATAGCGTTGGGAGCTGCTCTTAACGCACGAGAGCTTGTGCCGCCGAGATCTGCCCTAGAGCAAGGAGTTCGTGCTTGTAGCCTTTCCTGCGGTTCATCATAAGGTGAAACAGAGTATAGCATCTTGCTCTGAGCAAAAAAAAAAAAAAAAAAAAATTGGGTTGTGTGTATGTTCATACAGCCTAGAACTTGGTCTGCCTCAACGGGCGACGAGTCTCCCAGCTGTAGATGAGCAATTTAGCCAGTGCAGTACAACCGCTAGCCTGGGGTCTTTAACGTGCATCACGCAGTAGTGATACACGACCGCACGCCGGTACGATGCTCGTCCAGATCGAAACGGGCAGGGGTGGGGATTGTGAGCAAAAGGCGTAACCGAACTAGTGTATTTTCTTTTTTTTTTTTTTTTTCAAGGGCCGTCAGCTCAGTATAAACTAGCAAGAGCAGACGGTAACATTACTCAATGGGCCGTGAGGATACAAGGATCAGCGGCATAAGTCAATACAACTGCAATACAACGTACCTTCCTCCGTATACGGAGGGAAGCATCACTTGGATAGTGTCCCGATCTGTGATCAGATTTCCGCCAGCGATGGCATTCTTGATGGAAACTCACGAAGAGCATTCGACGTTAGGCATCCTTTCAGTTTAATAAATAATGCAATTTAAACCTGTCGCTGAGCTGACAGTATTTGCCGTACACTGAAATTTCAGATGGTGGAGGTTACATTTACACTGCCCCTTTATATAAGAGGCATTTCGCCTTGTTTTGCATGTTAGTGAAATTCTACACACCCAGTTTTTACTTACTGGTCTGGCGCTTTCTGGGAAGAATACAGGCCTCCTGTTTTACAATGGACTACATGTATGTACATATCGGGAATATTTGTATTGATTAGTTTCAAAGGTCTGGAGAGTTGGGAATGAGCGAAGATGCCGGGCTGGGAAATTTTAGGACAAAAACAAAAAGGGGGATGTTTGTTCTGTGTTTCGATCTGACATTATTCAACTCTTTTCGTACTTTCCTGCGACTAAAAGAGATGACCTAGTTCAACATCAGCGAACCCTTTAATCGTCAGGACCAGAACAATGCTTTCGTGGTCACTTTGATACGAAACATTCTTTATTTTACGTCGGCCTTTCTAATACTTTTTTTAAAATTATTTATTTCCGTTAAATTACAGTGTGGGACGTGCGAAACCAATTTGGACCCAAGGGATGGGCACAAAATGTATTGTATAAGGGCGCATATAGGAATGATTTTTGCAAAAAATGTTTGACCTGTGATGTGCCTCGCTTTTGGGAACCAACGTGAGTGAAGAGCATTGCCGGTGAGAGTTTGTACGTTATCGTATTTATTGTAACCTCTCCTTTTTTCTTCCAGGTATGTCCGTGTATTCTACCGTGTTTGCTGCCTGACACGCACGTCACTGAACGTGAGTCGATTTTCCCTAGAAACGTACTTCTGCGAAGTTCGCATGTGTGATATAAATGTTTTTAAACTATTTAACTTTTTTTTTTTATAGTTGGTTTAGGGGGGAGGGGAGGGACTGTAGTTCAAGCACGTTCCGAGTGAATTACACCACTGGTGTGTCGATGTACAGGGTCACTTCCGCCTGTGGCGATGGCGGTGAGGCGACATATTTGCCACATTCACTCCGAAAATATCTAAATATCGTTCTGCCATTTTTTTTTTTTTTTTTTTTTTGGGGGGGGGGGGGGGGGTGTTAAATGAATTGCGCTCCGAGATTATTGTATTTGCGTAGTGCCTGTGTCTAGGAAACCTCCACAGAGGAGTACAGTACGGTTTACAAAACGTATATAGGAAAAAAGTCACCATTCCATCCAGCGAAATTGCGTTTTGCGGATGCATTTACTCGTCCAATGTTGGTTTTCAGCTCCTCCACCATATTAAATCATCATGTGCAGAATTAATGTCAACCTTGTAAGGAAACCGCTACAGTTATTTCAGTTTAGATTTAAAAATAATGAAGCAAATGAAAAAAAGAAAGAAAAAACAGGAACTGTACCGTTTCTTGCCCAGCGGAACTTGTTTGTGTTAATTTTGTGTAACTTAATTATGTCCTCTTGACTGGCATTTATTCTGCGTCGTTTAAAGTTTGTAGCACCGTTAACTTTTTGTTCTTCTAATTTCTTTGATAGTGTATGAAAACTCGAGACTTACAAATTTATTTAAATACTCTGTGTCGTAATCTACGTGTAGTTCAGGTTGTAAACACGCCCTTAAAGTTATTAGTAGAGTATTTCTCCGGTGGTTTAAATGACACGAGGCCACTCACGGCGTGCAATAGACGAACTAATGTTTTGTCTTATGCAGACGATCAGTCTTGCATCTTTTTGTTTTAAGCGAGCAATGTTGCAACTAATTTTAGGTTATTTGAGAGGGTAATGGTTCACTCGGAATGAAGCATCAAGGTAGGTATAGTCGCCTTGATGCAAGCTCATATTCGAAATAGCGGTTCGGTTGACTGATCGATTAATCGGTCGACCTATTAGTATGTACCTTATTAGTCTACGCATTGTTAGCTATTTCTACGTGCGATATACACGCAATGATGATTATGATGCTATTTATTTTCCTTTTGACTCGGAGTTCAGGTGTCTAAGAAGCAGCGTACAAAATAGTCCTTAGGGTGATTGTCCGGTGAAAACCGGAAGTTATTAACATATTGTGATGGTTACCTGATGATTAACATAGGCCATTTTTATTATAATAAACGAGACCCCAATTTAGTGTAATCAATGACGGATAATTATACGAAACTCCAGGCCAAATTTCGCAAGTATCAATGGCTGCGCTCCCATGCATGATGTGACGTCACACGAGGCTCGCAATTCTCAGATCCTATGCCTCATTCCTCCGTAGGAACACAGTGCTCCCGACGCACCGCAGCGTTCCATTTTACTCGCCACTGTAAATCTCACGGAGAAGTATGGAGCGTGTCAACCGCACAACGAGAGCCCCCTTTCATCACAAAACAGTTTATAGCGTAGCAGCGAGTGTGAATCGCGCCCTAGCGCTCACGTGGAGGACAAAATTCTGATTGCGCTTCATTTCGGCGCGTTCTTTGCGTAATGTTACGTCAGAGCCTCCACTGCTCTGAAGGTGGAAGAGGAAAACGCCGTTTATGCACGCTTGGTTTAACATGCAATAGACCCTTTTCAAAAGTCAGAGTCACCTTGTGGCAGTCCCATAAGCTCCAATATTGCCGCTCTAATGGCGGTGATAGGAGATCATGCTCGGCTAAATCAAGCACCCTCGATTTTGTGAGTCGAAGGTGACGTAAGGGGACCAACACCTTTTCCTCTTTCTGCTCTATGCTTTCGAAGACGTTCGCATTTCCTGTTGTGGTGAAACTGTGTAGTGCCGCCATTAAAGCGTCGGGTTTGGCTCTGCACACGGTGGGTAGACTGACTTTCGGGAAGGGTCTATTCCTCGTTCAGGGAAGCACACAAAATTCAGATTTGTCGTGGAAGATGCTTCTTCTGCCATTGACAATAGGGTCTAAATGTTTTCTTGAATACGAAATTTGACCGAACAATTCCTTTTAAGATAATTGGAAGACAGCGAAGAAAAGCGGTCAGGCTGCCCCAACTTTGGAACAAAACGCCTCAGTTTTTCTTTTTTTTTTTTACACACATGCACACACACAATCACAAACAAACAAAGAAACAAAGTGGTTGACACTGCGGGTTTCTCGGGCACCAATGGAAGCACTGAGCTTTAGTATAACGCCAATCGAACCGAGATACAGAATCTCAGGCATCCCACAACACGGTCCTCGGCGTTTTCGTCCTTGTACGCACATATAGGTAGTTGTCTGGACTCTGGAGGTTTCCTTCGGCGAGAAGTTTCTCCAACAAAGAGCGCATCGGTCGTGGGCCTTCTCGTCGCGGGCAACGCGATAAATTCGGCCCAAGCGTCGTAAAGCCGTAGTCCCCGCGTCCGCCAAAATCGTGCTGTCCCGGCGGGAGGCTCGCTGCAGGCGCAGCGCAGAGCGCCGACTGCGGGGGCCTGGCCGGCGCTGCCGTAGGCCGTATGTCGTGCAGTTGTGGAGACGGCCGAGATGAACAACGACCGACGGATTCCCCCGTGGCCCCCGTGGCGTATGTTTGGGAGCTGTCATCGGCTATCGGCCGCGCACCGGGCCAAGCCTTTGGCCAGCTCCCCGCCTGCTGCTGCCCCCTCCGTGTCGTTATGGATGAGTTGCGCGGGTGGACGGCACGATAGCGCCTGTTCGCAGGAGCGCCCGGCGGTATTTGTCCGTGAAGAACAGGAGTCGGGTGGGATGATCCCGGTTCGTGCATCTGGTCGGACATGCATGCGGTGTTGCGGGACGGACTGATCGTCTTTTTTCCTCTTCTTGTGGCTCGGTGACGGATGCCCTTCCGGCGCTGCTTATTGTCGTTTGACGTGCATTGTTTTGTCAGTCAGTCGTTCCACGGCGTTCCGCAGTGCTAATATGATCGCTGTCCTACATTGCACTTGATGTTACTAGGTTACCGACGAGGAATTCCTCGCATTGAACTCTGAGCACTGCTTGTGACATAGGACTTCTGTTCGTGTCAAGAGAAAGTAAACAATTTTTGGCACCGTTGAGATTACAGTTTTGTGCCCCTGAGTACGTTTTCTTATTATGAAGTTAACTTATACCTATGCCCCTCTTGCTCACTCATTGTTTGTCCAACGTTAAAATTTCTGTTCTAGTTTTAAAGGTATACGAACTCCCAGAAAGCATTAAGGGCCTAGATAGGACACCTGTCACAACATGCGCTTTCCCGGGAAAAAAGGGAACAGACAACTGACGTAATACTACATCGCGAGACTTGTTTCCAGAACGTACTTCCATTTCGACCGATAGCCTCCGAAATAGAAGTATGTTTCGAAGTTGCTCAAGTGAGTCTCGTGACAAAATTATTGTAAGAATTTGTTTTATTCGGGGAGGGGGAGGGGGTTATATTGTGGCATACATACTTACCCAAGCACTTAAAACAAAAAAAAAACAAAAAAATTCGGAGTTCAGTGTTTTATTGAGTACTGTTAGTTTAATTTTGAGTTTACTTAACTCGGTGTCGCCTTTTCGCAGTCGTCCTTGAGGCAAAAGTGCACGCAGAACGTTGGCTATCTGTTAATGTGTGTCTCCCGTTTGTCCAATTTAGGTAGATGAAAACTATATCTTAGGAATGTTTTAGTGAGAGTAAACCGGAGACATTTCCCGAATTGTTTCCTTTATTCCTGATTGAGCTTTGCTTTTTTTTTTTGAGAAAACCAGGTTCAATTTGAATTATCTGGCGATAGTTATAAGAGACTGACGATACAAAATTGCAGTCAAAGAATATCATTACGGAAGGCATGCGTCGAGAGTCGAAGCGAAATCTCGTAAAGTCACTGGTAGCAGCTCTAAAACTCGTTCTGCACTCGAAGCTGACATCTGAATTGTGCTAGAAAAAATAGACGCAAACACCGAGTGTAGGTTGTTTCATCATCATGTCGAAGACAGATTGTAATGTCCCAGCTCACCTTACAAACAGGGAATAGTATACAAATGTCATGAACCCGAATTCTTGCCCCACCCATATTCTACCGCGAAAAAGTCAGAGCATTCCAACGTTCATTTCAGAGCGCTCGAAGCAACTTTTACCACATTTGTTCCCTTTGCCGCAACTTCCTGTTTTTGCTGGTCGGCGCTCTCTGTGGACATCAGTACCCCGGAGGGCGAGTCCAGAAGACTCGCCCTGGAAGTACGAGAAAACGGCGAATTGGTTGATAGTGAAAATAAGCCGAGGGGGTCAGCCGGCGAGCGCGAGGGCACGGCCCGCACACCGGAGGGAGGGACAGGAGCAAGTTAAATATTGACCCTCGGAGGGCGTCCTGGACACTCGGGACCCAGGACACGTCCCGTGGAAATTTGGAAGTGCGGCGGCGTCGAGTTCCAATGTACCGCCTCGAGTTTGTTTACGAGATAGAACTGCTTGAATAAAACATGTCGCTGCGGTACACGTTCCTCGACGCGGTGACCCGGCGGGGTCCTCTGCGGTGGGCGTCCGGCTTCGCCAAGGGTCCGCCGTCGGCATGTGAGCCTTCGAGTCGGGCGACCTGCCAGTGGCCGTCCCTCTGTCCCCCACGCTCTTTTCGACAACTTGAACTGCCTGTTCGAGGCTTGTCTCCTGTCTTGTCTTTGAAGGAGACGGAGGACGACCGAGGGGGTTTGTTTTGTCTAGTGGTTCTTTTTTCTTTTTTTTCTTTATTGGAGTGGATGTGCAGGTTACGTGAGTAATATATTGAAAGAGTGTTTTGAGGGTTTCAAACTAGTCTCTTTTTTTTTTTTGCTTCGTGTGAGGATTGAATTATATGTAAAGGTTTTTTGTGACCTGGTGGCCATTTTGATTGGCCATTATTTGACGGGTTTGTTGAATTTCTGTCGATTTGTTCTAGTCTCCTACTTGCAAGAAACTACAATGCGCTTCTTATGGTACGTAATCTTTTCAAGATGTTCGTCTGTGTTTCTCTTTCGAATTTTGTGTAAGACTCATGTTTTAGAATGATAATAGAGTAAGCTATTAAAAACAAAGCTAACGTATTTTACGAATTATAGCCAATGAGCCGACACATTTCCAGGAACACAATGTGAATCTCCAAAAATAGCCATCGTTAGACTAAACCACTTATACCCCTGTTACATGGGCACCCTTAACCGTGGTTAACTCAGCTTTAACTGCTGTTACGTGGCACCACAGTTACCACACTATACTCTCGGACAGCTATTTCAGAAGAAGTGAAGAGCGCGCGTGCACTGCTTTGATGGGTACTCAAAATGCTCAAGCGCACGTTCGCCCATAGCTTTGACTGCATAGCCGCAGAATGGTGTCCGCAAGTATTGTGCGCTAACTGTGGCTTAGCGTAACTGCCGTTAAGTGCGCCCGTGTACAAGGGTATTAGTCTGGTGCACCCCGTGATCTGTCAACTCGCTTTCAACGACAGTTTTCTCATCTCAAGCGCATCGAGTATCGGTTCGCTCTCTTGGGTTGCGGCTCGGCTCCGAGCAAGTTTTGGTCTGGCGACTCGGTGCTCAAGCACACCGATCTGAGCTAGGTGGCGCAAACTGCCGCTTGATACAGAGAGGCGTAGCCATTAGCATTTATCCATACGGCTAAATATCATCGAAGGGTACAATTGGTTTTGGCAAGCATTTATACTTGAGACCGAAGATTTAGGGATAAGGAAAAATAGAGCTGTACAAGGACAAGGTGTGAGTGTCTGTGTATGGACCACTCAATGTTTTTTTTTAGTATGTGTTTGTGTGTGTGTGGGGGGGGGGGGAGCGAGAGAGAGAGAGATAGTATTTTATATATATGTATATATATTATCACGAATATGACAATTGACGAGGCGACGAATGAGCCAGTGTTGTGCCCGTTACTAAAAATAAGTAACGAAATAGCGTTACTCGTTAGTTTGGAAAAAAACGCTAACGCGTTACAGTGCACCGTTACTATTCTGCAAATGTAACGAAATACGGGTGTCATTACTTGCCATGACTAACGGACGTTACTTTTACGTTAGTTTGTCGTTACTTTGTGTTTCACTGTTAGTATATGACGGCTCTTTATAAGAAACCACCTCTATAAACTTCGGCAACAATACACTTGGTCAGGATGATTATTTATTAATTTATTTATTTGTACTCTGCAGCGCCGGAGCATTACAGCAGAGGAGGGGGGTAAGGATAACATTTATGCGTTGGAAACTCTCACAAACAACACAAGCGAGAAACTAACAATATAAATAAACAATTTAAACAACACACAATAATAAAATTTCTAAATTTTAATAACTCCAATAATACTAACAAAGAAATTCCCGTTGCATTGATCAGGGTAATAAAACAGTCACTGTCGGTAGGATGTGTAATGTATATCCTCGAACACGTAACGCTTCGGGAGCGCGATTCAGAGTACCGAACCTTGCCCATAGCACCGGCCTGGGAAGAAGAAACCTCTCTGAAAATAGCGACCGGGTGCATGCCACGTAACGGACGCAAAATAAACGTTATTTTATTCCTTCACAGACCAACGTCGCATTTTCAATTAACGACACGTTAGCACCCGGCCACCGTTGACACACTTGTTTTGGTTCAAAGTGTGGGAACGTCAAGGCTTCCAAACTTATTGCCTATCCTTTCTGTTGTTGACAGAACGAGAATTTACTTGTTTTGAAGAGTGTGACCAGCTGGAGTAGCTAGGGACGCTGAGGCGAAATCCTTCGAGCGGCGGCAGACTGTTGCCTTCTGAACGGATGTCTCTTTCCAGCGAGACGGCTGCTCCTTCAGGGTATGAGGACAGGGATCTTAGCAGCTTCTATACAAGGACTACACCAAGGACGCTGAGGGGTTCCGCGCAGCGATAATCTCGCGCCTTTTGGGTCAGGTCGTGGGTACGTCAAAAGTGTCTTCCGAAGGAGTTTAAAATGACGCCGTTTATGGAAAGCTTTGTCGGGGTTACGTTGCCACTTTTACGTAGTGTACAAAATTAAAATTAGTTTGTTTTTAAACAATCATGCGGTCATTTTTAATCAAAAGTAACGAGTAACAGGTAACGTAATTTGATTGGAGATACCGTAAAATAATAACGACATTACTCGTTACTCATTTGGGATTCTGACGAGTACGTTAGTGCGTTCGTAAAAAAACTAACGCGTTACTAGTAACGTCGTTACTTGTAACGTATTAGTTCCAACACTGCAAATGACTGAAGGAAACATTTAATGGGGCGAACTTGTGCCCAAAACGAAATAGAAAAAAGGTTAGCGTCGATGTCGGCGAAACAGCAGGATTGAGCGCTAGGGCGAGACTGACCCCGGGTCGCCACGCGGAGCTCCTTATGTACACGCCTGGGCTTCCAGAACAATCGACGTAAAAGCTTCGGCGCATAGAACATTCGGACCTCGAATAAGCAACAAAGTCCCGAATTCACCACAACGTGACATTTACAAAAAAAAAAAAAAAATACGAAAGTGCGTCCGCTCGCAGGCGTTGAACCCCGGCCCTTTGCGTGGGAGCCAAGCACGATAACCATTCGGCCACGGGCGCGCTTTCCCGGAGGCGCGTGCGGCAATGTACATAAAGAAAAAAAAAAACATAGTGGGACAGATTCAAGGCTCGTTTAGACCCCGACGTCGAAGGCAGGTAAGGCAGCGTGCCGCGCTGCGCGCACTGTGATACGGGGCGGCCTACTTTGGGCTCTATTTGAGCCTTTAGGCTTGCCCCTTAGGCTGACCCCGTCTAATGGCACCTAAAAGACACGGCCGGCGCATGACGTCATTGTTAGCGGATTCTCGACACGTCCCAAAGCGTCAAAGACGCCGAAGCTAAGCCGTGGTATTGTTCCATCCCGCCTATAAATGAGTCCGACATACAGAATGCGGTAGCGACGAGCAGCATTCTATCGATTTCACCGAAGGAACACCATCTCGAATACTCGAAGCCTGATCACTATAATGTTGACGTCATCATATAGAGCCAAGACACGAATTGTGCACGAGTGTTGCGTCAGCATTCCGCTGGGCCTCGTGTCCACTCATCGAGTCGAGGGACGCTCTCCATCGGGGCCTCTCGCTGTCGTTGCGACGTCCGACTCTGATGACGTTTCATGGAGGCCGATGAGAATGTTCGCCAGGCCTTGATTATTCTACGCTCGATTTCACCTTAAAAGAGCGATGCAACGATTTTTTTTCTTTGCGCAAATACCGCTTAGAATGAATCCCGGACGTTAAAGGGGCGATGCAACAATTTGTCTACTTTGCGCAAATACCACTTAGAACGGATCCCTGACGTTAATGACCTATGAAACACGCGTGCGTTTTTCACCCCACGCAATAGAAGTCCCAGTAAAAAATTAAAGAAAAACGAGCAGCGTTCACCCCCTCAACTCGCAGCCAGAACAAGCGGCCACGTGATCTGGAGCCGATTATATGCCGCCAATGTTGATCAGAGCCACGCGCTGGGGTTGGCAAAGCACAGGACACGCGCTGAGTTCCTGACATTGTTATGGCTCGGCTATTGTCGTCGTTGCAGCGATTGGACACGGGCCACTACCCGAATGCTTCTCGAGCAAATCAATTATCACGAGCCCAAATCGAGCGCTCACGCAATGCTCGGGTCCAATCTATGAGCCGCATTCAAATATCGTCCCTGGAGGATGCTGATACCACCAGGGTACGTCATCAAAATTTGCGAAGGAGAGATTGAAAGAAAATGCTCGCTTTCTCCTTGAAATTACACCGCAACAAAGAGGTTTCTTGGTCAGTAGCGTTGCGTGCGAGTGTACTTGGGTCTTACTAGTGCCAGTAATCTTATACAAAGTGAAAAACGCTCAAAACGAATATCGTTGCACCGCCCCTTTAATGACCTATGAAACACGCGTTCGCTTTTCATCACACGCGATAGAAGTCGGCAAAAAAAAATTGAAGAAAAACGAGCAGCGTTCACACCCTCAACTCGCAGCCAGAACAAGCGGCCACGTGATCTGGAGCCGATTATATGCCGCCAATGTGTATCATAGCCGCGCGCTGGGGTTGGCAAAGCACAGGACGCGCGCTGAGTTCCAGACATTGTTATGGTTCGGCTATTGTAGGTCATTGCAGCGATTGGATACGGGCTACTACCCGAATGCTTCTCGAGCTATCGATTATCGCGAGCCCAAATCGAGGGTTCACGCAGTGCTCGGGTCCAATCTATTAAAATATCTTCGGGTACTGCGACCTCCCAGCTACATCCTAAAGTTTTGCGAAGGAGAGATCGAAAACAAAAACGCTCGCTTTTGTCATTGAAATTACACCGCAACAAAGTAGTTCTTTGGTCAGTGGCGCTGCGTGCGAGTATACTTGGGTCCCACTATGGTGCCGGTAAGCTCGTGTATAGTGAAACACATTCCAAGCGAATGTCGTTGCAGGGCCCCTTTAAGTTCAGACGCAGCCAACGCTATGCGAGCTGATGAGACCAATCACATAGGGTCGACAGCGCATCATCATGGTGTTCGTCATGCTCCTCTCACCCCATACCGCCCCACTTTCTCCCCCAGAGAGTCAGTGACAAATGAGCGCGTACACGATTGGCTCGCTATTTCTCCTTCCCCCTCCACCTTCAACGCCTACAACAACACGAGGTCTATCATCTCTTCACCTATCGTAAACAGAAGAAGCCCAGTGACTTGCGCTTTTAACGCTGCTTGATTGGGCCCATTAGCTCGTAGCGTCGGCTGCGATTAATCTGAAATTAGTACCACTGAATAAGCCACGCTTCAATCTAACGACTCTTACCCATCTTCTGGCTTAAAATCACCTTTGCCAGTTATCTCAAGTTTTATTGGAAATCGCAGGAAACCCTTTTTCGTGCTCCACCAATGCTTAAACAGTTCGCGACAAAGCGAAGCAATATTACATGAGCTTCCTAACGCCGAATCTATTGCTGAGGAAGTCCCACTTTTGAATCATGACGATCGGCAGTTGCGTCTGCTCTGTACAAGCACCAAAATGGCGGCGCCCACGACAATATCGGGGAACAGAGTGCCGATACTCTAAGCGTATAGCTCAATTAGTGGCTCTAGCTGAAACGAGGTGTACACCGACTCAACGCTCTGACGTCACGGTGCTGTGTGGCGACGCTGCTGTCGGCACTGCGCATGCGCCGACGCTTCCCCTCTCCCCAATTGGGTTTTTGCGGACGCGCACTGCCCACACCTGGTGAGGGAGGAGATCCAACCGCGGCGCCCCTGGTGGCTAAATTGAGGACTACACTGAGGGGGATCAACAACAACGTAGGTTATTTGTTCGTGTTCTGACGCAGCCCTCGACCCCCGTAGCCGAAAGTTGCGTCAGTGTTCGGCTGGGGCTCGTATACCGTCAGTGAAGCCGAACGCGGACGCAGAAAAAATTGGGCACGAGTCGTGCGCAATTTCTGACCCGCATTCAATCGAGAAAGAGTCCAGTGCACGTGCCTTGTGTTTGGTAAACACACAACTACAGTGTAACACAACTCTGGGGAAAACAAGGTGGACGTAGCGCCCCCTATCGTTTGATCCCCTCGCCAATAGGGAGTAATAGTTGGTGGCCATAGCTGTGTGCTCGGCTGCAGAGCGCGTGCCGATGGCGAGCTTCTACAGTTCTTTGGCAACGTGCATTCCACACCATCGAGGTTGCCGGTGTTATACTTTGTCTCACCTTAGCATAGACTAACCGCGAATGCTGTGCTAGCGCGAGCAGCTATCCTTGACTGCCTTGACTGCAGCACTCGCTGCACGAGCGCTCGTGCAGCCGCCGAGGCTTTATTCGAAGCAACTAGCCCGCGTTTTTAGCACGCGCGGATAACAGTAGTCCATATACTAAGGTGACGATTGCAAGCAGGGTGACTGGCCGCCGCCATGTCCCCGCTCGTGCGGGAAAGCCTGTGCAATTACAAGCTTGTCAAAGCTATGTTCACACGCACGCTGCACGAGCCTGCACGAGCCTGCACGCATGGGGCACCAGTGCGGCACCATGCTTGCAATTGTCCATAGCGTCCTATCTGAGCTCATTCTGAGCATGCGCTCTAAACAGTGGCTTCAAATAATGCCTCCAGTGAATATATTACCCAAACATCAAGGGAAATGCAGGGATTGGTGTTCCACGCGCCGCACGTGCTGGCCTCGGCAGTAGTAATTTTCTAAAGCAAATACCTAAAACAAACGGCATCTTGCACGCGCGTTCGTCAACGCTTTATTTTGGTTATTTACTTCGAATCTTTTATACGGGGAATGCCTGCGCGTGTGACGCGTGGAACACCAATCCCCGCATTCTCCTTGATGCTTGGGTAATATAGCAAATGGTATATTAGCGGTGAGATGTTTTGCTGTCGCCCTGCTGCTATGGCTTCCTCTTGTGACGTCAGTATCTTGCGAACAACAAGTTTGATGGTATTTGTAATTAGCGTGGTGGAAGCCTAAAATCATTGCGCTCTTAAACCAACACTGCCAACACTGCCAAAATTAAAGTTCTTCCATTACAGTTGTTTCCGTCGATGAGAAATCCTTTGTTGATGTCATAGTCAGCATTCGGCCAATCATGGAAGGTTTAGTGGAAGGCCGAACCACGGCCGGACTGGAAGCGCGCGCTCTCTTTCTCTTCTTACGGCCTTTGCAATTGGGGCAATCGCCACCTCCCGCCGCAATTAGCGGGGGGCGCTGTCACCTCACCCCTGGTGACCCCTGGTAGAGTTCCTGTATAGACCTTTCCAGCGGCAGTCTCGAACGAAGCGCCCGGGCGGAAAACGCTGAGTCACTGAGCTGTGGACGCATGCGCAGCATCCGATATACCGCACAGCAGACCAACAGCGCATGCTCAGAAGGCGTTCCACAGCTCAGCAGACAAAGATGGCAGCGCGCAGAAGGCGCTTTTCGGAAAGTTGCGCGTTTGATTCCACATGCCGCGTGCCGCCCTCGCCGCTATTCGCCGAGATCCGATCACGTGAGGAGCCGTATCAAGTGTCGTGCAGCAAAGTAGACGTTGCACGGGCCCCGGCGTACGTTCCCAGGCTTTTGAGCCCGCCGCGCGCCTCGAACGCGCGGCGCTGCTATTCGCCGAATTCAGTCACGTGAGGAGCTGAATCCACATCCCATGCGTGAACGCGCAACTCTGGCTCCCGTAGGGAGCCTATACAGGAACTCTAACCCCTGGTACCCCTGGTAGAGTTCCTGTATAGGCTCCCTAACCCCTGGCAGAGCCGTTTATACTGAGAGAGTTTGGCCAATGGGCGGAGCTTGTTGGCCGCTAGAACAAGCGGATTTCGCGGTAACACAATATGGCGTTACTTCTTTCTCTTGTTCATTCCTGAGAAATCGCGTAGAGTTCCTATGAGTCAGAGCCACAATATGGCTGACGGAAGTAGTCATCCCCCGGTTGTCAGACTACGCTGCTGTGGTTGTCAGGCTGTCAAAATCTCCTTAAGAAGGCCAAACTCTCTCAGTATAAACGGCTCTGACCCCTGGTAGGGTGCCTACATGTCTGTCTGTCTCAGGGTGAAGACATCCATTGTTGCACTGAATGTGCCAGCGCGTGACGCTCTCGCGCACTCGGTGCGTGACTTGCGCAATAAAATGGCGTCTCTGCATTAGCCAAAGCTGCGCGCTCGAGCTGAGTAACACCGTATTACACGCACTTCAAAATGCATAAAAAAACGATTGGGCGTGAAAATGGCTGAGATGTCACCACTCAAGCAAAAGCGCGCGTGTGTATGAAGGCACTCTAACCCCTGGGCTACCCCTTGCCGTTTGCGCAAAGTGCATCTGACAGTGTATCTCAACGCTGTCGCAACTTGCGGCCGAGATTTTTATAGCCTTTGACACTTGATCGTTACGTTTAGTCCATCAGCCACTATCTAATGCGCTTCTGATGAGCCCAAAACGGAGAATATTTGACGCACATCTCCGAGATATTCGGGAGTAAAAAGTAGTAAGTAGAGACAGCGAATGCAATTGCGGAAAAACTATACTTGTCTTTACCTCCAGGACTTCTGTTGCAACTCAAGAACAGGAGGAGATGGACCCCTTCTCTGTGGAGGAACTTTAAATGATAAATAATTCGTACACTCTCGTGAAATATAAGGAGGTCCAATCTATCTATTGCCGTGGCCTGCATTATCATTTCATAGGCCGCACATGAAGTCGGTCAGCTGCTCTAGACGAGGGTGTAGTAATCTATACAATTTTCGCACAGTGCATATTACAGCCTCAAGTGCTTCCTCGAGGGCTTGTGCACATATCCAGCTGATTTTTCGTTTCTATCCGTGACCGTCTTTGCATGGTTAATCAGAAGTATTCTGAGGAAATTGTTGCAAATTAAACCAGCCAAGCGCTTTGAGTGACTGTTGTCAATGCCCTCTGCGCAACTTAGGATTAGCGCGTCTTCAAGATAGGGTGCAATAAGTAGTTGCAGAACTTTGTGCACATTTGTACGCAAAAGGTGCTTAGCAGCCTTAAAAAAAAAAAAAAAGCAACAGTGTTGTCCAGAAGTGCGAGGAACCTAGGATTTGGATAATGAAATCCGCTTTTATCCTGGCCTTGCAATAAGACGAACAGAGGATCACCTCTGTTACTCGTAGTCAACAGCTGACACAGGCGGCGCACCCAGACTCACTAATGAGTTTCACCAGATAGCAGATAACATCTCGAAGGGACTCTCCGAGTGGGGTGAAGTGGGGTGAGGTGGTTGCGCCCCTGGTGGCAAGCAAGTGAACTACATACGGAGAAAAAATGCCATTGACTCCCGGGCGATAGCAAAGGCCGTAAGAAGAGAAAGAGAGCGCGCGCTTCCAGTCCGGCCGTGGCCGAACATAGCGACACTTTCGATCGCGCATGTCGACAATGGGTGGTTTTGACTAAGGGCATCACGGGTTTCAGCCTACCATGCATTGCGCGCGACCTGATGTCATTCAAAGTGGCAGTCAAGGCGACATGCGCGCGCCCGCAGCTTCGTCTTTGCTCGCTGTTATGGTGAAATGAGAATGTTGGGAATTTGGTCTCAATCACCACGCTCGGAGTGAGCGACTCGGCACGATCGGGATGTCGTAGCGGCGTGGTGCGGTGCGTCGAGATCACTGTGCCCTTGCTGGCCGTCCATTCCGAACTCCGGCTTGCCGAGTCGTTCCGATAGCGGGTGCAGACAAGGGTGTGGCGAAGCCTAATAGCACTGGGCTAAGGAAGGCGAGGGCGGGCGGTTTTGAGCCGAGCCATTTCCCTAGGCCCCCTCGGCGAACACGTTTGCCTTCTCGGCCGCGATACGGGAAGTTATTAGGGGACCAGGGTGGGCCGGCCTCGCTGATGCGGCCAGAAGGGGTCGCGGAGTCCGCGGTGCCGCGTTGCGCGGCGACACGCGGCACAGACCGATATGCCGTCATTAGTTATATGTCCGCGTCCGGCCGAACCTGTCACGGCCAGTCGTTCTGGCCGCACCGCTCCCCTCGCATCCTCGGATTCTTTGGCCCCGTCATGCCGTTTCGCGATAAAGACCGGCCATTTGTTTGTTTTCTGGGCCGTTCCCGCATCGCGACGTGTTTACTCCCGGCTGTCGTGGCGGTCCCGCTTCAATGTGTGGGGCCGGACTCGTCCGGGCTTCTCGGCGTGCGCGGCACCGCGCGGCGACGTGGGGGCTCGCGGCCGTACTGTGGGTGCCTCGCACGAGGGCGAGGGACGGTAATGATGCGAGCTCGGGGGGTTCATTTCGTGGACGTCGTCGCAGAGTTGTGGACCCACCTCCATTGTTCGCGGTCAACTGATTTGGGTAACGGCAATGTGGTCGGCGATCTGCTTTCTTGGTACCTCGTTTAGCGGGTAAAAGGCGCACTTTGTGGTTTTATAGATGTTGCGACATTCTTTGCAGTGCCCGCTGGCGTGGCGGTGCAGGGTTTAGGTGCAAAATGGCGGCGTGTAGGAGGGGAAAACACCGCGTTCTTCTCGCAGAATGTGCTTTGTCATGTCTGTTGGTTGTTACTACTTGTAAAGGGCGCTTCGCAGTATCAAGGGTCATAAATGTGTCCGCGTGCTAGGTCTACATTTGCGTTGGTTAACGTGCTGTGAGGAATTTTGAGGTTAATTTAGCAGGACGTTAGTTTCGCATCTATATTTGCGTTTTTTTTTTCTTGGACACCATGAGCTCGGCGCTATTGTTTTCTTAAACTACAGTAGCTGGCCGCTGTATCTACCAACGTAATAACGGTATTTGTTTTTGTTACTTATAATTGCGCAGATTTAGGAAAGCGTTAAATGCAACGCATCATCCCGAAATTCACTGAGATAACACAAACCAGCTATTTGACATCGGTCGTTGCCTTCGTAAGTGGCGATCATATCTCTTCCGTGAGATACCTCACTGCAGTGTACCACTTGGTGAGGGCATGGAATGACTGGCGTATACATTAAGCATAGACGAGCGTACAGTTCACAAATAATTGGCGCACCTGCGCACACACTGTTTGTGGATACAAGTGTGTCGCAGTGTACATGCAGCGACCGAATTTTGGAAAGGAAAATCTAATTCACGTGCTCATACCTTCGCTCATGCGGATTGTTAATAAGTAGTGTGGTCAGTTATATTTAGGAATGGATAGTTGAGAAAGCACTTAGGAATGCCTCGCCGCAGTCATCAAATAATAATGTTATGTGCATGTTTATAATGTTTATACAGCCTAGAACTTTGTCTGCCTCAACGGGCGACTTGTCTACCAGCTGTAGATGAGAAATTTAGCCAGTACAGTACAATCGCTAGCCTGGGGTCTTTAACGTGCATCACGCAGTAACGATACACGGCCGCACGCCGGTACGATGCTCATCTAGATCGAAACAGGCAGAGGTTGGGATTGAGCCCAGGATCCCTGGGTTCCGCAACGTGAGCTTTCGCTCCACGGGCTCCGAGCTGGTGCGCGCTAGCCCACTCGGCCACCGATCCCCCTGTTGCAGTCGTCAAGGTGTTTTGCGTGATCCGAAAAGATTGCGCAGCATACGTTTCAAACTCTATCTGTGTTTGTTCGTTCGCCCTTCTTGTATTGGACACGATGTCGTGAATATACTACCTACTCTATATACATTATACTCATACTCTCTCGTTCGTCTGAAAACTCTTGATCTGCGATAATAGCGATAAGTTCATATTGTGCGCCTGCATTTTGTGGCGTTAGCAGGGGCGGACCTACCAATAGGCAGAGTAGGCAGCTGCCTAGAGCTGCAGAATTTTAAGGGGCAGCCAATCTGTGGCCGCCACCAGATTAATTGGCTATTTTCTTCTTTTATTTTTTATCTAGCTGCGAATCTAGCTGCTTTGGGAATTCTAGCTTCAAATCTAGCTACTTTTAAAACGTTTATGGCGTCGAAATGTTAAGTCCTTCTCTGGGAGTTAGTTTTTCATTACGTCACAATGGCGTCTATGCCGTAAATCTTGTGATGCTGACTTTGTGGGTCACGATCTCCAATATGGTGTTGCGAAGCGATCAGTTTAGGCGATGTCCGAAATGGCATATGTTCCAACTCTGCTCACAAAAGGTGCACAGGAACATATCCAATATACGCTTTAGAAAGGCAAGCTTTAACTAGGAACCAGGGTTTGTTGAGAAATGAAAGGGCGATTATAGTGTCGTCTATAAACGCCACGTTAACCTAAAACAGGGCGGATTTATAGGGGGGGGGGGGGGTAAACTTTTTTTAAGATAAAATAATTGATATACACTAGCCAAATGTTTAGTTTTTGGTGGCATAGCAAATATTGGGTCAACAAAATAGATCTGGGCAATATTTCGGCCGTAACGTCATGTCTCAGCATTACCCCTCCCCGCCAGCCGAATGCCTACCGCCCGTCTCCTAAGGTCGGACTCTCACGTACAGACAGATTTCAGTATCAGAGTCCTTTACTGCTCGGACGTAGAGGATAGAGAGCGCGATCAGCCAGCGGCCGGCGTTGCCTTGCCGGTTGGCTCCAGCCCCGCTGTGTGCGTGTGCTCCCCGGGTGACGCCTAGTGCAATCAGCGCATCACGAGTCCTCTGCCGGAACCCCGAGCTGTGTCCGGGGAGCGGTGCCCGCCGTCGTTAATGGAAGAAGCGTCTGACATGGATCCAGACGTCTTCCCCGCGAACAGCCTAATCCGTTTCGCGCTGATGGAATCCCCCGTCGGCGAGCATGCCTAATTGGCTGCTTTTTTCTCTCCTCGTTGGCGACTGCGTGCACAGATTGCCCCCTCGGAAGACGAGAAACGCTTTTGTGAATCCCTTGTGCGACGGGTCGAGCGAGGTCTGCCTCCTGTAGCTGCTTCTTCTTTTTCTTCTTTTTTTTGTATTTTGCTCGTAATGTGTGCCTGTTTTGCTAGAACGTTATGTTGGCGTTCAATCGATTCGACGTGTACGTGGTTATCTTCCGACAGAAGCCGGAAGATAACCCCATACATTACTTCAAATGCGCATTTTTTCTCTATTATCTCGTTGCATTTGGTCGGTAGATTGTCTTTGAATATAATATTTTCTTATTTTTACTTTAGAGTGGCGCTCTGGTGGTTGCATTTAACTTTTCCGAGGAGTACCTATACTTCGTTTAACCTTGAAGGTACCATGAGGAGGTTTCTAAGGTCGCCTAAATATGGCGACAACTCACTTTGCTGATTATAATGCAATTAAATGCAGAGGTGCAAGCGAGCTGGACATTACCAGGCGGATTTTTTCGGTCGCGCACCAGTCACCTAGCTGTGTTTGGAGATTTGTGTTTGTCCTTTGTCCCTCTTGTTCCCCTTCTCCAGGGATTATTTTCGTCACTTTGCCGGCTGTAGGCATCCTAAAAATTTCTAACTAATCCGGATACACGGCCAATTTCCCCATTAGAAAAGCAGTCAAAGATCGCAACACTCCGAGGTCATCTCCGGCGATGGGAGGAGCATGTTCCGAAACCAGGACCACTGTCAACCAATAGCGAGCGAAGGACCCTCGCGCCTCCGACTGCTGGAACCGCGGAGTGATATCTCGAATGCGCGCGACTCGTTGCCCATACCAGAATTCAACCCAGCGAGCGCGCCCTCGAGAGTGGACGACCAAACACACCACTCCCGCAAAAGACATTAAAAAAAAAGTGCGCTGTTTTTGAGACGGTTATAGCAATAGCAAACAAATCTTGTAATAAGAGCGTTTGCAATATCAACGAAATGTCGCGTTTTTATTGGTCACATGTCCTACTGCCTGCCGAACAATGCTCCCCATCGCCTGAGATAACTTCGGTGTGTTCGATCTTTGATTGCTTCTTTAATAGGGAAATCGACTTCGCATCGTTATGATTTATTATTTATTGCACTCTCAGGGCCATAGACATTACGGACGGGAGTGGTAAAAAATTAAACAACAAAAATAACATGAACAAAGATTACACATTTGGAAACATGTGGTTATTAACACTTGAGCAAAAAAGAGCGCTATCATAAATTGGATTTCCAAGATGCGTAGAGCCCGCAGAGTTAGTTATCGTCATGTTTAGGGGATCTCAGAAACCGTCTCAGGGCATCTTTAAGTTCAGACTCAGCCGACGGTACGAGTGTTTGGAACCAGTCAGAAAGCGTCAAAGGCGTACCTTTACAATGTTCCTCGCGTTTCTATACGTTTTCTATCATCGCTGAACCAATCAGAAACAGGAATGGCCTTATTGACGCGCTTTTGACACTACTCGATTGGTCCCATTACCTCGTAGCATCGGCTGCGTTTGGACTTGAGCTGAAACAGAGTATAATCTAGTACCTAATAGTTATTAAAAATTCGTTAATAAGTGCAAGATTTCGTTCCGTTTTTTATATCTTCTTTTTTTTTTTGTGACGATATTAGCATCCAGAGGTGGTGCTGCCATTTCGAAGAATCTAGAAGAATCTATTAAAGCGCGCGCTCGGAGCGGTATCTGGGCTACGAAACCGGCTTGCAAGAACTGCCCTGGACATGCCTCACTCTACCCACAATGTAGGTGGTCGATTTCTTTTATTCTCGATAGAGAAGAAGCGGTTGTGAGCCACCTTCAACAGGCATCCCTATATCAACGACATGCGATTCGGCAGGCCTTTTGAAGATTGCCCAATGGCTTTGAGTCCCTCTGTTGTTTAGCTTTCGAGGATCGCGCTGGAAAATCGTTTATAGCCTATGGAAGGATTAAATAGTACCTCTTTGACGGGATCCATCGCTTGAACCGACCATATCTTCCGTCTGTCTTGTGACCACTCTTCCCTTGCTTCTTGATAGTTTCAGTGAGCGACGTCACTTGGGACTTCCTAAGATGGTTTAACGGCTTGAACGGCCGATGCGCTTGCCGTAGCGAGATCAGTTGCGATAAAGTATGCGTGTGTCGTTCGTACTACATACGGTTACTCCCTCGGTGAAGTCTTTGACAATATATCAATTATGAATGGTCACCTGGCTTATTTTTAAGTGTCTCCGTTTTCTAATACGTGAAAATTGATTATCTTGTTGCCACTAACATTTTAAGCATCATTACAGTGCATCGCCTATCTTTTCAACAGCAGGCCAATCATTGTAGAAACGATATGTGAGGAGCACTTAGGTATAAAGTGTCAGCGAACGAAGCCGCATTCCACTAGAGGACACAGTATTCCTAGGTACATACATGTGTTTTTTTTTTTTTGTGTGTGTTTGATATGATAGGATATATTTATTTTAGTTCAGGAAAATTAATTGTAAAATCAGCTTGAAAAAAGAATTTAAGAGCCTACACATCATTTTGAAGTTCTGTTCCTAATCTCCCAAGCACATTTAGTAACAATTTATCGCGTTTTCAGGTAATTGGTACTGATAAATTTGAGTTAGGTTCACAAAGAAGACCGAAAGCACGAACCTTTCTGATGCTGTAGATTTTTCTGACGTCGATTGTGCGGAGTATCCATGATGTAGTCAGGAACGAGTCTGAGTCTAATGTTGGCCGTCCCCGCTGGGGCGGCGGATTCCTCCACTCCGCTCGGGCCGCAGTAGGGGCGTGTGCACAGACACAATGCACCTGGAGGCCGTAGAACAAAGCGTCTCTCTCTCCCTCTCATTGTCGGCGGCTGCTGCCTCGTACGGCCTGTTGTCTGGCCCGTGGAGAGGGAGGCTTCCGCGGGGGAGGGGCAATCTCCGATTGTCGTATTGACCGCCGTGTATGCCGCCTGTCTAGCGGCTGTTTACAACTATCTTAGACAGCCGCTAGACAGCTATGACGGACCCCTTGCGGAACATTGACGATCCAACTGTTACGGGTCTGATGGCTTTGAACGGGGACGCTACCCGCTGTATCCGCTTTGATAATTACGTTTGGAGTTCGTACTTTGGAGCTCATAATCCGTGGCAACTTATGATACGTTGAAGGTGATGATTACGTGACGTTATTGGTTGATGAAAAAGCATTATCCACTGTCTAAGAGTGGCGAGAGGGTCGTATTTGGCTAATGTTACTAAGTAAATTTATGTCGATGACGAACATGATAGATTAAATTTCAGTCCACTTTCCGTTACAAGTTTGCTTGTTTTTATTATGTTTTTGATTTTTGATGTTCTTTGAAGGGATGCAAACTGTATCAGACGCGAGTGACGCTGCACGCTTACGCATGAGCGGCTTGGCCGCGGGCCACATTAAATGATCAGAATTAAAAG
Source organism: Ixodes persulcatus (assembly GCA_013358835.2). NCBI lineage: Eukaryota > Metazoa > Arthropoda > Arachnida > Ixodida > Ixodidae > Ixodes > Ixodes persulcatus. The sequence goes on from JABSTQ010011207.1 coordinate 846,223, forward strand.
CAAGAAAAAGCAATATGCCGAGATGCACATCGAGGACTGAAGCGGCACGCAAAGCTGCGCTAGAAGGCGTTTTTGGTAAGGACCTATACTACTGTTCAAGCTATTCTCAAACACACGCATATGCTACAAGCCCAGTAAATATATGCCCTGAGAAAGTGAGGGAGGCGAGGAGACTAGAGCGCGTTGGGACGTCAGAACGCCCAGTTCTGATTCCAATGAGAGAGAGAGAATAGTTATTTATTTACGATCACGAAGAGGTCAACCTGCTAAAAAGCTGATTTGCCACTCCACAAAGGAGACGGGGTAGGGTTGGGGACAAACTAAAATAAAAAAGTGGAACAAAATAATACACATATCTACATTATATATAGATCATATAAAACAAAGTGGGCAGACCTAAATACATAATAGTATATATTAAAAAAGTGTTTAGACCTAAAGCTAACTTTGTCTCCAGTGCACTCGTCGACCGCATTAGAAAGCGGATCATCGGCGTCCGCGGAGTTCGCATTCGAACGCCTTCTACGAGTGCAGTGGAGAGGAGGGCAACTAGCTTTAGCTCTACCCTCTAATCATTCCAACCAGAGCTCCACATTCTGACGTCCCCTCTCGTCTCCTCCTCTCTCTCGGTTTCTCGACGCTTAGGTTTTGTAAGCTCGTTTAACTGTTTAAAACCAGACTGGTAAAAAAAAAGAAAAAAAGATTTTCTTTTCTTTTTAGGGGCTGTTTAACAATAACAACGTGTCTTATCCAATATATTTGGGGATTACTAAGGGCGGAAAACTTGCTGAAGAGTGTTTCCAGCGTCTCTGGGAGAGTTATAGGGAGTTGCTGACGATCGAGCATTCGTTTTCAGATTTTGTCGGCATATATCGACAGTATTTCCGCGCCGCGCGGTAATGGGTAGGAGGATCGTGAAAACGAAGCCCATCGCGGTTCCCGGCTGACCCTGAATATACGCTCGTCGTCGCCGACTGCTCCCACTTCCGGCAGCCGTTGCTGTATCGCCAGACGCCGGCCGCGTCGTCGCCGTCGGCGGTGTAACGGGCGACCGCGTAGGCAAAGTGGGCGACACCTGCGTGACACGCCAAGATGGATGTGGGGCGCGTGGAACGGTCTTTTCGCGCGAGGACGCCATTGGGTCCCGGAGGGGCCCTCGGGGCACGGGGTGGGTCGCACCCGGCCAGGGCGGGGCCCACGTCTCGCGCCTTCCGCGCGGCCACCGTATACGCTGCTGGCTTGTCGGTTGCAAACCGCACTCGTAGCGTTGTGGTGGGGCATCGACTGATCGTGGTGGCGTTGGAAGGTACGAAAGTGCGTACGTCATTTCGAACGGGGCTTCGGTTGTTGAAACACACGGGAAATATGGGGGAGCATTTCAACGATACGTACCCGCATCCCTGTTCTGCCAAGTTGACCTCGCTCCTTCACTCGTGCGAATCCGATACTACTTTTGACGTGCTCCTGCTCTACCTGTGTGCGAGCTAGGATATCGGGCTTTGCACCCTACAACGGCAGTGCAATGAGCGAAGGCTGTCCCTGTCACCGCAATAGCTGCGTATTCAAAGGGTTTATCTGGCAGGGAAGGCGGAAGTCCATGTGCAACGAAAGGAAGCATGCGCGTGTTCGTGTGTACTTTTGAAATGCGTGTTGCTTCCGTGAATGATCGCGCGGCACATAAAGGGTTTTGTACGTCGTTTCACCAAAGGTCCAGACGCAGCCGGCGCTATGATCGGATTGGACCAATCAAACAGCGTTAAAAGCGCAGGTCACTACATGATTGGTTTAGTGATGATAGAACACGTCCGAGAACGCGATGAACACCATGTTGATGCTCGTTTCACGCTGTTTCATTGGTTCGAGTCAGTTCGCAACGCCGGCTGCGAGCGGACCTCAGGGGATACGAAGTACAGCATCGAAAGGATCGCAGCCTGCCAGCTCACCGTTTTCACAGGCGAAGAAATAATCGCACGGACTCGTACGAACTCCAAAATAGTGCCTGCCAGAGAAGTTCTTCTCAATCTATTGATCCAAAATAAAAAAAGGGCATGAGAGGATTCCTTTTTTTTCTTCTACCTTGTATATGTTTTATGTTTTGCTTATCTCGCTGAGATATGATAGAAAACGTGTTTTTTACGCAGTCTGCAGTCCCAATTGATACGTCGACGAAGATTCGAGAAACTTTGGAAATTGACAGTCTGAATTGGTGTGATGCCGTGATCAGGAATAACGCATTGCATCGTGAAAACAGCGGTCGCTCCACGACATCATGATATGGAAAGACGAATGACAAAAGGCTCTCTCCCACATAGGGTGTTTTTACGCAGCGTACTTTCCCACGCTCTGACCGAATCGTTTATGGAGAGAAAGATTACTTAATTCTGAAGATTTCGTTACGAAGCGTACGTGAGACAGGCTTTGTGCTACGTACCGTGCCGACCCTCAACACCACTAGAGCTGCACGAGTTTCTCACAGGAGTCGGACGAGCGACCTATAAGGCTAGGAGGAAGGAGCTGTTTCTGAGTCGCTTGATTTGATCCCTCGAATTGAATACGTTAGATATGCATTTGCCAAAGCGTTGATGGTTAGGAGAGTTCAACATTGTCCAGAAGCTTTACTGATCCCTATACTTAGGTTATCTCGCCAATTTCATGCACTTATATAGAAAATCAGTTTCTGATATCGTCCTACCGCCGTTGTGTCAGCAATGTGTCAGCTAATCTAATACCTGCGGCGCACTGTTTGCACACCCTTAGGCCCATGATCCTTAGAAAAACAATGAACTCGAAGCACAGGTGGCAGTAATGGCATTCCTTCGAAGAAATTGCAGTATTTTAGTGTTTTTGTTTTGTAGTAGTAGTGAGTGATGTAATTTATTACTTTTCTATAAGGTAATTTCAACGGGTGTTTTAATAGGGGTCCGATTTGAGTAGAGCAGTGTCGTTTCTCGCTTCAACAGTCAACACTATATGAATATGAGGCATGTCGTGGCTTTATCTAGCGCTGAGAAGGCAATAATGCCATAGTGCTATTCGATTGGAACCACTGTTATCACGGCTCTAGTAATTTTGTAATTTAATAATTACTGTATCTCGGTAATTTCAACAAAATTCCTTATTTAAGCATTGAGGTGTTCAAGCGAGCAATAGCGACTACAGAATAATGGGGAGAAAGCAATTGGTGCATGAAATAAAATTCTAACTAACAGGATACCTAGAAAGGTTGAGCATAAAGTCTATAATAATGAGTCCAGATTAGCATAGGAGTACAATGAGGGTCAGAGGAAATAACATGTTTACGAAACTACTCGGAGGGGAACAGGGACCGAACTACCCGATTTTCTGTGCCCTGTAAATGCGTACGCGAAGTAATATGAAAGTAACTATAAAGTGATGTTTTTTTTTTCTAGAAGGAATGTAATTGTAGTTGCATTGCTTTTCGTCGAGGGTTTTCAGCATGATAATTGGTAACGTAATTTAAATAGAATAAAAAAGTAATTTGGCCACCCCGAGGTTCTGGCTAAAAGCACACCAATTTCCTCAAGTACCTTTAGGAAATTGGTGCTTAAAGTGCTTAAAGGTACTTTATTTCCTAAGTATCTTTAGGAAATAAAGTACAATAAATTGTCAATTTCTGAAGTGGACTCAAATACTTTTAGATTTGATCCAGACTGGAAAGTAGGCTGTGCACGCCGCAAGTATATTCTGTCCGATGTATTGACATGTTCCTTCTGTAGGGACATTCGAGGTTTTTTCCCGCGTTGTAGGGACGTACATGGGGACGGATTTTGACTTGTCCAGTGGTTCGTAAAGAGTTCAAAAAGTGTAATATATATATATTTTTTTTAAAATCTGGGTTGTTAGATTGGTAAATAACAACATGTCTATTGCCACGTCCCGGCATGCAATAAACAAATGGAATAGCAAATGCTTCATTTTTTTTTTTTTTATTTATAAGACGAGAAGGCAGTTTTTGCGCAAAAATCAATCTCTGGGGACGACATTTCGCTCTGCGGAGCGAAATGTCAAAACTAAACACCTTTGAATGCAAGCTCCAATTTACTGCTAACGAACCTCAAAATGAAAAGATACACCGGCTTGCTCCTGGGGCTGACAATATCAGCGAAGACAGCGTTATTCCTTTGTGCTTCAGTTTCAAAGAGAAAAAGCACCTGAAGTTGTTTGCGAGCGAGCGACATTTATCAGACTTAGTTACGCCTGAAGACGTGTCATCGAAAGTTGGTTTTCAGATTTTATTACACGAATAAACGTACAACTTCGGTCCTTGTGTAACCCGGCGTGGTCTACGTTAATACCCTAAATGCATCAAAAACATTATCGAAGTGTTTACGTGTAAGGCAGACTTTGCTGTATGTCAAGAAAGCTGTGCTATATTTTTTCATTTCTTTAATGAACTCCTAATTATCTTTTCTTCTTCCAATCTATAGACCGACACGCTGTTTACAAACAAGCCCGCGTTTGCCCACACCAGGTGTGGGCACTGCGCGTGCGCAGAAACCGAATTCGCGTGAAGTGAAGCGTCTGCGCATGCTCAGTGCCGTCGACAGCGCCACCGCAGCTGCATGACGTCAGGGCCGCGTGTTGGTCTATAGGATCCATTAAAAGCTGTATACCATGGTTTTTAGTCCGCTTGGAAAAACAACAAAACATAGGTTAAAAAAAAGCCAAGAATTGAAAGTTATAACCAAACTAAATCAGATTTTGGTTTTTTTTTTTTGTTTTTTGTATTGACAGAAGTAGGAAGATTTTTGCCCCTACTTCCCTCCTCGGCTCGCTTCTCGTCTCTACGCCGGTTAAAAACGTATAGAGACTCTTTAATGCGGCAGTGTGTATTTTTAGAGTTGGCAATCTGACAACACTGCTGTCCATTCCTCGAAGCAACATGGAATTTCTTAAAGGGGCCCTGCAATCATATTTAAGCGTCTACCTTTTTTGCGGTTTCCACGTCTCTTGGGGTTCGGGCAAGCCAGCGGGCCCGGAGAGAGTAACTAAATATCAGTGCGTCATATTTTAACCGGACGACGCGGATCCTCCTCCACCTACGAGGGCGACCCGCGTTGCCGAAAGCGCGCGATATGTGACGTCTTAGGTCCTGGCCTTACTACTGGTCAGAGCCGCTAAAAGCTTTTTTTTTAGTCGAGATACACAATATAAGTGTCGCGAACCGTTTCAGTTATGTATGAAAGTAGCTTTTGTTAGTATTTTAGATCAGAAAAGAAACAAATGCAGTTTATAAAGTACGGAAACAAGAAATGACTCGTCGACATACCCGCCACCAAGCGGCGGAAAAAACGTCGCATACTAAAAGGAGTAGTGGGATCAGGCGCCGAAACGGAAAGGTTCCGGATGTACGCGGCGGCGCTGCGGTCGTATACCGGCTCGAGGATCCGAGCGGTTCCGAGCGTTCCGAAGGCCTTCGGCGCGGGTCCTGCTGGCGATTTGGCCGTTTGGCGGTATGGCAGCGCGAAGTGTCTCCCGTTCTGAACTGATCTTTACCCCTTGTTTGTCTGTCGTTTGTGGTCAATGAAGTGTTATGCCGAAATAGTCTTTAATCGCGCAGCAAATGCATTGCGAGCCGCCCTGGCCGCCCGCTTCATACAGCCTATCCAACGCATGCTTTAGTGGCGCCCTCTCGAGCCGTCGACACGGAGCGCGGCAGCCGTGAGAGCTTGATGAGCTCACTACCCCTCCTCAAGTTCACGGCCACTCAAGCCAGGACCTACGACGTCATGAAGCAGGTTATTTTTTGCTTGTTTTTGAAATTCTAATTTGCCTATAACTTTTAAAATAAAGGGAAATTTGAGAAACGAAAAGTTTCATTAAGTTAGTACCTTCAGTGCGCTCAGGTTCGGTGCAAATTAAAAACCAGTCAAAAAGTTGTTGCAGGGCCCCTTTAAAGCGCGAGCAGCGCCCCCATCAGCCGCCATCTCGTTCACGCGCTCCGATTGTCTTTCATATTGGTGGATACTGTATATACCTGTCGGGCACTTCGCGTGATAAACGGGCGTCTTTTCATTATATTTGAACAGCCATTATCACGGTTTAGCATAGCGTTACTCTGCCTTTATTTCGAGGCCGGAACCAGATCATATAACGTACTGAGGAGAAAACGTTTTAGCGAACCAAAAACCGTCACTTTATACCTCGATGCGAACAAGTTATCGCCGGTTTCTTCTCTATTAGTCTCCTAGAATCGAAGGTCTGTCACTGAATCAATTGGTGTGGTGGATACTGCTGATTTGGGGCTCTGACCTCAGCGGTAAATACGATGTCCGCCCATGCCCTTATGAAGTAAATGCGAAACAGCGCCGATATGGTATCCGCGCTAACAGTACCACGTAATGTACCTCGAAGAAAATGTTTTAGCAAAACCGTGTAGTTATACGGCGCTGCAAGAAGAAAGTAGTGAAAGTGATATCCAATAAATCATTTTAAGATAGTGTTAGACTTACCGTTATCGTCAGCCCAAATCTACGCGAAAACGTACGAAAAAAAAAATATATATATATATATATATATATTATTGAACTGTTTGCTTTCAGCTCACAGCTGAAAAACAATATAGTGATAGTAATAGCCAAAAGAGCGTTTTAGCATAGCGTTAGCGTAATGTGGTTACCGTATCGGTATCTTTCCGGGAGCTTACCTCAAACGAGCCGTAGCACCATTGACTATCACCATCGCTACTTAGTTTGTTTTTCGAAAGCGCGGTCCAAGAATACGGTTAGCTGAAATGTTCTCTTTGCGGTACATTCCCTAACCAGCTTCGGCATGGCGGCAACAATAGCGGTATTACGGTAATGCTGTGCTAGAACCTTCTATTGACCTACGTAAATGGGGGCGCATCAATGATTGCCGCTCTTGGACGTCCTTTGTTTTCTGCGGCAGTGTACGGTTCCGATCAGCATACAAGGAGTTTGAACATATCGCATGTCGGAAGGGCAAGCTCTGCGGCTCGCTCCTTCTAGCCAGTGATAATAGAAAAGGAGCACGCCAGCGGCGTCGCCCTGTCGCCTATTATTTGTAGAGAGCCTAGATTGTAGAGAGGCTGCAACTCAAACCATGGGGAGCGTTTGCAATGGACCTCTTGGCGAATATGTGCTGCCACCTAGACACGCGAATTGGTTCGAGACTAGGTGATTCGAAAACAACGCGCGCCCAAGGCCTCTCCCACCCGTTCCACACCCAAAACGTCAGCTACATCCTGTTCACCCATTGAGGCGATGTACGGCTCCCCCAAGCTCACCTTTGTCCCCATCGTGCGTAATCTTCCGCCCCGAGGTCGACACAACGAAACCGCTCAAAGGCGAGAAATGCAAGATGGCGGATTGTTTGTAACTAGATACTCTTGAACCCAGGCGCATGAAATACTCCGCGCATGCGCACCGCGTATTTCTACAAAAGGTCCATTTAATGGCGGACGCCTCTATCGGATATTGGTCGCATGTGCCCATGCGCTGCGTTATCGCGTAGCTAGGAGGAAAGCAGGTGGAAAGACGGAGGGGCTCGCGGACGACCAACGCATTCGTCACCTGTAGCTCGTATTGCAAACGCGACCCACAAACCACGTGATCCCGACCGAGCAGTTGGAACTTCTCTGTAATACAGGCTCTCTGATTGTTCGCTGCCACCTAGCGGTTGTCGCCGCCTACTCCTCGGGAAGCAATTGTGACGAATTGCACGGGCTTAGTGTGCCCGTCATTATTACACGAAATGTAAGGTTCTTACAAATTTCGCAAGCTTTTTCCGTGGTGCAAAACTTGAGCGAACGTAATCTGAGTGCAGGGGCTAAAAAGGACCTACCGATGAAAATGATATGTTTGTAGCTAGGGGCGCCCTAGTCGGGCGCGACTCCAGCGACCTATTGGGGACGCCACTATCGGGCAAATATGGCAGTCGAATCCAGGTCGTGCCGTGCCATGTGCCAGCTCAACGCACAACGCTGGGGCACCAGCAAGAAGCATTGGATTCAAAATTAGTTCCCCCGCGTTTTATCTTCCACGTTTCGAACCTGCGGCGATGTGTTGGGGTAAGCGAACTTCCAGAGGCTTGACTTTCTTCGAGGAAACGAGGAAAGGACTGCCCACTGTCCTTCCACGGTGCTGATGAACGCTGATAAACGCGGAATATCTGGCTCACGCGGTTACATAGGTCGCGTGCAGAGCAACCTGAGTCACAAGGCGATACTACGGTTACGACACAGTCACCGGTAGAACTGTTCTGTCGCGCAAAGCACCGACAACATGTAAACACGGAAGCCAGAAGAGACGAGCAGAAAACGCGAAGGGACCTGTTCCGGCCAGTTCAGGGTTTTCCCGCTAGGTGCCGTTCGTTTTGCTGGAATCGCGAATACTGAGAGTTTGGCCGATGGGCGGAGCTTGTTGCACACTATACTCTGTTTCACCTTATGATGTACCGCAGGAAAGGCTACAAGCGCGAGCTTCTTGGTCAGGGCACATCTCGGCGGCACAAGGCCTCGTGCAGTAAGGGCAGCTGCCAATGCTATGAGCTCGCGCTTCTAGCCTCCGCTGCGGTACAACATAAGGTGGATTTCGGAATAACACAAAATGGAGTTACTTCTTTTTCTTTTTTATTCCTGAGAAATCGCATAGAGTTCCTCTGAGTCAGAGCCACACAATGACGGACGGAAGTAGTCATCCCCCAATTGGCAGACTATGCTGCTGTGGTTGCCAGGCTGTCAAAATTTCCTTAAGAACGCCAAACTCTCTCATTATAAACGGCTCTGGGCTTGACTTATATCCGGAAGTTTCTGTGGTCGTTATTTTCATCATTTGGTCTTTTGGAGTGTACACGTGGTGTCTTGAAAATTAAAAAAAAAAAAGACATGTACGATCGGAAGCTGGATGTTCCATTGTTTGTCGCATTATTTGGGTAACTTACATTATTGTGGGTATAATTATGTTTTAGAACTTTGTGGAGAACATGAAGAACGGTAAAGGAATAAGAGAAGGTTTCATTAGCGTCAGGCATGTACGTTTGTTATAAGAGCGACTGAGTGGGCCTCGCGGATGGTGGCACGGATGGCGCTAACGTATGTTTTATATATTAACTATTGCTATCTCGTACGTGGAGCGAAAGCTGGCACTGCAGAACCCAGGGATCCTGGGTTCAATCCTCACTCCTGCTCGTTTAGATCTGGATGAGCATCGCACCGGCGTGCGGTCGTGTATCATTACAGCGTGGTGCACGTTAAAGACCCCAGGCTTGCAGTCGTACTGCACTGGCTAAATTGCTTATCTATAGTGGGTAACAATGTCGCCATGTTCTGGCAGACTAAACGCCTGCTGTATAAACAACTGACAGCTATTTTTTTTTATTTTTTTATCTTGTACGTGGAGCGAAAACTCGCGCTGCAGAACCCAGGGATCCTGAGTTCAATCCCCACCCTTGCCCGTTTCGATCTAGATCGATGAGCATCGTACCGGCGTGCGGTCGTGTATCACTACTGCGTGGTGCACGTTAAAGATCCCAGGCTAGCAGTCATACTGCACTGGCTAAATTGCTCATTTGCAGTGGGTAACAATGTCGCCATCTTCTGGCAGACTAAACTCACCCTGCTGTATAAAGAACTAACTACTAATTTATTTATTTATGCTATTTCGTATATCCAGATGTAAGTATCGAACCTTGCATATATGTAGCGAGACCGTGAATTTCGCTAGAGGTTAATCAGCGTTCTAGTAGAACGGTAGATTGAACGGGGACGCTGAACACATTAGGCGCACAAGTCTACGCTGCTAAGGACACAGCTGTTCAGTGCCGTGACAGCAAGGTCCCCCATCCCGGCAAGCAGCCAAGGTTTGCACCACATGCGCTTTTCTCTGGATATTTAATGGGGCGGATTAGGAGCGGGGGTTGTGAGTGCCTTACTACGATATACTGGCAATCACTCGCCAAGTGCTCTCTGGAACCTAAAGGCCCTTTTCATATGAAACGCCACCAGGCAGTGCACCAGTCTTTGACATCCCAGAGAACTTGGGGTTCATAAAAAAAAAAAATGAACAATGAATCGGTGGTTAAATGAAACATTTAACCACCGATTCTCCAAGTGAACGCCGAAAGAACGAAGAAGTTCGAGATGTGTTCAAAGTTTTCGAATATTCTTGTAAACCAACTTGTCTCCTCTAAGACGTTAAATTGTACAATCGAAGACCCTCGTTAAATCTCCAAATTTGCTCTCCGTGTAGCATTTATGCTTTCTAGAACTGGTAACATAAGCGAGCTCGACTGGCTTGCAAAGACGGAGCGACCAAAAGTCGCTTGGGACGGAAGCGGCGGTTCATGTTTGTAATTAGCAAAAGGGGCTGTAATGTAAGAGCTAAGTTAAGTGTGCTCAAAGTGGTTGAATTTCGCATACGGTACTCTATAGAGAGCTGCGGGTGTGGTGGTCAAATTCGGATGGCGAAACTTACCCGAGCTTGCAAGTCTGTATACAGTAAGCACCCGCATTATTTTAATTTTTGTCCTGCTTCTACTAGTTTTGACACAGGTTGATGTACCGGCGTGCATTCATGTAGTCACTACATCGGGATATGCGTTGAAGCTCAAAATTTAACGGACGTATTTAACTGGTCAGAAGCCGTCCTTCTACAACGGAGACATCAGACTCAATTATGAGGTAGACTAATGGCCAATTCACGCGGCAGCGTAAAGGTACCTTTAGCTTAGGTCCCTTAGCTGAAGGTGCCTGTAGTAAACATCGTTCTTGATCACACGATAAATAAACGGATTGGATTTGGATTGGATTGGATGTTGTGGCTTTTCCCTTTGTAACGGGTGAGCAGAGTCCGTGCTCCGCTCTAGCCAGGTTCTTCTCTATTTTTCCGCCACCAGTCTTCTAGTCTGCGCTTGGTGCATTCGACCGCCCCCTCGGCCGCTTTGGTCTTCTGCCGATCCGCCGCCGGGTGCGATAATCCCTCGTCTACCTCCACTGCCATCGTGAAACCCAGGGCCTCTGGGACCGAATCCGTTTCCGGGTGCGGTGTTAGACCGCGGCAGGCAACCACGATGTGGTCGATTGTCTCGGAGTCCGACCCACAGATGGCGCAGCGGGTCTCCAGGTCTTCGGTGAATTTTGCTCTCCATGTCCTCGTTCCCAGAGTTCCGGCCCGAGCCTGGAACAGCAGGCCGCTTCCCCTTGTATTGTCATACATGTTTTCTTTCCTGATGCTTTCCTTGTGCGAGCTGTACCTCCGCAGAGATGATTTGCGGGCCATTCCATCTCTCCAGCGTCGCCGTTCCTCCTCCTGCACCAGCTTCCGCACCGCCCTGTCGTCTGTCCTATTTTCCTCTCGCTCCTCGTCCGGTTCCGCCAGCGATTGAACCGATTGCATTCCTGCTAAACTGCTAGAGGAGCACGCGATAAACAATTATTCCTCGAAATCAATTTGAAGCGCAGTTTTTGAATATTATGTGTGAAATATCACATTTAAAACCTAAATATTATTTGTGTTTGCTTTTGCTGCACTTCATTTTTTTTTTTCTCTATGTCTGAGGGCGCGCATAAATGAGCCTTGCTTTGAAAGGTCCGGTTTGTCTGGTGGCCACACTGGCTCTAAATCATCTGCGTTTATCAGTTTCCATTGCGAGGTGGGCGACGTTTTTCTGTACAGCTGCTCCATTTTTCCAAGAAGTTCTCACTGAAGTAGCTAAATAGTGCCCGGCGGAAACGAATTACGTCGGAGGGGGGGGAAGGGGGGGGGGGGGTTGTCGTACAGGCAAGTCTCACGGTTACGCATGTCACACCATCGAATGGGATGGACGACGACGAAGATAAAGGGTTCTGGGCGGGAGAGCTCGCAGTGGCCCATTGCGTTCGGGTTCGTAGCAGACACTGTTGTCCACGTACCGCCGCTGCTGCTAGCTGGAGTATGCGTTCCTCGTTAAGGTAATATTTTATCACATTTGTCTTCACAATCATTTTATAATTTGGTACTTATATATATTCAATTTGTTATAATGCATTAAAGAACATATATTTATATCTCTGTGATTGTTATTTTGAGTTCGTGGGTCCGAGGCTACTCCCTGTAGCTGTAATGGGAGCTTGGCAAGCTCCGTTTAACACAGGACCTCCCTTAGCGAAAGGGACCTTTATGCGCTGGTGATCACGATCTCCAGCTCCCTTTACTACAGGTACCTGTGCTAAATGTACCTTTACACTGCCGTGTGATTTGGGTATGAATTGGGTATAACTTCTTTCTGTCCTAACCTCCATGAATCAAATTTGGTTCGTCTTTATATTATTGTTGTAATTTTTTTATGATAGAACAGAAGGCGTTTATGTTTACGTGCGGTTCCGGAGTCCTTTCTGCGAAATATCTGTTTTAGGTATAACGAAGGTTACAGCTCCTCCTGCTTTCAAAATTATAAAAATAAAAAAAATAAAAATTTTTGTTGCTTTGGTAGTTCGCTGCTGTCATCCTTGTTTTCCTCCCCATCTCTCTCCGGCGTCTGTTCTCACATGAAACTAATTACTCGCTCGTCGAGGTGGCAGACCTCATCGTTCAGGTTCGTCTCCGGCAAAACCAGAACTCCAAATGAAGAAAGCGCTGCTTCTACTGCGTCTGTCTTTAAGCCCGGCATGACGCGTTGTTTACTTTGTCTGTATTTCGAGCCGCGTTCTCTGTGATGTGCTTCGCCGCTGCAGAGCCGCGTTGTTTAGACCTCCGCGGGGTGCAGCTGTCGGGATGGCCGATCCGTTTCCACGGAGACGCTCGCTACGCAAATGGAACTGTCAGTCGGGGCACAGTCGGCTCGTGGGCCTCGTGCAGCTGACGGATCGCCTACTTCCCCTCCCCCTCCTTTTCTGCCTGCGCCATCGGAGCTGCTACTCAACAGCAAACCCCCGGCCAACGTCGCTGCCGCCACCCCTGCTGCCGACACCGCAGCTATAGGGTTACACGACGTCGCGCGTACGCGCTCATCCTCTATGGCCTAATGAGGAAAAGAAGGCCCATCTCCATAACGACTCGAACGGGGTCATTGACCCTTCGTTAAGTCTCCTTCCTGCACCAGACAGAATCGCGAGAACGAACGTGTGCATGGCGCTAGTGCTGCGTGCTAGCGAGTCGCGAAATTACCGAGGTATATTTCCGGGAACAGCGACCTTTCAGGTGCTCTGCTGTCCGCGTCCCTCTCTGTTTAGACCGCAGGACTTCCCCCTCGGTTTGGGTGACAGGTGGCGAGCTATGTTTGGCTTCCTGGCTTCTGGGGCGACACGTCCGCCGAGATGACAGTCCGCTTTGTCAAGCTGCGCGTCCCTCGGGGCGACTCCTCATTGCGCCCTCTCGTCGCTGCAGCTGTCCCGCAATCACTGCGCAGATACATTTCGGCCCTATCATCGATGCGTTTACGGGGTGCAGTTTGTTTTGGTTTGTATATGCCATGAGAAACAAACTGGAGCTTTGTTGGTTCGTCACGCGCATTACGTGCAGGCATCCCCTCTTCCCGTGTCTAACAACACTCAACAATGGCTCAGTCTCGTCTTTGCAGGAGGGGGCGGTGTTATTTACTATGGTAATTATTTCCATCGCGGAAATTTATATGTTACCAAGCGTCTAAGTATGCCTGAATTTTGAATCAGTCTCGCGATGTCCGATTTGAGGTGGTTTATTACCTAATGCGCGCGCGAATGGTTGAGAAGGCCGTGTTCAGTTTAGATGCGCTTTTCTTTTCCAACTCCTCGATGATCGTTTAAAGGGAATATTGCGTCCCTGACACCTCCATGTCTCGCTTCTCTTTCGCCTTAAAGGGACGCGGACAGGGTATTTATGCCCGTCGAGGTTTTACTTCCACATGACCGACAAGAGACCAACTCCCCAGAACACAATTTGCGTCCCGAAATTCGTATTCTTTCCGTTTGGAAACCGCCGGTCGAGATTTGACCGGTTTCAGGCGCGCTCACTTTCTTTTCTACAGTCACGTGCTGTTCAAACTGATGCATACCGAATGAGTTCAAAGTAGCGGATCATCTAAGGTGCACATTTAATATTAAAAATAGAAAAAAATGTGTATCCCATTTTTTGTGGCTTCCGAAAAATTGTAGTTACGTTGATCAAAAAAACAATTGTTCCACAGATCACAGGGAGTAGATGCACACGTCATTCTTAATAGGGCGAAGTACCACGGGCTGGGCAACGCGATGGCACCGCACGACGGACCAACGTTGCGGCGCACGTGGGGTCGCTACTTCGGAACTGTCGTTCGTGGTACCGGCCAGTCGATCTTCAAGTGCAGAACATCGAGCGGAAGGGATATAAGTGTGAAATAATCGCGCGACAAGCGGTTAATTCAAGTCCGTCGTCGTCGTTGTTTGCTTCTGAGGTCGAGTAGCTGAGGAACGGAGAAAAACTAGGTAGGGAGTGATAGCCACGTGACTTCCGGCAACTCTCTCCTTCGAGCCTCCCTGCACATGTTGCGGCGTCGGTTCCGAGCAGATGCGTTTTATTTTTATACGTGATTTTGTAGCAAAATATTGGTTGTGTAGCCCTCTGACACCGTACCAAACCGCCTGGCAAAAAAAATATATATATATATTTATATATATATATATATATATATATATATATATATATATATATATATATATATATATATATATATATATATATATATATATATATTCTTTTTTTAGGGGGGGGGGGGAGGGGTTCAGATCAGTGTCTTTTTAAAGCTGGCTCGCACGCATGCAACTGCATACGACCGGGAGCTTTAAAAGCCGGTTGTGGCGCAGTCGGTCGTAGCCTAGCCAGGTGTGTCAAGCACCCTTCAGCCTTTGCCCCCCGTGTCTTTGTGCTCGGTGAACTTGTGTCTTTTGAGTAATTCTGTCCTAGGTGCTACCAGACGTTTTTCTTTCGTTCTTTTTTTTTTTCCGGGAGGTTATAGATAGCATGTGCATATTGTTACCCATATTTTAAGAGGAGCACCCTAAGGCCGCAACATATTTCTCATCTCATACTTGACCTTTGCATATATAAATCGATAAAAAAAATGAATTAATGGATATTTAATTTTTATTCGCCGCTTAGTTGGTCAGAAATGTATTCTTATCTGACGTTTACGAGAATCGTGTTTGTCAATTTAAAACTTAACATCTAGAATTTAAGCAATAGCGAGACGTCTGCTCCTCCGGGACGCCAGGTTTTTGATGTACACGACCACAATATATAAAAGAACCATATGTAACTTTTTTTCGTTTTGTTTTAAGTATAAATAAGATTTTTTTTGTTTAGCGTTTGGAGGGGGTTGCAAAGTTGCGAGTTGATATCGCGAAGCCGTGGTCACGGAAGTGACGTTACAGAAGTGACGTCTCTCCATGTATAAATCAGGTGACGTCGGGTCACTTGACGCCAATTGATGTCACGTGACCTGACGTCACGTGAACTATAGACAAATTTAGTTTCCCGGCTTTTTTTTTTTTTTCGCAAAGTTTTTCCGCAAAATTTAACAAAGAACTTGATGTCACGTTTTCTTGTTTGTTTGTTTTTGCGGGGAAGCATGATTATAGTCGGTGACAGGTTAAAGGGCGAGTGAAAGGAAGCCTGGGAAGGAGGAAACAGATGGATTGCTGGAGAGGAGGAAACGTCCCTTTTTCTCCAGAATTCCGCCTGCTTCCTCCTCCCCAGCCTTCCTTTCCCTCTCCCTAAACTCTTAACCTGTCACCGACTATAGGTCACGTGACGTCAGTTTCCCGCTAACTTTAGCGGGGAAACTGAATTAGTCTTTAGGTCCCGTGACGTCAGATCACGTGACTTTGCTTCTTGCGCACGCGCCATCGTCATGCGACACGTGCCCGTGGACGTATCTCCAGCTGCCCCAAACAACACATCTGGGAAGAGTAAACTAGGCACGGCCTCTCATATATCACCCCCCTCTCATTTGTCGAGCCACCCACACGTAGTTCTACGGGAATTTATGCAGCGCATAGTACACCTATGCAACGGCTCTACTTCCCCTCTCTAAGTGGTCAGAAATAAAGAATTTGAATTTGAATTTGAATCTTAAAGCGTGAAATGCGTTTTAACGCTACCCCCCCAAACGTTAAAATGTTGTTCGTCCGTCCGTCCGTCTGTCCGTCCGGGTCACGTCCGGGGAAGTACTTGTCGCGGAGGCGATCAAAACATGCACCGTTTGTCATTTTCATTTTCGTTTTCTAAGTGAGATCTTAAATGAATGAAAATAAAGTTTGTGTCTCTACCTGCACCACCATACGGTATAACAGGTTTAAACCAATTAAAAATAAATGAATTGGGTATAATATGTCCAAAAGGAAAGTTTTGATTTAAAAGCCGATCAACAACAAAAACCAACAAACTGGGTTAACCTTTTGTCAGACAAAAGTTTGATCCTTTATAGCTCGAGCCAGCGCCACTCTCGTGCACATTTTTTCTAAGCTCGCAGCAGTGCATAAGTGTCGGTGCCAAACTGGCGAATCTGTTTGTAGCGGGTTTTGCCGATGCTACGCACCTTGGGGAAATTGACGGCACTTGACCTTTAGGTCAACTCAGTTTTCCCGACAAAATTACCGGGAAAATTTACGTCTTGCGCCCAAAACATGAATTCAGTTTCCCCGCTAAATTTAGCGGAAACTTGACGTCACGTGACCTATTCTCCAATTCAGTTACCCGCTAAATTAGGCAGAAAAATTCACGTCTTGTGACCTAGACACCAATCCGGTTTCCCCGCTGAATTTAGCGGGGATATCGACGTTACGTGAGCATACAACCATTCAGTTTCCCCGCAAAATTTAGCGGGCAAATATACCTCAAGTGACGCACCAATGTCCTATATTCATTTTATGCATTTTACGTCTTGGAATGTAATGGTCGCTGCCAATTTGGAAGTTACCATCAGTGACAATATATTTAGGACACATATGAAACTTTTTATATACTTAAATAGTACTTTGTATCCGCCAACTTAACATCACTAAAACGATGTACTTATACTTCTTTCTCTTCTCCTAACTTCTGACATCTGCCCGTTGTATCTAAATGTACCCTAAACAAACCAATAAATGAAACGTAAGAGCTTCATTCAAAAGTAACGCTTAGTATCGCTACGCCTTTACGAATTTCAGCAGTTTTATTTCTCACGTTTATACTGTTGCATTTATATCTTTTTATTACTTTTGTCAGTTGTTTTGGCCTCGAGAGTATAGCGTAGCCAAATAAATATTTTTTCGGTGAAACTTTACTGGGTTAAAAAACTAATCGCTGCATGGTCCAAATTTCTATGTACACTTTACTCTGTGTATTTCAAACATGTGAGTAAACCACATAAGGAAATACGTTCGCGTTTTGATGTTAAAAAGCAGCCGCGCAGTCGACAACCTCCCCATTCTTCGCGCGGACTTTTGGACTCGAAGAGTGCGCAACTACTTCTGCGACATCGAAGAAAGAGACCTCCCCTGCTCCTGCCGTCTTGCGGCATCTTCTACCCGCCCTCTTCTCTCCTTTCGCGAGCCTCGGATCGCTAGCCCCAGCGGCGGCCGGACTCGTCGCCCGAGCGAGTAGCAGGGAGAGAAGTTCCCCTTCGGGAGCGCTGCAGCCGGCCGCTGCGGGGAATGCAGAATCAGCGCGTCGCTGGGCAGCCTAATGAATTGGCTTTTAATTGCGCGTCGCGGACCCTGACGTGCGCGACGTCGGCAGCGGACGCAGGTCGCAGGTGCCCCGGCCACTTAATTAAGCGCGGACGGGTTGTCGCCCCCGTGACAGCCGGGGGCCCTGGTCGGGACCGGAGGGAGGCATCTGCCCTTCTTCTTTTCGGGCTCTCGCACCCTGGGCCGATTTGTGTTTGGTCGCTGGGGTTCGTTACGGTGCCTGTCTTTCTCCGGTTTCGACCTGGCGGTGTCCGAACAAGAAGCTGCTGGCTTTGTCCTGCCTCAGCTCGGGGAATACAGGGGACGGGGAGGAGAGAAATCGAGGCGGAAGAAGAGGCAGTCGCGTTAATCCCCGTGGCGACACTTTGGGGTCATTCATTTGCAGTCTTACACCCGAATTCATAGATTGGACTTGACTCGAAGCTAACTTTCCGCCGTCTTGAGACGAGGCCAACGCGCTTTAGAAATCCGCCTTAATTTGAACCCATCTGAAACCGAGCTTGAAGCGAACCTGAAGTGCCTAGATTTCGACTCGGTAGGGCCTGAACTATAACGCGACTTCCTATATTCATTTGAACACGGAGGCTCGCCAATGTGAGGTCGTATACGGGATCACTGCGTTTATTATTTGTGTCCCGCTACTGCGGTGTTGCCTTCGGGTATGGTGCCTGGAACGAATTTCCGACGGGTGCGTTTATCGCGTCCCAAAGAGGTGGTCCCTCGATTTCCGCCTGATGACGTCATAAAAGTCTCATGCTGTCACCGATCGCGATCCTGGCGGTGTCCCAACAGCGGAGGTGTATGTGGCAGACGCCTGTTTTGCTGCGGGTTGCTCTCCAGCTTGACAGTCCTCGAAAGCTTCGACAGCCGAGAGTCGGGACGCCACGACGACAGCGACACTCGCGTTCGATCGTGCTTCTTGCCGGAACTTCTACGACCGACCGCCAGGATCGCGACATCCAACAGCGTGACACTCTGGCTTTTGTGACGTCATTTGTTGCCACTTCGGGACAACTTTTGATGTAGGGGCGGCATAGGACGCTAAACACACCAGACTGTGTATTTGGTCCTGGCGTTTGCGTTAGTGCAGATTCACTTACGATGTGCTATGAAGAGTTCGAATTCATTCGTACAATGGACACATATATGCAAAAGTTTCTTCAATCTTTTTTTTTATTATTTTGTTAAAGATTTTGTTTCACTAGGTTCTTATGTTTTCGAATGACTGATTAAAATGTCCTGCTCTGAATGTGTCTTTTTTTTTTTTTTTTTAGAGCGCAGCTCTCAGGCGCCCGTTTCCGGCTTGAGCGGCGTCGCCATCGGCGTGGCCGTCGCCTTCGCCGTCGGCGTAACCGCGCGTAACCCTCGTAACCCTCGTGAGGGTTACGAGGGTTACGAGGGTTACTCTCACGAGGGTTACGAGCGTTACCCTCACGAGGATCACGAGGGTTACCCTCGTAAACCACGTAACCCTCCCGAGGGTTACGAGGGTTAGTTACCCTCAAAAGGGTTACCCTCACGAGGGTCACGAGAGTCACGAGGGTTATGAGAGTTACCCTCACGAGGGTTACCCTCAGAAGGGTTACTAGGATTACCCTCACGAGGGTCATGAGGGTTACCTTCACGAGGGTCATGAGGTTTACCCCCGTGAGGACGAGGGTTACCCTCACGAGGGTCATGAGGGTTACCCCCGGGCGGTCACGTGACCCCCCTGATGTCGCGTGACCCCCCTCAGTGAGGTCACGTGACCTCAGAGAGTCACCTATTCCTCAGTACCCTTCCATCCTCCTCCTCAAGAGCTGCGCTTTAATCTGGCGTTACAGGAAGTTGTAAACGGCTTTCATTTTTATTTAGTCCCACTTCATTGCTTCTATAAAAAAACTTCGTCTCACCTTAGCGGAGCGTGGACTAACTGCGAGGGCTGTGGAAGCGCGAGCGGCTAGCCTTGACTGCCTTGACTGGAGCACTCGCTGCACGAGCGCTCTTGCAACTCCGGAGGCTTCATCCAACGCAACTACCTCGGCTAACAGTAGTCCACGCTAAGGTGAGACGGAGTATATGTATCGAAGATGAAAAGAAAAAAAAAAAAAAACAGGTCGCACGTCAGCGCTGTGCTTATGTCTTTCGTCTAGTTTGCTTGCGTCTTTTTTGCGTTGTTTTTTCCTGTTACTAAAAACAACCCGTTTATGGTAGACACTCATATAAAACATACGAGATATAAGCCCAAAATTAATACTCTTTTAAGGCGCTACTTATGCTGGTGGGCTGCATCTCTATGAAGGAGATTTCTGAAGAAACGTATTAAATTATTTGACTTCAGTCCTTGAATGTCACAAATGAGAAAGTGACAGCGTCGAGATTATTAACAACGGTCGATGTTGTCGAATACAAATTAAGAAAATGAAAATTTTACATGTTACTCTCTCGATTACACTAGGTTAACAATCCTACCTCCGCTCTCAAAACGTCAGGGACAGTTCCTCTGCCTCACGTAGAACATGTGCTGGGCATGTGTTTCTCTACGTAAAATCTTGGCGAGGTCAACGTAGCTGCAAACACTGTGGTGCACGGTAGCTATACCTTCTAGTTTCGATCACCGAAAGCACTGACAGCGCGCACAACGCTTTGTGTAGTGGCGTCCACTAAACCGAGCCTTTGTGTAAACATGTAAGGAACGCAGAAAAACGTTTAAAACAGCTGAGAGAGTGCTTAGGCCTCGCCGTATAGTTTGCAGTAAGTAACTGTTGCCGAACACTTATCTCCTCTGTGCAGCGTTTCAATTTGTCATCTTTTTTTTTTCTTCTGAATCGAGTGTTCCAAGCGCTTTCTTCGATGTCCCTCGAGTCTGTGACCCTATGAGCATCTCAGACTTTCCAGTATAGGCTTGTCGACGCAACACCGGACTCGGGCACTCCACTCGAACACCTTATTACGCTCGTTGAAGAATAATAAGCATTTCTTTCTCGTCTTGAAAGAATCGTAGATCAAGCTTTTCCCGATTATCTAGAGTGAAGGAAATGTCGAAACTCCTGTGACGCCAGAAGTGGCCAGAAACTATAGGTTATGGTAGCGAGGGACGCCGACTGCCAAAACTATGGCGCATAGAGCGCGTCTTCCACTGGTCTGTTCAGCGTCCTATGCCGCCCCTACATCAAAAGTGGTCCCCAAGTGAAAACAAATTG
Source organism: Ixodes persulcatus (assembly GCA_013358835.2). Lineage (NCBI taxonomy): Eukaryota > Metazoa > Arthropoda > Arachnida > Ixodida > Ixodidae > Ixodes > Ixodes persulcatus. The sequence continues at coordinate 867,049 of JABSTQ010011207.1, forward strand.
ACGTCACAAAAGCCAGAGTGTCATGCTGTGGGATATCGCGATCCTGGCAGTTGGTCGTAGAAAAGCTGACGAAAAGCACGAGAGAACGCGAGCGTCGCAGTCGTCGTGGTGTTTCGAGCTTCTGGCTGCTATATAGCTTCCGTGGAGTGTCACCCTGGAGAGCGACCTGTAGCAGGACAGGCGCCTGCCACATCCACCAACGCTGGTAGGACACCGCCAGGATCGCGGCCGGCGACAGCATGTCACTTCCATGACGTTACCAGGCGGAAATGGAGGGATCACTTCTTTGGACGTGGTAAACACACCAGCCGGAGACGCCTTCCAGGCACCACAGCGAAACTATTGTGCCTGGAACGCGTCTCCGACTGGTGTGTTTACCGCGGCCAAAAAAGTGGTCCCTCGATTTCCGCCTGATGACGTCATACAAGTGTCATGCTGTCGCCGGTCGCGACCCTGGCGGCGTTCCAACAGTTGTGGTGTATATGGCAGACGCCTGTTCTGCTGCAGGTCGCTCTCCACTGTGACAGTTCACGGAAGCTAGAGCAGCCGGAAGTTGGGACGCCTGGGACGCCGTGACGACAGCGACAATCGCGTTCGCTCGTGCTTTTCGCCAGCATTTCTACGGCCAACCGCCAGGATCGCGACAGGCAACAGGATGACACTCCGGCTTCTGTGACGTCATTTGTTGCCTAATTGGGACCACTTTTGATGTATGGGCGGGATGCACTTAATAGGAGTTTATTTTTCCAACAAAGTACAGGTTGGAGGGCGGCTTGGAAAAATAGGACGTTAAACACACCGGTCGAAGACGCGATGCAGGCACCATAGCGAAACGAAAACAATCAATTTCCATGAGCCGTCGCTGAAATGAGTCAACGTTGCCAGACAAAAAAAGCGCATTTCTCTAAGAAGCACTAAAAACGTTAGTTTCTAAACTCGCGCATCAGCATCTTTCACGATCTGATTTTCGTAAGGATATGCTATGAAGAAAATTTAAAGAAGCAACTTTTTTTTCAAGTGTGAAACAGTTTCTGTGAGAATGATTGCCGCCTAATCTTGCTCCCGAGTGGGGAGCGCCGCGACCGTTCGCGATTGAAACGGGACTTAACGAAGGAAGTTCGCGGGAGCGTCTATGAAACGTAATATCCAGCTTGGTCGTTTTCAAGTCGAACTTAATGTAGAGGTGAACTTCAACAAGTCGAAACTCGGTTACAGATCAAGTTACATCGTTTTATCTTGGGGTTTGTCACCAAATCGGACATTCCCCCCTCTCCCCCCCTCCTTCCCCTTTTAGTTGGTTTTCGCCTCTGCCGTATGAAAAGTGAGCATTGCCAGCAAAGCTGGACGCGATCACTTCGTTACAAGCATCTGACTACTCACGGTTTTCTAGTGTTTCTCAAATGAAATCGAATTTTTCTCTTCCTTACTTGCAACCAGACGAAACATTTTTCGTCTTTGCCTTTTTCATAAAGTTTAATATTCGCCCCTACTAGATCAGACTCTTCTCACTCCGCCAACCTATTCGTCTTCTAGACTAGATCATAAAAAAAAAAAAAAAATAGCCCGGCCGCGATGTCTTTCCCCAGCACATCAAAACGCCCTTCTCCCCGACGCAATTGCGGACTGGAATGGCCTTCCCGGGGACATCGCAGCCATCGAGGACCCCACCAGATTTTGCGAAATTATTCGACCATATTGTAATATGTCACCCACTCCCCTCTCTAACGCCTCGTTAAACCGATCTGAACGAAGTTTAGGGGAAACAAATAAAATATACCGAAATGTAAAAATTATAGAAAGTTCGGAAAATATAGCAAAATTAGAGATATTTATATCTACAATAAAGCTAAGTGGCACACACTTTTAGGTAAAAAGAGTGTTTTGTGCTCGTTATGTATTCCTTTGTGAGTTCTGCTTGATCTATACCTGGTGGGAGCCACGGCGGGAGACTGAAAGGGCACCCTTCGGCTTTGTCTCATATGTTATTATATTATATACTCCACTAAATTTAGCGGGAAAAATACGTGTTATACTTTTGTGCAATACTTCTGAAGGGATTATTTTTTATTTTATTTTAATGAAGCCGTATCTTTGAACGCGCTCTGTAACAACGAAAGCTCGACCTTGCTTTATTTAGCAGTTTTATTTTTCTATCGATGTTTGGCATATTTTTTTTCCTTCGAAAGTTTTACAGTAATTCATGTTTTGAGGTATAATAAAAAAAAAAAAAAACCTTCCTTTAGAAGCTTCAACATCCAGCAATGCCAAGAGGTTGTTGGCTCGTTGAATGTAGACGTACCAAACGTTTGGGCTCCCATCTTCTTTCACTGTAAATAATGTCTATGTCATTTAATCATAAAACCCAACGTCGAATACTCCGAGTCGCTGCATACTAAGTTATTTTGGCGTTCTTTCTACGTAGTGTGTTCGATTTCGGCTGGTGGGAGCAGAGACCCTGGAAAGGGCGTTACAGACTACAAAAAAGTCAGTTAGTTTGTTATGGTTTCTAAAGGCGGGGTCAGGCTGCTCACACATCATACAAAAGACACTCTGCAAACACGAATCACCGCAGTATCCGTGGTTCGAAGGCCGCGTGCCCAAGTTTCTCCTTGAACTCATGGCCATGCGGCATTAGAAGCACGGATCTCGCGGTGACTCGCTTTCGAATCTGCATTCTAAAAAAGCCCGTGCGTTTACTTTCCCACACAACACTCGGGGAGCCAATCACCGCAACCTACGCAGGCAGCTCAGCGAATGACGATGCCGAAACATATGTTTAGACGAAAAAACGCAATCTGAGTTGTGACATTAACCAATGCAAGCGTGACGTTTTGCATTGCTTAATGTCACAACTCAGGTAGCGTTTTTTGGTCTAAACATACGTTTCGTCATCGTCATTCGCTGAGCTGCCTCCGTAAGTTGCGGTGATTGGCTTTACGAGTGTTGTGCGGGAAAGTAGACACACAGGCTTTTTTTCGAGAGTGTGTATGCATGGCTGTATTTTGTATGTTGTATAAGCAGTGTGAGCCCGGCGCTATTTTTTTAACAACCCCCAGCTAACTATATTTTCGGTATCACCGGCCTTTATCCTTTCCAGTACGAAATTTAGTGTAGCGAAATTAAATATAGTTATTGAGAAATCGGCAGACTTGCAGTTTGAGCGGGCAGCCTAGAAATGGACTCTGCTGAGCATTTGTTTCGTGCTGTTGCGCGGGTGCTGGGGCGAGCTTCCAAAGCATTCATTTGACACCTTGTAATCAGTTGGGAACAAAGTCTCCAACAATCGAACCCCTGGGCCTTCCCCTAACGTCACTATTTTCATTGTGGCCAGTCGAGACTTTCACTTTGAAAAACGCGGTGAAGACCAAAATGGCAAATTCACAAACCTCGGGAATATTTGTTTTTTGCTTAATATTTGGGTTACTGTTTCAGCGACGTTTGTTCGTCTGTTTAGCAAACTTTCGGGTGAATCGGGAACTATGAAGAAAATGCCGAAGAATACCCCTTTAAAGTCGCCTTCAAACTTCTCATACATGATAAAACAGAAACGTTTTTTGCTGCAGACACGTTGAAAGAATTATCTGCATACACGCGTCAAGCACGTTCGAAACGTCTTTGATTTATACGCCTGTGTGCTTTGAACATGGCTGCAGACAGTTTGTTTTCTATGGTCAATGTATTTCGAGGCATAAAAACATGCCTCAGACCGTTTCTGCAAACTGTCTCCACTCTAAAAATTGCCTGCGCGTCTACTTACCCACAAAACACTCGAAGAGCCAATGATTGCGATCTACGAAATCAGCCCAGCGAATGATGAGGCGAAGCGTCCTTTTAGACCTAAAAATGAAGTCTGCGCTGTGGCAACGCGCAATGCAAAGCGCCATGCTTGCATTGCGTAATGCCACAGCGCAGACTTAATTTTGCGGTCTAAACAGCAACATCATTTGCTGACCTGATTTCGTAGAACGCAAAGATTGGTTCTTCGAGTGTTTTACGGGTAAGTAGGCGCGCAGTTATTTTTAAGAGAGTAGCGAATGACGAAGGTCAGAATACAATTAAATATTTAAATACAAAAAAAAAAAAAAAAAAAAACATGCAACGTGCGCACCTTCGTAAGGAAGGTTAACGTCGTGCCGATTGCCCTCGCGTAGGTTGAATTTGTTACCGAAATATGAACTTGGTCATGGAAGCCTGTTGCAGCCGATTGGCTGTCTTCATGCTCTTCGGGAAAGTGAACGCACGGACGTTTTTAGAGTGTAGGAACCGCAGCTGTGGCGGCGGACACATTCGCTCGGTGTTACACGTTGGGGGCTTTATCCTGGCATATGGCACGCTAACGTACCACTTCGCAACTTCTGACCCACGTGATTGCCTCCGTATAATCCCTGGTTTGCGATTCCGTCTCGAGCCGCCGGCTTCCATCGATCGACACCGAAACCAATTAAGCGATAATAAATTATTTACTGCGCAATACACGTATTTACGTGCATTGCGCGCGTTAAAGAACATTCGAATGCGCGCACGCACGCCGGTACGGTGCTCATCCAGATGAAAACCAGCAGGCGTGCGGAATGAACCCTGGACAGGGTTGGGCAGAAATACTAAAAAAATTATTTGGAAATACAAATAATGGGATACATTAAAATAGTAGCTAAAATACTGATACTGAAATATATCTGTAAAAGTGTATCGCGATACGTATCGGAAATACATTTTAAATAGAGGCAAAAAGTATATGGAAATACAAATACAGGATTACATTTAGGGTAGGCAGAAATACAACTTACAGAAATACTGATACTGCAATACATTTTTCAAATTTGTTTGAGACGCCAAATGAGATGAAGCTTGAAGTTGGAAGTGGAAGTTTTTCGTCCTGAAATTACTTTCCCGTAGGCTTGGTACTTTGCCTTGAAGGTAGAGATTTTGGACGACGAGCAGTCTTCAATGGGCTCAAAAAAACGTTCCATCAAGGACTGACCGCAGTTCTTTCTCTGACATCCTGTCTGTCTGACGAGGGATGCGAAAAGACTTCGACCTCTAAATAAATTCTATGTCATCCTAAATCCCATCAAAACGTCACCACGCCCCTGTCCAATAAGGACGCCCCTGTCAACATTTATCACATGACGTCACGGTGGAATGAACATGTATTCTTTATCTGTAGGTGTGGCCTTGAACGTGAAAATTTACCACGCTGCTGTATGAAAGGACGATACGTACATTCGTCGTAGTTCACCTCGTTGAAGATCGTGCAGGCAGTGTCATTTGGAATTTTCGAGAATGGTGGACCACCTGAAGTATCCTGGAACACATGTCTTATCTTCTGTTACGGTTGAAAAAACGATATGGTGGCATCCCTGTTGTGAAAGTCCTTCCCGCCGGCCCTCCGCCACCGACGCATGGATTGGAGTCCTCAAGTTTCGACTTGCATACTCCAAATAGATTCCTCGTGGATTGCGACCTTATATTGCCGGCACAGTTGCGAGGTCTCCGAGAAAGAGCGCGCTCGAGACGAGTCGCAGGTGTGCGAAGTCTTGGTCGGCACAGCGAGGCCACGTCTACCCTCCTTCCCGGGTTTCGGATCACCAGAGCAGCGGGTCACTTTCAGGTCGGCTGATGACGTACCCTTGAGCCGTGCTATATTACCTACCGGCGCCGCCGCAGACGCATTCGAATATGTGTTGAACTTCACTGCGTGAGTCATATCCTACTATTTCAAGTCAACCACCGCCAGGCTCGTGCTGCAACGGACTGTGACTCAGCTTTGCGGGCTGGGTGTACTGTGTGTGCTAAGGCAAGAGAGACGGTTAGCAGCGGGCTTTGGATGGCAGCAAACGATGACTCAAGAGACCCCTACCTTAGGGCCTGCGACACAAGATGCTCTGACTCCACACCTGGCACGCCACCTGGTTCGAGTCCCCGACTACGCAACAGTTCTCAGAAGAGAAAAGAGGACGCATAGAAAAATAGTTTGGAGAATCGGAAGGAACCTTGGTCAGCATGGTAACAATGCCAAAGCATCTCCTTGACCCTGATGCCCTCAGAAGTAAAAAAAAAAAAAAAATGCGTTTGGATTTGTTTTGGTTTTTTTCGGGGGGGGGGGGGGGGGGGGGGGGGGGGACAGAGTATTTCTCAAGAAATGTAACGAAATACATTTCAGCCTGATTGTATCGCGATACAAAGGAACATTCAAATTGCATTTTGATACAGGAATACAGATACTGGTGAAAAAAATGTATCGCGATACAGAAATACAGATACGAAATGTATTTCTGAAATACTATCGCGATACATTTGTATCGCGATACTGCCCAACCCTGACCGAGGATCACTGGGTTCTGCAGCGCGAACTTCTGCTTCACGTGCTACGCGCTATTAGCGACGTGATCGATCGAAAGCGTCGCAGTGGTCGACCTACCACGATTGGCCGAATGCTGACTTTGACGTCAGCAAAGGATTTCTCATCGACGGAAATAAGAGTAATGTAAGAACTTCGGTATTGTCGGTGTTGTCAGTGTTGGTTTAAAAGTGCATTGATTTCCAGCTTCCACTATGCTAATTACAAACACCATCGAACTTGTTGTTCAGAAGGTCATGACGTCACGAGAGGTAACCATAGGAGGGCGCCACCCAAACATCTCGCCGCTAATAGTGCGCTAACACTGTCTTTTTTCTTTTGTTTTTCTCGACATATTATAACGTTTGAATGTGTTTCTCAAGAGTGTCGGCGAGTACTTCTGCCTCGTTACACTGAAGCATTTTGCTAACTTTTCTGGTGTGGTGAGTATCAATCGGAAAAAGAACCATATTGCTTAAAAATGAAATATTTTGGAAGTGGCTTCATTGTGACTTGGCTAGAGAGAGAAAAAAAAAAAAAAAACGAGGGTAAGTATTTATTTGTGCAGCGCTAGGAATTTCGACGGTAGGTACGCTATCAGAGACGATTTCTTTGAAGCTTCCATTCTCCCTGCAGGAAACGAGAAGAGGGCGGCGGGCGGCGTCTTCGAAATCAAACTCCGTCCTTTTTATTTCTTCGTTTTTGTTTTTTGTTTCGTTATTTCTACGGGTACGTTCTTAAAGGCGCGGCGATGAACGAGAACGCTGGCTCGTCTGCGAGGTGGAATTGAAGAACGGGAGACAAAGTAAAATTTCTTGTATTTCTTGGCTCTGGGTTGGGCCTTTCTCGCGAGGCGCCTTCTTGTAGCGCGCTCGGCGGAGGGCCACTCGGTGTTTCTCTCTCCGTATTTATATTGCTTCATCCCTCGTTGGCAAGAACACAACTGCCACTTTTATTTTTTTTTCCTGCTCGAATTGTGAGAAATCGAATAACCTTTATTGTTTACCTCGTGGCTCGATGCTGGGGCGGCGGCAGAAAGCGGCGGTGGGGAAAGAAGCGAGATATATAGAATGCGTTGCCCGAGCCGCCGCGTTGTTGCTGACAAGTACAGACGCACGGAGACGTGGCGCTTTTGTACAGCCGCCGGTGGCATTCGATATATGGCGGGAATTGCGCAAGTTGGAAATGGAAGGTCGCAATATGAGAGTAACGCCGCCGAGCGAGAGGAGGGTTACACGGAAGCCGCTTTTCGATTCATATTTCATTCCGAGAATGTTAGAAGGCCCGCTGTTTTCTGGCCGTCTCACTCGCTTTAGATATTTATGCAGTTTTCGGTCCCCCTTTTCCTTTTTAACCGTAGGAAAAGTGGAAGGGAATGGAATTGCCGTTGAAGGGTGGTACGGCCGCGTTCTTCTCCTTTCTATTTGTTCGAGATTTGGAGATCTATTGTGATTCGTCCAATGGGGAAGGACGAAGGAAGTAATGCCTCCGAGGATCTGCTCGCCGATTGGACGAACTCACTTTCATTTTATTCCTATCTGACGAGGGCCCTCGTGGCGCGCTGGCGGAATTGAAAGCAGCGTTGCCTTTAAAATTGCATCGCTGTTTTTGTAGAGTAGTATAGGCTGGTGAGCGCTGTTTGGGACATCTATCGAAACCGGGTCGATAGTTATGAGTTGCGAGCTATAAAGGCGGTGTCATTCGTGGCTTGCAGTGGTTGCTGCAACGTAAAGCTTTAATGTGTGTGTGTGTTTTTTGTGATTTGTTAAGCGTAATTGCTTCTTTTTTTTTCCCCAGTTAGGTGCATATGACAGAAGCCTACTAGGCCAAGGTACGCTGTCATATTAGATGCTTGTGGTATCAACACCTCGACAATGGTTTGAAACTATTGTTACGTGACGGTACGCTCGTCACTCTTTATTTAGCTTCGGTGTTTTTTTTTTTGTTTTTTGTTGTTTCTATTTGGAGACATTGCGTGATTAGGGTACAGCCGAGGCATTTTTAACGAGAAAGAATTCCGCCACCTCAGCGGAGTATCATGACCGTCAGCGTGTCTTTCCGTGCAAGCGAAAGAAACAGGCTACCGCGGTCTTCATCGCTTCTCTTCACCGAACACTTCAAGCTGGCGGTTTGTCATGATCGCTGCATGTCGAGTGGTTGACTTCTATTGACGTCCTCTGGAAGAGCCAGAGTGTGTTCTCGAAAGACGGAACTTCTGTCCGCCACATCTCCGGAGCTCCGAAAGCGTGAAGCGAGCACAGCCGACTAACCACCGAGGCTGCAGTCTTTTCGCCAGTTGTTGGCCACCCAATCACGCGTCGCAGCTCTTCCGAGCGTTTCGGGCAGCCTACTTTCCGTTACACGGGGGATACATCATCTCCGGAAGAATTAGGACCCGCCGTTCTATACCGTCGTGCTGGTTCTCATTAATTCCGTAATCGCAGGAGTTAACATCGCTGGCGAAGATTAGCCGAGGATGGGAACAGGAATTGACTCAGTCGTCACAATTCTTTGATGTCCGCGTAAGGAGAGCAGGGCACATTATATTCACGCGTCTCGCTTCGGCGTACATTTTTCGGCGTTCTTATCGTCTGATTCAGCAATCCCATTGGCCGAACATTAAGACGCTTCGGACTCGCCACGCTCCGTCTTTCTTCAACTCTCATTGACTGCAACACTCGCATCTACTTACATCCTGAATAGGCGCGCTATCCGTTCCACCAAAAATGAGGTGCGAAAAATAAAAATAAAGAATGGACATCTCCAACCGGAGAAAGAAGCGACGTTCCGTCTTCCTTTAATTCTTGGGGGCTCCCTCTTTTTATTCTTTCTTTTCTCTTTCCCTCCCCTTCACTGCGGACGTGCTTGTTTGTTGTTGTTGGCCGAGGTGCGGAGTCGGGAGTTATTGATACGGGGTTATTGATACGCTCATGATTGCCGCCGCCAGGCTCCTTTCTCCGCGCCGTTTGTCGGGTGGACTCGAGGGGAGGGCCGAGTGAAAAATGGTTTTAAAAACGCTCTTCAAAGTGGAGCAGGTTGCGCCCGGAGGAAGCCCGAGGTTCGTCACCCTCGACGGGGTTCTCCGCATCGTGCATCATCCCCCTTTTATTGAGTTACGAAGCCCGTCTCGCGCGCTTTTCACCGTGCGACCGATGGGGGCCGCCCTTCACATTTCCTTGATTTAGTTCGCCCCTATGTGGTGTGTGTGTGTGTGTGGGGGGGGGGGGGGGGGGGGGGGCTTGTTGTTTGGTCGTGCGCGCGTTTTCTTTGTGCGCGATTTACGATTATCTGAAACATATATAAAATCACTATCTGTACCGACTAGCGACCCCCTGCCACTTTGCCTTCGCCCTGCTACCGTAAAACCAGTTATGCTCATTCGACTTTTAAATTTGTTTTTTCATCGTCTCGAGTTTTATGTTGATATCGTGGCTACTCGTGATTACATCGAACGTGCGCTTCTGCTCCGGCATTACGTCCAGAAAAGAAACCCGTGCACGTTTGTTCCTTCTTAGATTTTCTGTTTCATATTTCTACGTTCTCTTTACCTTTTTCCTCTCCGTCTTTTTTTCCCCCCTTTTTTTTCGTTCACATTCCTTTTCCCCCTATTTCGTTGTCTTTGCTCATCGCCATAAGTTTACCAGTCACTGGTTTCCATATTTGGAAGCAATTTAGAAAGTGCTTCTCCGTCCTCCACCTTTCCATATTCACTGTTATTTTCGAACACTTCGCATTTATTTTTATTTCTTCTGGCGTGTTTGTGAGCTTTGTTTTAAGGAACATGTCTCGTGTCGCTTAGAGGGTTTATAAAACTCTAGGAGTTAGGTTGAACCTGGTGATTCTTGATAGATGTTGAAAAGGGCCGAGTTTTCCGCGGTCGCTATATACTATACCCTATACCCTAGTTCACAGTATCGTATGCAAGAGAACCCCTCGAGCGGACTGGTCGATAATATAGACAAGCGTCGATTCAAAGTTTTAAGCCGATACCGATTAATCGCCACCCTTTCAATCGATTAATTAAACGGTAGCTTTGAGTTCCAGGCATAATACCGCCAAAAAGGAAAGAGTGCATAGTATAGCGATCTATATCAAACACTTTACTAGGGTCATCATGGTGGGAACGGCCTCGACGAGGGTTTATAAAAAAAAATGTGTCGGTGGCCGTCGATGCCAGAGTAGTGAGGGAGAAGCTCCCGACATTGCGTTTCTGACCGGGTACGTTATTAGTAAATGCGAAGCTGCCGGACTGAATAGTGAATACCTTTGTCCCTTTTGGGGAATTTCCGCGTGCAGGGAACCTGCTGTCATCTCCGCGCTGGATGCCGTGCTCCTGCGTGTCGTGGGCGCTGTCGTGTTGCTATGCTAGCCAAGAAAAGCCAAAGGGGCGTTTTTTTGTGTTTTTTTTAAGTTGGACGCGGCCCTTGAGTTGGGACCAGCCCTGGCTTAACAATGAAGAATGATGTCGTTATTAACGCGATAACGTTAAGGACCTCGTGTCGCAGGAAATCCGGAGTCGGTGCCGTGACACGAAAATCCTGATTGGTCGATAGGGTCATGACGTCACAGTCACATGACCTCGCGCGGGAATTTCAAACCCACAACGCTCACTTAAAACGGGACCTCACGCTCGAATGAAAGTTCTTAAAAAATGACATGTAATGCGAATTAAAGGTCACCGCATGTGTCAAATAATTTCACTTTATAAAGTAATTCATTTGCCTTAAACAAAAATTGAAGAATGTTTGGTGGTATTCGACCCCACGATCATTACGTTGCTAGCTAGACACGCTGCTGACAAGGTCACGCAAGGCACGCTTGTCGCGTTCCACTCTTAAAGGCGAAGCTTAAGCGTCCTCCAAGTTTTCGTGAGTTTCTGGCCGACGAACCGGAGAGTATTTTGCGTTTTGGAGATAGAGAGCACGTCAGTAATAAAAACAAAACAAAAATATTTATTTTTCTCATGGCTTACCCAGTTTCACGTTCATCCGATTAACCAATTAAAAATTATAGCGATTAAAGCATTAGTCGATCAATCGTAGGGTTAATTGATCAACCGCCCAGCCGAGGAATGCATGTTTCGGGGTGTTGTGTTGGCCCTCCCGCCATATCACAATTTTTTTTTTTTTTTTTTTTTCAAAATTGTGAGGAGAGGCGTTATATTTTTTTAAGTGATCTATTGGTTTAGCATGCTAGAACGTACCTTAGGAAATATTATTGAAGAATATGTTGTATATTGCGCCAGGGAACGGCGACACGGTGAATCGGTACGAGAAAGGGTTTTATATGGCGATCGGCACAAAACCGGATTACGTTCCGGGCGTGGGGCGCGAGGCCAGTGTTTATACGCACGAACGAGGCAGCCCGAACAGGTCTGCCGCTCGGTGTAGCTGTCTTCAACATCTCCCCTGAAAGAGAAGATTCGCGGTGGGAAGCTCGCTAGGGGCGCTTCTGTTTTCCTCAGTCTGGGTAGTGCGCGTGCTACCCACGGGGTTATGTTTTTGATTTTCATAATGCATAGAAGCTTGACATTGCACGTGCTTGAGACAGCAGAGGAAGTTAAAGTACCCTCACTCTGGGTTTTAAAAAACATTTCACCGAGTTCGGGCTGCCTCGCTCGTGCGCATGAACACTGGCCTCGGGCCCCACGCCCAGAACGTATTCCGGCTCTGAGCCGATTGCCATATAAAGGCTTTTGTCGTACCGATCCACCGTTACAGTGTAATAATAATTGGTTGTGTGTATGTTTATACAGCCTAGAACTTGGTCTGCCTCACAGGGGCGACAAGTCTCCCAGCTGTAGATGAGAAATTTAGCCAGTGCGGTACAACCGCTAGCCTGGGGTCTTTAACGTGCATCACGCAGTAGTGATACACAACCGCACGCCGGTACGATGCTCATCCAGATCGAAACGGGCAGGGGTGGGGATTGAACCCAGGATCCCTGGGTTCTGCAGCGCGAGCTTTAGAACCCAGGGATCCCGGGTTGCGCGAGGCGTGTGATGTAGATCGCGATACGTGCCAAACGAACGAAGGACATGTGGAAAACCAAGAGAGACGACAGGAATTATGAAGTAACACTGGTTAAGTAACTCCTTGTGCTTGCAGACGATCAAAATAAATTGAAAGTCACGTAATATGGTCCGATTTGCAATAAATAAGTACTGCTTTATTCTTTCTGCTCATGAATATGTGCGAAGATGCTTAATTGTTCTGGGCTCAAATCATCACCCGCACGCTCCAAATCTTTGCAAAGGGAGAAGTCATGGGAACAGGTGCCCGATAAAAACTGCCCGACAGAGGAAATAATAAGAAAACACACTTTTAGTAGTTCACGTACTTTATCCTTTACGTTTCGAACGTTTTTTTAACCACTCGTAAAGATGCACGACGGGGTCATTTTCATATAGTGACAGAACGGGCATATTAGCAATATATAAGCACCAGCGGAATGCTGGCGAACTTTGAACACACTCTACATTCCTTTCGATCGTTATTTTGCTTAGAATCGTCGCTCGTTTCTATATACCTGCCATGGAACAGAGGTTTGGGCCTGAAATATAGCGAAGTTTAACATCGTTCAGTGGTAAAGAAACAATGCTGCAACTCAAGCAATTACACTTCCACAATATTAATAAAGGTACATACTATCCGGTACAACCGAAATAACAAAAGTTATTCATGTTATTTTCCGACGAAGAGACAAACTTCACGCGCTTTTTCCCATAGGAATACACAGGAAGACTGGAAAAGTAGACTGCATGCTGTCTGCTTCAATTTGCAACCGGAAGTCCCGTAGACACTAGCGCCAGCTGAGCCTCTAGCGTGTATTGTTATAACTCTATGGTATGGTAGTGGTTGTGCACGTGAACAGCGTGCACGCGCACGTGCGGCGGCACTTGCAGACCGCAGCGACTTTCTGCTGCCCTATCAACTTTGTCGCCGCGATTGTTGTCTACAGGCGCAGCCTCACGAGCTCTCATTGCCGAGCCGCACCGGTCCAAACACTACACCGTATGCTAGTACACTCTACGATCGTGTCACCGTTCCCTGGCGCGATATACAACATGCTGTCAGAAGTGGGATGCCGCCAACAATGAGCCGACTTCAAGAGCTCTTTAGCAGGGGAAGCCACGCCGAACAGGGAACCACATGAAGGCACGCGACATTGCTGTCGGGGACCCTCGGCTTCAACTAAGGGACGAAGTGTGGCAAGCTTCGTCATGCAACTGTCAGAAGCTTCTTGCTTCTCATCGGCCAACGAATGGTCAAAGTGGAAGAACTTTTTGAACGTTTTTCGCACATCCTCTGGACTTTGCACAAGCCTGAGTCACACCAAATAGATGCCTTGCTCTACATCATGGGAGACCAGGCCGAAGATATCTATGGCACGTTCCAGCTCTCTCAAGGGACTTTAAGAAGTTCAGAATAGTTATGGAGCACTTCGATAAGTATTTCATCCCTCGGCGAAGCCTCATATTTGAATGGGCTCGTTTTAACATAAGAATTCATCAGGAAGGCGAGTCTGCTGAGGATCTTGTCACTACGCTCCACGCACTTTTGAAGCGCTGTCAATACGTCGTCCAGGAAGAGCTTGTGAGAGATCACCTAGTGGTCGGAATCAAAGACCAAGAGCCCTCTGCAAGGTTGCTACTCAACGCGGATGTTAGCCTTCAAAAGGCGCTTGAAAGCGCCACACAAGTAGAAAGCGTTCGTCAGCAGCAAGCGGAGCTCGATCCTGACAAGTTGACAGTCAACAAAATTGCCTCAGAGCGTCAACAAAAAGAAACACAATGCGGTTGGATCACGCGTCGTACGAAATCTTTCCACTCGAACGATGAGCGACCTCAATTCGAAGCGAGAGCGATACAGGTTCGTCCACAAGCGGCCCTCAAAGACCGTGTCGCTGGTGCGGAAAAGAGCAACACCCACGCGCCCAATGCCCAGCGATGTCAGAAGTGTGCCGTACATGCCACAAGAGAGGACATTATTCGTCTCTCTGGTGATCTCGATGCGTCGATTTTGTTGGAACGCCCGAAACCTATAACGAACCTGGGTTTTTTGGAGCTATTAAGTCCTCCGAAACTCTAGCATGGGAGACTACAATTCTGGTCCAAGGTCAACCGGTGAAATTGAAAATCGACACAGGCGCCGACGAAACTGTTTCGTCACAGGCAGCATTCAACATACTCAAGCGTCAGCCTCAGCTTTCCGAAGCTCCTTGTCGGCTTTAATGGCCTGATGCAAAGCTCCTCGCGACAAGAGGCATTGTATGACTCGAACTCGTCTACCACGACCGGGAAACGATCCAGGACGTTTATGTGCTAGACAGTGTCCACACATCCTTGCTCGGCAAGCCGGCCATAAATGAATTACAGGTTCTAACATTCGCCAACGCCATCTCTCAGAAGGTGAACCCTAAAGACGAACTTCCTTCACTGTTTCGAGGTCTCGGCAAGCTGCAGCATTCGCCTACGTGAAGAAGCAGAACCAGTTTTCATCAACTCTCCATGCCGCATCTCCATTCCCCTATACGAGAAACAAGGATGGAGCTCCAGCGAATGGAAAGCATCGGTGTAATATCATCTGTCGACGAACCAACCGAATGGGGTGCACCTATGGTAGTCGTCCCAAAACGAACCGGAGAAGCCAGAATCTGCATGGACTTCACTGCCCTCAACCAGCACGTCCTGAGAGAATGGCACCCAATTCCTTCCGTCGAGCACACACTCGGACTGCTCCACGTTGCGAAGATATTCTCGGAGCTAGGTGCAAATTCAGGATTTTGGCAGATTCCACTGGACGCAGGCAGCAAAACACTCACCACCTTCATTACGCCGTTTGGAAGGTTTTCCTTTAACTGACTACTTTTCGGCATAGCATCCGTTCCAGAGCACTTCCAATGGGAAATGTCAAACATTTTGCAAGGCATTAACAGAGTGGTATGTCAATGGACTACATCCTCATATGGGGCCCTACTAAGGAATAACACAACGAGACGCTTGGCACCGTGCTGCAACAACTAACGAAGACTGGGTTGACGCTCAAGAAAAGCAACTGCAAGGCTATTTAACGTCCAACACCTCACATTTTTTAATCGTCACCTAGACCAAAATGGCATCAAACCCGATGAAAGGAAGGTAGAAGCCATTCTAAAATGAAAAATCTGACAAACAAGAACGAGCTACAAAGAGGACTAGGAATGGCGACATACCTTGCCCGCTTTGTACCAAAGCTTGCTGACGTTCTTCAGCCGCTAACATCTTTGTTGTCCAAAAAGCAAGATTTTCTCTGGGACTATCCTCAGCAACAAGCATTTCACAAGTGAAATCAAACACTATCTTCTCGACTTCTGCTGGGCGTATACGACTCCAAGAAGAATACAATCGTCAGCGCAGACGCTTCCTCCTTCGGATTTGGGGCAGTTATTCGGCAACGACAAACTGACGGCAAGTTTGCTGTCATTGCAAATGCTTCACGATTGCTCTCGGGCACAGAAAAGCGATATGCGCAAATGGAGAAAGAAGCCTTTGCCTTAGTCTGGGCAAGTGAAAATTTAATAAACTACCTGATTTTTATTTATTTATTTACATGTAAACTTTCCGTGCTTTTTGGGCATTATTGCAGGTTAAGTTGTGTGGAGAACGTTGCTCGTTGTCAAAACTATTACACACAAAAACACATTTCTTGTTTGTTTTAGCACAAATAAAAACTAAAAACAATATTAGGCAAAACTGCCTTAATTAAAAAAAATATTAAAAAGAAACACATACACACATAAACACAATTTTTCCATCGAACACCACTTTCAAAATCAGGCAAAATACATCCTTCGGCAATTTGTTCTGCTCTTCGATTTTTTTTTTTTAAGAGAAAAGGCAAAAATATCAGTACGACAAGCGCAGGGTCGGGATTTTTCTCGGGTTGTCTGCTCTCCCCGATACATTAAAAGGATCATGCAGAAATGTGTCCCTGCTGATTAGGAGGTGATTGTGATATATATTATCAATATATTTTATCCTAAAAAGATTTTCTTCGTTCGCTAAGGGATTCCCAATTTAGGGTTCCCTTCATACTGGTGACGCTCGCTCCAAATTGATAACTATTCAAAACAAATCTAGCATACTGGTTCTGAACCTTTTCAAGTTTATTTGATTGTTGTAGTGGGGGTACCAGACAATTGGCGCGTTCTCAATACATGGGCGGATAAAAGTAGAATACAAAATTTCCTTAATTTTGCTTGATCCCGGTCTGAAATTTCGTCTTATGAAATTAAGCATACGTACTGCCTTTAGGGCTATCCTATCTACATGGTTGGAAAAAACGTTCAAGCTGGAGACCGACCACAAACCGCTGGTTCCCACCCTTATGTCAGAAAGCCTTGACGATTTGACTCTCAAGCTTCAGAGACTAAAGACGAGGGCGATGCGCTATCAGCACAACATGGAATACGTCCCAGGGAAAGATCTACTAGTCGCAGACACACTCTCCCGTGCACCACTTCAGCATACAGGCGATTCAGACCTCGAAAAAGAAGTTGAAGTTTTCGTCTGCTTCGTGAAGAATGCTATCCCGATCAAGGAACATTGCCTTCAATGGTTAAAGGATAGCCGAAATTCGAACCCAGTCTGTACACAGTTCCGAAAACTAAGCAAAAAAGAGTGGCCGTCCAGGCGAGACTTGTCGGAAGACCTTAAACCTTTTTTTGAACATCGTCAGCAGCTCACCGTAGAGGAGGACTTTCTCCTCTTTGCAGCCCTGGTTTTTGTTCCTCTCATGCAGAAAGGAAAATATGCACCTCCTACACGAAGACCAGTTCGGAATCACAAAAAAACACAAGCAAGAGCAAAAGACTGTGTTTGGTGGCCAACAATTGCGGCTTGCATAACTGTCACAGTGAAGCAGTGTAACGAATGCATCAAAACCGCAAGCAACCGCAAGATACCGCTTCAAAGCACGGCATTTTCTGCTCAACAATGGCAGCACGTTGACATGGCTCTTTTCTACTTCAACAGCCACTGGTGGTTGATTATGACTAACTATTTCTTTCGATACCCTGAGATCGCCGACTTAAGGAACTCACATCACCTACAGTCATCAACCACTGCAAATCAATCTTCACCCGCCACGGCATTCCTGGAGTGGTTGTATTCGACAATGGACCCCGGTTCACGTCATCCGACTTCACCAGATTTGCTCGAGAATACAGTTTCAAACACACCACCGCACGCCTGCAATGTCCTCAAAATAATATACTGGCGGAAACAGACAATACGTCAAGACGTCAATGAAGAAAACGAAAGACCCATACTTGACACTCCTCTCCTACAGGTCAACCCAGTTGAAGAATGGGTACAGCCCCGCTGAACTACTCATGGGTCGACGTATAAAAACCAAGCGCCCCATTGTTCCCGACATGAAGAAGCCTCGCAACTTTGAAGAACAATACCGCGAACAATAGAAGAAAGACTTCGATCGACGGCATGGCACACGCGTTGTGCCAGAAATTCGAAGTGGAGATGATCTTTGGGTCCCCGACCTGAAGCGGAAAGAAACAGTACAGAGACCAGCAGAAGAACCCAGGTCTTTAACTCATCTAGTTCCCTTTCCTGAAAATTCGTGCGATGCGAAAGTTATAGACAACGAAGGTGCCGACGTGCCACCTACAAAGTGTGAAGTCACTTCTCATTCTCACACGAAAATCAACCAATGCGTCATGGCACCTCAGAAACTTTCAGCCTTCTCTTTCCGGTTAAATGTTGCAGATGGCTACACCGAGCAGCAGAGCTGTTCGGGCTGCCTCGCTCGTGCGCATGAGCACTGGCCTCGCGCCCCGTGCTCAGAACGTATTCCGGCTTTGAGCCGATCGCCATATTCAACCCTTTCTCGTACCGATTCACCGTGTCGCCGTTCCCTGGCGCAACCTACAAGTATTGGTTTTTCACGGGATTCGCCTATAATTAGTTTTGACTTTACCAGAAAGAGGTTAGGTGTTTATCGGTTGTTTCACCTAGAACCGATGCCTGCTTTTGTAATTGATGAGAGCCATCAAAGATGCAAATAATAGAGACTTTTAGTAGATCGCTCCGATACCCCCGATAACGATACCCGATAAATATACGATGCATCCGCAAAGGCAGCGGCCGAGTATCGGGTATATTTATCGGAGTCATCGGAACGATCTACAAAAACTCTCTAGTGTTTGCACAAATTGTGGAAAGTGTGTCAGTATGTGAAACAAAATGTGACCCCGTTTTTGTTTGGTATCACGAGCCTTCCGGATCGCTCGCGCACAGGGTAATATTTACTACGCACTATTTACGCCCAAGATACTGGGTTGTAGACACACACGCAAAATGAACGTCTACTTAAATTTTGGGTGCTTTTTGTTGCCCACCTATCCTTCCAAACAAGTAGAAAAATGACGAACCTAAAACACCGACGTTGACGTATCGAAGAGGCCCTCCCGCAATGGAAAAGAAGGAGAGATGGTCGAAACATGCACCTGTCGATTTCCTTCGTGTCACAATCAAAAAATTTTGTCTGGATGTCGAACTAATTCCGGAAACGTCGTCCAAAGGGGCGGCTCTCGGAGAATTGGCACCGTCACACCATGCAACCGCAACGCGAGTCAACGTTCATGCAGACCAAGTCGAAAAAGCTGGTACGATGCAAATACCAGATTGGTCAGTCATTTCGCGTGCACCGTATTCAGAACGCAACAGCTAAAGATAGGCGCGTAAAGACTCTGACAGTAAGTCGCGTATTCCAGTGTACACGAGCGGCGCAACTCCGGGTACGGAGGGCCACGTTGGCAACTTTATGTATTCCATGGACGCCCGATAGTGGCTCCAATTGAAAATCTGCGCGTTGCGTCGTAATATACGGTTCGCTTTGATCATTTTGGTCAGGAAGCTATCTTCTCTTTGCTGTTGTATTTTGTATTTTATGGCTATTCTTCGGCGGGTTTCCACATTTATGTTTCTTTTCTTCTTTTTTTTTCTTCATTACAGCTCGTGCTGGCAATAGGAGATCATATTTGAGTACAACGTCCCGGCCCCCTATTCTCCCGGTGCCTTTTTTGGGGGGTCGGTTTGCGCGTTCGCGTGTTCCGTTCGAGTTGGCGAGTGGCGTTTACGATCGGGAACTTGGTGCCAGATGTCGTTCTCCTCTTTTTTTCCTGCTCCTTCCGGGTTCCAGGTCGCGGCAGTCGAGAGAGAGAGAGAGAGAGAGACCGGGGGAGGCGGGAGGGTGTGCGGAAACAGCTTGGCCGCTCCGAGCTCGGTCCAGTCCTTCTCAATAAATTACGTCGACCCGAGGAATTTATGTGGCAACGCGGTATACTCGGCCGGTGTCGTCTGTAGAGCGGCTGTACGCACTATGGCGTCGATTTGATTCGCTCGGGTTCGGAGGGGCACTCCATAATGAGACGGTGGCGGCGAGCCCTCTCGTCGCCGGCGAGCTCGTGCTCCCAGCTGCACGCGTTGGACGCTGTGCGAACTCGACAGTTGTCCGGGGACCGGCCGCTTCCGCCCGCGGCCACGCCGTGCACCTTGCAGCTTCTGGAAGCTTCTAAAATACCGAATCTCGGCGATCTCTAGCGACGTCCTATTGGAATGCTTGTGTTCGAGTGAAAGCAGCAAGCAGGGCATCTGACTGCCTCCGTGTTTCTTCTCGTGTAAGAAACCGCGTGAAATTGCGAGCCTGACAAAGCTAGCTTCAGACGCATACTGCACACCTTGCACAGATGAGGCACTTCTGGCAGGACAGCGATAGCCAGCGCCTGTTGCTTTGAAATGCATTTTTTTTAGTTCGAGCGCTTTTTTAGTGAAATCCCGTTTGAAAGCCATAATCTATTGCCTTCAGCTTCAGCCTTCGCTGCCCCGCAAGCGTGTAAGCTTTTCGAGGGCGCAAGCAACGAGGTTTTTGCACCGCATTTGAGGTTGCGTTTATCTTCTCGCTTGTTCGGAACCTCTAGTATTGCCCCCGAGGATCACTACGACAGGTACATTAACTCTTATAAAAATATTGTGCGTATCCGCTGTCATGAAATGCTATATGTCCGTATTATTTATAAAAAAAATAAAGATTAGCGCGGCGCAATGCACTTTGCAGAACCAACACCATGAATTTCTCAAACTCGCCGAACAGAGAAACCCACTTTCAGGAGAAAGGGAACTTCTACGCAATTCCGTCTTCCTTGTTTGGGGTGGTAATGCCCTTTAAACGATCGCGTCTTACTCGTCAGGCATTACTGTCTACATCAATATCTAAACAATATACCATTTTCAAGAGTCAGAACCACCTGGTGGCAGTCCCGAAAATTCGAATAAGTTAGCTCTTGTAGCGGTGATAGGAGAACAATATCACCTAAATCAAGCACCCTGGACTTCTTGAAGGCGACATGCAACGACCACCTTGTTACAAGAAATTCTCCGCTTTCGACTTTATGCTTTCGACGATGTTGGCCTTTCCTGGTGTGAAGCTGCGTAACACTGCCATTAAAGCGTTAGGTGTGGCCCTGGACAGAGTGGATGGACCGACCTTTGAAAGGAGTCTATTCTGACATCTTTTCTACGCCGATCAACGCAGTACGCCTCGACAGTGTGACCGCCACCGAAGCGTGTCATCCATAATCATCGTCGATTTGAGCGTAAGCCCGGAAGCGATCTCCTTAGGGCGACCTGTGGGCTGACGCAGTCGAGGCTCGCGGTCGCGTGTCTGCGCGCCGTTAGTCGCCACCGCCGCCACATTTGATTTAATAAGCAGTCTGGCGACGACCACCGTGTTCCGGCCGATTATAGTTCTCGGCCGCGGCGCCCCGAGCGACCGCGATGAGTGGCAGAGTGAGCGGTAAAGCGGGCGGCACGCAACCCCCTCGCCCCTCGGCGGCGCCCGATGGGTTTCTTGCATGTCGTTCCGGTCTGCTCCGCAGTTGGCACTTGAACCGCCGAAAAGGTCGCCCTCTACTGTAGATCTTCGGCGGTCGTGATCCTTCCGTGCGCGCTAAACTTGGATCTTAATGGCTCTTTCTGCTGCGGAAGGATTACGTGTCCAGGGCACACGCGAAATTGAACTCCGCGCTGCTTTCCTTGGGACGCGACGCGGTGCATCACTGGATAATGACAGCTCGTCGAGTTCGCTCGTCGAGAAGAGACGAGAGCGTGGTTCTGACTCAGTCTCTTATTGACCGCGTTAACGGCTCTCAAAGTTGCTGGACTCTGGTTAGACACTGACCTTCTGAATACAATTACTTCTTGCACTGAAACGAGCATAGAAGTCTTCCTTAGAGCGTGCATAATAGCCACGTGAATCACTTCTGTTCTTCTGACTCATAGGATTTAATTAATCCAAGAATCACGTGCTGCATATTAAAAAAAGTTATATATATATATATATATATATATATATATATATATATATATATATATATATATATATATATATATATTATTTTTTTAATGGCGACAGCGAACCACATTTGAGAACAAATTTCTGAAGTAATGGAATCACAGCTACCGGCACCCGTGCACTCTTGTATCTTGAACTCCTGTCTCACTCCAATTCGACATCAGTGCGTCTCCCGTTCTGGTGCTTTTGTCTGCTGCACGCTTTTCTACCACTCTTATTTTCACTTTATAACCGGGACTTAGACTAAATCAATAAGTAGGGATGACCACTACTACTGCGGTCTTACGTCACGCGCAAGCCTTATTGAAAGGGACCGTAGTTATTTTTCAGCTTCTTTCTCCCTAACTTTAATCCTCAACTCAAAAGCGAAGTCAGAAATCACGCGGTCGTGACGTTCTTGCGCACCGCACGCGATAATTCCGAGCTTATACCGTGCTTTAAAAGCACACCATGGCACTTGTCATTCTCAAGTGATGATAAGTGCCGTCACGGCACTCATTGGCCACGAACGCGAATTCACATATTCGTTGACGGACTGATTGTTGACGAGCGTATACGCCCGAGTGACGCTCGTCCGTTCTATGGCGTTCTTTGCCTGTTCTCCGCGGCGCTGCGCGGGGAAGGCTACTTGCGGTATTCGGCGTGCGTATAGACCTTTCCAATGTTTACAAATCCACAGCCCAGCGTGCGATCTCCACAGCTCAGCACGCGCGTGTGCGTCGCTCCGGAAAACGAGCAAAGCACGCGCCATACGCACGAACACTGGAAATGGCACCGGCCATACGCTCTTTCTTGGAAAGGTCTATAGCAACTGTCTTCTTCCATCATAGTTTCTCCTCCCACGCCCTTTAGTTAATTTTATTGTTGTTGTTTTCAGAGGTGCCTTTGTTGATACCTTATTTATATTATGCTTTCTATCTCTAAACTGATCTATAGACTGACTCAAAACGTATGTGCCGCGCCATCAAGGCCACAGGCGTGAGGAAGCAACTCTAAAAATGCCGTGTTTGTACGATCTCTGGTGCGAGGAGAGTACTGTTTAAAACCATACGTACTATCTCCTGCACCTCACAGCGCTGCAGATACGCTTCAGATTTGACATTAATATCCGAAGCAATTATTGGTTGGTCTGATCTTATAAACAAAAAGCGCACCCATAGTTGCAAAATGGCGCCTTAGGCTGTTAGTACGTCTCTAGCGAAATTTGTAAAATTTATCGTGCCCTTTTCAACAGCCAAGGTCGGTCCCGGTTGCTAAGAAGAATATATTTGTTATCCCTTCAACCTGCAATCATTCGTGATGATGACCCGGTGTCACGGAAAGCACTGATCCTTGCACGCTGAATGCATGGAATTAGAAAGTACTAAATATGTTTCACCCAGAGAATCTTTTTCAATATAGCGTTTGCCCGGATTTTGTGTTTCTTCGTTTTCTTTTGAACGTAGACCACTAGCTATTTGTTGCTCTATAAGTAATTATTATTTTTACTTTTTTGCAGGTAAGCAGAGCCGAACATCACAAAGTGGGTGCGAACGCACACCAATGGCTGGTCTCTCCCGGTCGCTGTCGTAGGCCGGTGAGTGATTTAAATACGCGATACTTTTTTGTTTGCTTGGGCTGGGCTTTTCCGTCGATGCTCGTGCTTCGTCTCACCATATTGAAGTAGGCTTTCCTTTAGGCCTTTCACATCACCCTTATTCTGTAACTCACTTTCAAGATTGGAGCGTCGGGTGACGTGAGCAATGGAGAAAAAAACAAAAACGGATAAGCACTACATGCATATAAAGTGGATGCCACTCATGGTCCAGTACCCTTATTCCACCCTGCTTTATATAGAACCAGGTGTATTACTTGCGCGGTGTCAGTACAAGGTCTATGCATGCACAGGCATACCCTTGACAACCAATCATGTCCTCCTTTCACCGTAAGATGTACCGCAGGGAAGACTGCAATCGCGAGTTCTTTGCTCAAGGACATACACTCCGCTACACTGTTAGCGCAAACAAGCCATGGCCTGTTTTTTTTTTCTTCTCACTAATGTAAGATTGTAATCAAAACTACTGCAGCATGTAAACTAACGCTTTTAACCCACTTTATACGATCCCCAAAAATCGGTTTCTCAACGTACCACGCTACGATTTACTACAGAGATGCGGTTAGGTGGTGGAACCATGGAATGAAAATACCAACGGATAAGCTTACCATGTTAAAAAAGAAAAACTGTATTGGGGTATTTGCCGCGGCATTCGCAGACGACATCATGACCGCGCTCACTTGGATGTGTGCTATCAAACGGTGGCGCAACCTGAGACGATAGAGTAATGCAGCGCCTCGACCGATCATCTCCTTACCGAAAATAGGGAGCCATGAGGAATTTAAATTTCTGTTTTCCTGTTAAGATCATTTTTTAATTAATAAATTATCATACAATTAGAATTTAACATTAGAGAGACGCGCGCCGGCAGAGGGAAGTTTCCAAAGATCGTCTACTAAGCTCGGCGCCGCTGTTCGTGATCGATCGAAAGCGTCGCTGTGCTGACCGAATGCTTACTATGTCGTCAGCAAAGGATCGACAGAAATAAGAAGATTATAAGAACTTCCTTTTTGACGGTGTTGGCAGTGTTGCTTGAAGAGCGCAATGATTTAAAGCTTCCACCATGCTAATTACAAACACCGTCGAACTTTTTCTCCGCAAGATAATGACGTCACGAGAGGGAACCACAGAAGGCCGCCACCAAAAACATCTCACCGCTAATATACAATAGACCGATCTCACCAGCCAGTTTGACTACGCCACCGCTGCCGCAATGCATCGAGAGAACTTTAGTCTTTTTGCACGTGCGACAACCTCGCTGGAGCACTGCGCGTGTAAAGCACGAGAAGGCACGAGCCCTCGCGGGCATGGCCGTCTGTCTCCTGACAACTAAAGTTATGGCGGCGTCACGCATGCGCCGAACGCTTAGTGAGATCGGTCTATTGCAAGCGGAGCGACTGACCGCCGCCGTCTTTCTACTCGTGCAGGAAAGCCCGTCAATTAAAAACTTGTCAAAGCTATGTTTATGCGCATGCTGCACGTGCTAGCACGCATGGGGCACCTGCAGGGCGCCATGCTTGCAGTTGTTTATACTCCGTTCACCCTTAAGCTGATAAAGCCGCTCATTAGGCTGTGACTGCAGGCAATGCTACAACCACGAAAGCAGAAGATCGCAGCTTTGAAATGTTCTTCTGCAGAACAAGCGCTCGCTCTACAAAAGCCCGTCTCAAAGCCAAGAGCGCGGGCAAGCTCGCGCTTGCAGGTTTGGCTGCAGTCTCCGCTAAAAGCCGGGGTCCCACTGCTCATGCATCATACAAAAGACAGTCTGCAAACACGAGTCACCGCACTATCCGTGGTTCGAAAGCCGCTTGACAAGTTTCTCCTCGAACTCATAGGGTGTATTCTAGTAATGTGAGCTCGTTCACAGCATGTGTTGTAAACATCGCCCTCAAATATGGCGTCCAGTGAATACCCCCTATCGCCTTGCGGCATTCGAAGCACGAATCTCGCGGTGACTCGCGTTCGAATCTGTATGCGCTCTGTATTTCGTATAATGTTTACGCAATGGGACCCAGGCTTAAGGCCGGTTCAGACACTTGAGTTTGAGCGCGTTTGACTGCGTTGCGTCGAGAACCGAAAGCGAGTCACTGGCACATCCGCGCTTCGTATGAAGCGTGGAATCCAATTCAAGGAATCATCTTGGCACGCGATATAAGTAGCAGGGATGTCCTGGTTTCTTGTAGCCGCAACGCAGTCAAACGCAGTCAAACGCAACTGTCTGAACCAGGCTTTAAAGGCCCCTACGCACACTTGCGTTTGACAGCATTTTGAGTGTGTTTGACTGCGTTGCGGCTGCGAGGAACCAGGACATCCCTTTGCTTCTTATGTCGCGAGCCAAGCTATTCCTTGAATTGACTTCATACGAAGCACAGATCTGCCGGTGACTCACTTCCGTTCGTTGACGCAACACAGTCAAACTCACTCAAAAGCTTTTAAACGCAACTGTGAATTGAGTATACAGAGCCTCTAGCCGGCGCCGGAGTCGTATATAGGGAGAGTTTGGTCAATGGGAGGAGTGGGCAGAGCCAGGGCGTGTACCAGACGAAAAAAGAGGGCTGGACATGCTGTCTTGGCCAACCAAAAGCCGAAAAATTTCCCCTAGCGGGGGTAGCGAGAAAAAGTTTTAATAAGCGCGTAAGAGTTGAATGTAGTAACCCTTCGTGGTTGGAAACATGATGCACGTGCTGTTTCCATCATGACCATGCAAAAAGATGTAAGAAATCGAATGCGCCGCTCGAACTTTGTTTTGCTCGGACGGAGTCTGAGCACTCGGACGGCAGGTTTCCGGCTCTAGGCGCCTGGCGTACGGATTACGTCGATCGTTGTGCTATATTTTTATTTTGAAGGACCGTGATCGAAAAATTACGTGCACCATATTTTCAGCCACCGAGAGTTACTCCGACGCACCTATTAATTTCGTTTGGCGCGACCACCGCCAGGGTATTATTCCCAGCTTCTGGCTGGCCACACTCGATTTTGTGGAGACGCCCTGGAACACGCTTAGCCCGCTATCGACCAATGGCCCCTTCTCATTTGCCTCATATACCTCCCAATGTATGTTCATACTCTCTCTATATAAGGCTCTAGGCGGTGCGCTCGACGCTCCCGACATCTGTCAGCGGCACATTTTACTTGGTGAGCCCGGTCACGATGTCGTCTGCGAATGCCGCGTTAGATAACTCGAAGCAGTTTTTTTTAATCGTTTAAACAAGGTAAGCTTATTTGTTGATATTTTCACCCCATGCTTCTTCCACCACCTGGTTGCACCTCTGTAGTAAATCGCACTGCAATAGGTTGGGAAACCGATTTTTGCGCACCGTCTAAAATGCCCTAGAAGCGTTAGCTTACATGCTGTATAAACTAATTCAACTCTCCGACGTCACACTGCGAGGGTGGCCCTCCTTTGGAAACTGTGCATGGGCAGTGGCGACAGCTAGTGGTGGAAAGTGCTCAGTTGGCGCACTAGCCGAAGTGGTAGATTTTGATGCCCGCCGGTACCCTTTCCAAGTCAGGTGCGAAAAAGCGCCGAAGTCGTGTTCTCACTAACAATGTCGCGGAAGTGTAACTTGGCTACACGAATTTCCGCGCGGCGGAAGAAACCGCCAATGCTGTCAGCTGGACCTTCTGGATTTAGCTGTGTTCCATTTTAATGTGAAACGGAGCATAGTAAACAGTATTCACTAACATAGTTTGGACGATAAGGACTTTGCTTAGTATCCGAGACTGTCGGCACGTTTTCAGTCAAACGCTAGACTTCCTAAGGCCCTCTATCGTCCCACTGGGAAAACCAACGCAAAGCCTTCCTGACATACATACTGCATGTGAAGTACGTCGTGTTAAGAATCTCTCTTACGCTTAAGCGTCCTAAAGGCTAACAAAAAGAGAGTATATTTGTGAAGACGCCAAGTGCCGAAAACTACTAAAATAAAAAAAAACTGATTTTTGTGTGGTTTTTTTTTTGTTGCTAGGCGAAATTTAATGTTTGTCGCGTCGCCAGTTAGATCAATTTCGCTATGGAAAGTCAACACCTTCAGATGAGCTGATCGGATGATACAATGATGAGTAGAAATAATTTGTATATTCGTATATACACGGCACAGATTTCACTAGCTGTCGCCCATGTTGAATTAACCTAGGACTGGGGTAGAAGAGAAACGTGGAAACGTAAAGGGAAAGAAAATAGACAGGACTACGTCTCAAACACAGACTCGTTTATTTAGTCCACCTGTTGATATAGTCTCAAACTCAAGGTCATCACCACCAACACTGAAGGACCAAGTCTATGCAATTCAAGCGCCACAATCTCCGTTACACAATGTGAGAATGCAGACAACCTTACAGATCGACACGCCAAGGCAACACCCCTCGTCATTCTAACTTGAACAAAAGGATCATTCTCCCCTTCTATTCTAAACGTAGTTCCCACCTCTGATACAAAATACAGATAGCTGAGTTTGAGAGGTCGTCCTGTCTATTTTCGCTCCATTTTACGTTTTGATGTTTCTCTTCTAACCCATTCTCAGGTTAATGCAACACAGTTAATATTCACCAGCTCGTCTGCAACTTCGCTATATTTACTATACCTATGTAGTCATTCGAATGCACTATATACTGTATATCGTCCGTTGCATAATGCAGCTCGAACGTTACGAAGGTCCAGGAAGCTTAATTGAACGCTCTATGAACACGCCAGCCACGATAAAGCCAACTTTCAAGCCTGGTCCGGGAGAAAGCGAGACCTGGGCTCGACATTAGCGACGTGGTCCTCCGCGAGGTGACCAAGAGGGGTCTGTCACGTCTTCCCGAGCTCTACCCTCCCTGGCGTCCCCTCAGCGTCCGGGGTCAAGCTCGGGTCCTGACATTTATGGCCCTGTGATAGAAGATCTCCGAGCGGTGCAGAGGACGCGCGAGGGAGGCGGCTGTGGACTCCGTGACGCGACACCGGGGGGCGAGTGGTTGACGCGCGCACTCCTAAAAGTCCATCTCCGCGCTGTTAATGTGTTATGCCGAGTCCATTTGGGAGAGGGTGCCAACAGGGTCTTTATTTTATCTCGGTCCTCGGGTTTCTGGCACTTCTTTTCGAGTCGCGCGCCTTTTTCCTTTTTTTTTTTTTTTTGTGTGTGGACGTGATTAATTACGAACCTCTCGGCGATGTTCTCCCTCTCTCTCCTCGGCCGGCGCGGGTACGGCTGTATGGTATACGAGGATGTGACTTTTATTAGGGAGGAATCCGCGCTCCTCCTGGCTGTCCGTTCCCCCTGGCTTTGATGGGCTCGTAAAACCTGCTCATGGACTGTAATGCGCAATTGGATTGCTCGCCGTGAAAGGATTGCGTCTCCCGCCGCTGTACGGGCGCTCGTTCTCGGCTTCGTCGATCGACCTCCCCCCTCTTGTACGCGGCACTGATTTACCTGGCGCATCCCGACGACTGCGGCTTGTCATTGAGCGAATGGCTTTGGGCTATCGCCTCGCCTCTTCGGCGGCCGGCTGTTTTACGAGCCGTTCATAAGGGCCCCCGGTTCTACATAACGCGGCAAAACTTTTTTTTTTTTTTTTTTTGTGAGTGTCAATGCCGCGTGGGTGTTTTGCAGCAGAAAGTGCCGTTGCCTCAGCTCCGAGCGTAATTTTATATAAATAAATTGTGCATTTCGTTTTTATATGTTCACTTTTCAAGAGGTTCACCAGCAGCGGTGTGCGGGGCGAACTTAGGCCCATAAACTCCGTTAGACATCTTGTTGGTGTTTTTTTTTTTTTTTTTTCACTTTGCTTTTCTGGTTTTTGAGCAGCTTTTTTGCAGTGATTGGCGCAATTCACTTTTTTTTTTTGTGGCTTACCTTAGCACTAACTTTTTGTCTTTTTTTTAAGACGATGTTCAGCCATGCTTAGGTTATACACGTGAGATTCAAATAAAAATCGCGATTTAATGAGTTAGTTTTTGCCTCACGGCTGGCCAGAAATTTTAAATATATTATAGTTTGCCTCCTTTTTTTGTCTAATACTTCTGTATTTATATTTACATGCTCGTATTCTTTGTTTTTATTATAGTAAGTTTTGGTTTCTCTTATTCTTTCGTAATACAAAGTACGCGATGGATACATTTGTAGCAGTCGAGATAAAAATATGTGCACAGCTTCTCTGGGTCTCGTGTGGTATTTTGTTACTCATAAAACAAAGTTTATAATCAGACAAGCAGTGTTTGCCCAGGAAAGTATATTCTTCCATTTCGTGTTTGTGCCACATCTGTGATATTTCTTACTTGTCTAACATTTTTTTTCTGTATTAAAGCGATTAGCTTTCTTGGGATCTTCAGGCCCCTTGGAGGAATGTTTCTGGTCGTTCATTTTCCTCGCTAAGTTTGGCGCGGAAAATGACATCACATCGCTTGATGTCACGTGACCTAGACACAAAATCTGTTGGCCCGACAAATTTAGCGGGAAATTCGGCACGTGACCGGCCGTGGCTCTTTCAATTGTGTCTGCAGCTAATCCCTTAATTAGACAACGACAGGTTGTTGTTTTCACTTCGCTTATTTTTTTATCATCTTAAGTCTGTATGTTATTTCTTCTCATTTTCGAGCGATGGAGGAAAAGTCGCGAGAGCTTGCAGATACGTCCTGGACTTTCTGATAGATTCAGGACTGGCAGACCGTCTGTCAAAGGTCATGTACAGGAAGGCGAAGCAACAGTATTTTCGGCCCGAGCGCTATCCCCTTACATCAATTGCCTGAACTAAACCCAAATCTTCTTGCTGGGCCTCTAACCTCCTCCGATTCCCCTTTTCCCCAAGCCGAAATGTGTCTTCCCCATTGCCCGCCGCCCCCACGGTCCCCTAAAACAAGACGTCTGCTGCACTAGCTCCTGTATAAAAAGACGTGCGAAAATTATAATTCAGGTGCCCTACTTGCTGAATAGTGAAGCACGGTGTAAATAAGATATAATTAGATAAATAAGATATAATTAATATTCTTAGACAATCGTATAACAATGCAGATCTTGGAAGGTATCTAAGATACTGAAGTGAATGCTTGTTTCCAAACTTATTTCTAGTAATTTATTACCTGGTACGTTTTTATGTTGTTGCTACGTCTGAGGTCTCGTGTAATTCACAAATTAAAGAGGTGAGGATGTAATTGCATTGACTTTCCTATTCCTTCCCTGGCTCGTCTTAACTCCATTGCAATGGACCTCGATCTGATGATTATTTGATTCATAGCGCCATCTCTGCTCCTCCTTTCAAGTCTGCTTTCGTTTAAAGCTACGACCGACCGTCGCGAAGCTTGCTTGAGCCGGGATGAATGAACCAATAAGCTAAATCTGACCGCATGTACAATTTCGCTCTTGTGTTTTTACTTACAGAACCATCAAAGCGTGGCAACCCACGTACATATGCCAATATTTGGGTATTATAGTATTTTAGCATTACTCTATACAATTCCCGCGGCCTTTTTTTTTTTTTTTTGAAGTGGTAAATTTTATGTTTTTTCAATGAACTAAAGATCCTATATTTCTTGGACCTACCGATCGAATGGTTCACATTCGGGCGTACATCGCCTTCGTGTTGTAAATAACTCGATTCTTCGTTTCCGTGAACGGACTTGCACTTGATGCGAAATAAAAGTGTATTAGTACCGCTATATAATTAATATTTTGTAGCGCGAGGATAACTTTCGTATTAACGTAGATGGACATAGCGCGAGGTTAGACAGGGATGAAAGAAAATGGCGGGAAACGAAATCGAAACCGGGAATTGACGTTTTATCCTCGCCTCCTCTCTTCTTTCAGCGAAGAACGTGGTCTGGTTTCCGAGTCTCCCCCTAGATGGCAGCACCAAGAAGCGGGGCTGTTGCCAATGTTCTCTTTGGGGAAGAAGGGACCGAGTGCCCGCGCGCCGTTCGACGATCGATGGCGCGTTCGGATGTCGATGGAAAACGCGACCGCGCGGCAGGAGGCGCGCTCGTTAGGCAAGTGGATAGTTTCCCTAATTGTAGCCTTCGTCCGCCCGCCCCCCTTTTGGCACCCGGCCTGTCGCGGGAGGGAGGGGAAAAAACTCTCCTCCCTTCTCCGCCCTTTCCGCGCCGTCTCAGGTCACCGCCATTCGTCGCCGAAGAGCCAACTCTGTCTTCTGCCAGTGTCGCAAGAAGGCCTCGTTTATACCCTCCTCTCACTACTCTTTGTTACCCTCAAACACAATTCTGTTCGAAGAGCCGCGGAAAAGAAAACGAAAAAATTGGCATCGACCTTTATGTTTAATGTTCTGTAATGCATGAAAGG
Organism: Ixodes persulcatus; assembly: GCA_013358835.2. Classification (NCBI taxonomy): domain Eukaryota; kingdom Metazoa; phylum Arthropoda; class Arachnida; order Ixodida; family Ixodidae; genus Ixodes; species Ixodes persulcatus. Next base: position 898,663 of record JABSTQ010011207.1, read on the forward strand.
CAGTATTTTGAGGAGCGATCGTTCAAATGTGCTTAGAATTCACAATTTTTTTTTTAGTTTTTCTAATTTTTTTTTTACGAGTTCCCCCGCTTAATGTAGCAGGAAAATTGACTTGTTACCAGGGTCACCTGACGTCAATTTTCTCACTAAACTAAGCGGGATACTAAATTTGTGTATGGCCCACGGGAATTCCATTTCCCCGCTATATTTAGCATAAAATTCACGGACGGACGGACGGGCGGAGAAAATATTTGGATTGGGGGGTTCTGTTAAAAAGCATTTCATGCTTTAAAGATTTGTAAGAGCGCAAACAAGCTTGTGTAAATTTAACATTTTTTTGTGTGTTTTGATATTATTAAGCAGTCTTTTGTCGAACAAATTCCAGCTTTGTTCGAGATTTCCTGTTTGTGCTGCGCTCTTGCATCAGTCTCGGGGTTCTTCGTAATTATCTTCGATTATTGTGTTTCGTCTATGCCGGACGGTTATTTGCGCCGAAGGCCAAAAGGTTGGCGAGTTGTCGTAAGGTGGGCTTTTATTGAAATTTTAAAGTGACGATGACCCCTCACACTGCCACAAACAAACGCCGAGGTCCGTGTGAGCCGGCTTATAGGTGGCGGTAAGATGAAGACATCAGCTCACGAACAGCACGGGTACCTGTCAAATTAGCTTCGCTGGGGCTCCCCTTGCATGTTTCACCACGCACCCGAGACCCTCGAACGGGGCTGCAGTTCGCTCTAAACAACCCGTTTTCGGGACCGGCACCCGTTCGTCCGGCCTTGCTCGTCCCTCCTTGCCCCGTCCCATCGCCCGGTCTCCGGGGCGCTCTTTTGTTGCCTAAGCGATCCGGAACCCGTCCGAGCGTCATCGGCCGGGGAGCCGTCATCCGCGTGGTTTGTTCGCGTCTTGGCGACGCCAGCACTTCTCGAGTCTCCCCCGGCACGAAGCAGCGTCCCTGGTCAACGAGTTGCCCTCCTTCCCTAATTCAATCCCGGGCACGAGCTGGGAGCCCGGCTTCCTGGCAAGCTTCCTTCCTGGCCCCAGCCCGGGCCCCCTAAGTTGTTCCGCTTGGCCTCTTGGGCGGGCACAGAGCGCTGCGTCGGCCGGTTGCATATTCGGACACTGGGACCGTCCCAGAGACTGAGAAATGGCATTAGAGGGCTGGTTGTCCGGGCAGCCGAACAGTCGTTGGTCTTGTTTTTGTTGGCGTTTGGTTCTTCGTCGGGGAAACCGTTTTGGCTGGGCTGACGGGCGGAGGCGACACGAAGCTGTTGTTTGCGACCGAATCTTACGAGGGTTTGAAGAAGCTCCCACAGATCGCCTTTTGTGGAGAACCTAATTCATCCCTTGGCATCATTTTGCCTCTTCTAAAGACAGTTTCCTTTTTAAGAAACTGGACTCTGAAAAACATCACCAGTATTAATGGGGGTGGGGGAGTACTCGCGATACCATGGCGATATAGCCCTACATACAACAATAGAATTAGCTAGATATCTCAAACGTTTTGTGCACGTTGCAATAAGCAAATAAAATTTGTAACCTGACGCGCACATACCTTAGACGTAAATTTCATGGGTCTTTATTTCAGCGGTGTGTCCATTTTTTTCGGGAGGTCATAGAGGATGCATAGCAATATCTTCGCTCATTTACACGTTTCTATTTGCATTGACAAATTAAAACGCCATTTTTAATTTTATTTTAACATAAATAAATGTGACGAGGAAAGATGCAAGCTGCACAATATGCAGCACCGTGCACCCCGACTAAACGGATTTCTCCGCTTATTAGACTGCTTTACATGGAGAAAGAAACGAATAAACGTAACGAGCTCACATCATTCAAAGACGATTGAGGGCGTACGGATCGTGGCTTTTTTTTCTTGCCTATCTCGTGCATGCGTTACTGCCTCTCTGATCGCAGCCGGCGCTCGTATCACGAAGCCCTTTCGTTTGACGAAACTAAATGAAACGTGACCCTAACGCTTCGAAAAAGACAACTACTGGCTTTTCTTTTTTTCTATCTATTTGCCTTTTGGTTTGCCTCCACTCCAATGAGGTCACTTCGTTTCGGGTGCCTGCCGCACACTGATTATTTGAACGCTCATTTCTTGCCTCGTTATAACCGTTTTTTTAATGTATTTATTTCTCGCTGGCAGTGTCCACAGACGAACTTTCAAAGCGGAACGAATGGGATCTTCATTGCCTCAGCGCTTCTCTCGTGCATGACGAAATGAGCTACCGTACGTGTATTCGTTTTAGTACTTCGCACATTAGATAAACAAACCGTGCGTACGCAATTTATTCGGATTCGTTTTGAAAACATTAATATGTATACGCTCACCTTGAAGCTCGATGACTTTTCCTAACGTCAGTCTCTAAAAGACAGTGCAGCCGCGTGCATTAAGGCGGACGCAACCGTGCGTTGGTCCAGTTTTCGTATTCTTGCTTCGTTAAACCTGGATAAAGAGTTGTTTGCACACTCGCTGACTATCTGCGAGCTAGTTTTCCTTTATGATCAGTTTGATCACGCGCCACTGAACGCTCGCAGCATGCCCCGCCGTCGATCTATCGAGCGGTGGTGCGAGAACCTGTCTGGGCTGACGCACACGATGGCGTTGGCTCGGATTTTGTTCCCGGTGGCATTCTCAGCCATTGTGAAGGTTCCTTTTTGTTCGCTGAATTAGCACCAAAATTGAAATAGGTTTTATTATAACTTTCCCGCGGGAATGGCTTCGAGGCGTCAACACGCGCCATCGACCGAAAACTTCAAAGCGGGCGAACGATTCGGTTTGTTGAGCTTCCCCTTTCGTACAGCGGCGAAGGTGTTAAACGAAAGACGCTAACGCACTCCTGAGCTTGTTTTCTTTTTTTTATCCATTCTTTGACGCAGCTGTGCCGTGCGAACCCCTCCAGAGGGGCGCCGTGTCTCAGGCATCATGCCGCCATAAATTATATAAACCTCATCGCTCTGTGGCAGGGCAAGCAAAATAACCGCACGTCGCTCTAAAGCACTCGGCGATTGCGATACGCTGCAAACTCGTCAGTCATCTGGTTTTCTGTCACTAGTTTGTTACGCTTGTCGCCGTCATTCACACGTCTAGGAGCCATTGCTTTTTCGTACCATGACCCCCACCGCAGTTGTTGCTCGGCCACCCGACGAGGCAACTTGTGACCCGGCTCGAGTTCTAAGCGAGTCTCTTTCCTGGGCAAGAAAGGCGGCGAACGGATCCCGATGAAGCAAGAATCGGACGGCAGACGAAGCGGCGACCCAAGGGGTTCGCAGTGATTGGACAAGTGCCCGACGGTCCCGCGCGCAGAAACGAGACGCTTCCCCGCAGCGGCCGGGAGCGAGGCAGGGCACGCTCGTCCGGCGTCCGTGGTCCACGCAGGGCCGCTTCAATCTTGGCGATGCAAACTGGGCCTCGCGGAGGAATTGGAAAGGGATCCGCGGGGGCAGCGGGGGAGTCTGGCCGGCCCGATGAAGATTAATCGCGCTCCGTGCGGCCCAAAGCACACGGCCGGGACACGCACACGGACCGAGCACGCACGAGGGCGGCCAGATATGGATATGTTTTCCCCTGTCCGCTGCCTGCGCCTGTATTGACCGTGCACTGGCCAGCCGGGCTGCTCCGATGCGGGAGCTTTTCTGGGCGGGAGCGGGAGGGGGGACGGGCGGGAAACGGTCCTCGGGGATCGGAAATGAAGACAAAAGTGCGTCGGCTCGCGGGTGCCAAAGGGCGTCGCGGATCTCCTTGATTACGCATGCGCGTTCCCACGATATATGGCCCGCCTTGGCGGGGCCTCTTTTTTCTTTTTCTTCTTTTTTGTATCTTCTATTTTTCGGCAGCACTCTCACACTTGCTCCCCGTTGTTGCTTCTTTTCACGGTGTCGCCCATTTGCGTGCTTGCTTTCAGCACAAGTGGTTCCGAGACGTGGGCGCAGTGTACAGTTGTCAGCGTTTGATCCGGGAGCACGGTTTTGGCGCGTCGGGTCTCTTGAGGCATGAGGGCCAAAATGTTCGTTTTATTTTTTATTTTATTTTATTTCTGCGATCGATTTCTTGGAATGGGATCCTTGCGCTCTCTCCAAGACCAGTCACAGAACGAATACAATGGCAGCTCTTTCACTCTCGAGGCTTCCACGTCGTTGTTTTGGGATTCGGCTGCTTTCTTAAACGAGGAGTTAATAAAACAATACGTACGCATTGCCACTTTTCGTCGTCTAAATTGTAAAGTAGTATACGCATTTATGTTTTCTTGACCTGCCGTCTGGAGAATGTCGCGCAATTGTACGCAGTCGCGGAATCACCGTTACATGCAAATAATCAATTCTGCGGGGTTTTTTCGATTTTTTTTAAGTAGGGTATTATTTTTTTTTTTTTTGCAGGGGTTGGCCGGTCAATGTTACCTTCTTTGAGTCATGCCCTCTGAGTACTAAGAATACAATATTTTTTTTTTTTTTAAATGTCAATGTTGGCATATTTTAGCGAGATGCTGAGTGAATATTCGGTTACTATTCATGGCGTGAGTATCAAAATGTCATCGAACGTTTTCCTTTTCCACCGGGCAGAGCCCTCATGACCATTTATTTTATAAAATACATTACTCAAATCCATGAAAAAACAATATTTTAGTCGATACATAGCTTTGTATCAAGGCGGCGTGTGAACTCACATTTATGTACTCCTCGTTTTAAGTGTTGTTATTGTTTCATTTTCCAACAGGGATGGTCAGCATTTCATATATTATGACTATATATTTTTAAAGAAAACAGAACTGGCAGACCTCAATTTGCTCAAATATATGAGAGGCAATTCACGTTGTCTTTCTTACGTTTTGCAACGCGCTTTCGAAGCTATATAGCTCGTGTTTCTCGAGTCCAAATCAGCGTTAGTCGTTCGTGCCACCATCTCTGTCAAGTTGCGCACCACGAAGGAGGTGAGCCGCTTTGTTGGATCGTTGCTATCGTGAACTACATCCCCGGATCCCGGCTTCGGTCGCGCCTTTCAAATCGCGGTCTTCGTTGCTCTTGAAATGAGCGTGCCAATACTGTTTGTGAAGTGCCGACCGACAGTGCAAGAAGGCAGTGTCAGCGTACCTTGTTTCTAATGAATTGCGCGCGTCTTGTTTCCGCGTTTTTTTTTTTCTCGGTGACAATGCCGGATGCCATTGAGGGTTCAGAAAATTCGTTCTGACACAGTCTTTGCTGCGTTGCCGACAATATAGTGATTTTCCTATTAAAATAAGGGCGAAGCAAACTTTCGTCATATGGCTCGGTTGGAGAGATCAGTCCCTGAAATACTCTTGTTGTCTATACTAAAGCGAGCATTATAGCTTGTCGTTTGTTGCTATTCGCTCTATTAATCAGGTTTATTTACCTGTGTTTTCGCATACAACAGGGACCGAGAAGGTGCTGTTATGGGCAGCTCTCTTTCAGTCCGATTTAAACTAGAAGACGGATTATCGTCTGTTAAATATCTACATATGTTGCTAACAGCCGCCGCAGTGATCCTATATGGAGGCTGTAGGGTAAATAAATCCGATGACATAAAACTGTTTCATAAACAAAACAAATACAAAAAAATAGTTAAATAAATAAATCCACTGCCCACATGCCTATTCGTTCGGCATTCGCATGCGCAAGCATTGCTCTACCGGCTCAGAAACGACTCTGGGGCACCATTACGTTAATTATCGTTTCACGCTTTTATTGTGTCTTTTATTTCGACCGCGAAGACTTCTGTTGTCTTAATGCGGCTTATTTTGCGTTCTGATGGTATGTCGCGGCTGTCGAAGTCATGCATAAAAGTATTGCGCATCCTACTCCGTAATAGAAATGAGGTATTCAGGAGTCGATCCTTCGTGATTCGAAATCTGTACTGGCGGGCAAAGTTTGAAACTTCTGGCAGAAATATTCGGCTCGTTAAGGCGGATCGAGTCTTCTGGGGAGCTTTCGCCGGCGTTACGGTATTCGGAACCTCGACGGCACCGTGCTGGACGTGACGAAGGCGTACCTCCCTCTCAGCGTTCTGCCAAGTTCCCTCGCTGGCCGTTACGCGCCGTTAATGAACGCCCAGCCGAGGCCTGGTCTGGAGGCTCCCGATTGGGGCGCGGGTCCTCGCTTCCGATGCCCTCCGCGTTGGCCGCAGCAGCGTCTTTGTGCGGGCACCTGAGCGCCCCTATTAGGGACGGCGCCTTCCCGCGAGCCCGCACGCATTAGGCCAACCGGGCCCCGGTGCGAGTGCGCGAATCCGATACTGGAACTTTGAGAACGAGACATTTGGTCGGAACGTGGTCGGTCTGCCAAATAACGCCGTGCGCTGCAAATGTATATTGGTCCCGAGCCGGCGTCCGGCTCTGCCGCCCACTGAGTCCCCCGGTGGGTTTGGCGCACGCGCCGGGACAATCCAATTTACGGAATGACACCGGACCCGGGCGACGGGTCCCGTGGCTGCGAAAATGTGCGATGGTGAGAGCGCCTCGCAGAAAGCGCGTCTCCCGCTTCGTTGAGGTGGCCGGGAGGCACCGTTAGCTTGATGACGCGGTGGCCGTTCAATTGGGTCCGCCACTCTTCTCTCCTGGCTTTTCTTGACCAAGTGCATAAAGGGGATTCTTCGCATGCCTATTTGTTGTACTGAAGGCCTTTTTTCTTTTTCTGTTTTTTTTTTTCTTTTAGGGGAAAGGGGAGGTGTAGAGCAGGGGTCCCCAAAGTCTATGGCCAAAGGGCCGGATCAGGCATCTGTCGCAGTCTCGAACGTCAGAAAATAAACAAGTAACTGTAAAATAGAAAGAAAAAAAAACATTAAGTAAATATACCAAGTTAAGCATTTCAATAAAGGAGTTCAAAATTAAAGAGAGTAGAAAACCTTGGTGCGAATAGCGAGATTTGCGAGTAATGGTACGGTTCAATATAGTATATAGTTCAATATTTAGCTAATGGCGTATTTGCCCATGGCAGCAGACTAAAGAAAATATTAGGACTGACGATGACAATACACGTTGCTTATGACACAGGACCCCGAGCACTATCTATATACGTGAGAACGTAAAATAATTTTAACATTGTTACGCAGACATGAAAAGGGGGACTAAGAATGAAGATACCGTGATGACACTGCGCATTAAATACGCCGCACAATGTACAACTATCAGCGGGACAAGAATCACAGCGGATACGAAGTGTTCGGTGAGCTTCGCGTCGCCGATTCTTTACACGGGCCAAGTTTTGTGCCAGCGGACCCGCTGGAAACTGACTGCGGTCCGAGCGTCACTGTAATGACCGCGCCCAACCGCAGGCCGGTGGGAAGGCCTCCGCGGGCCGGGGTTTGGGGACTCCTGGTGTTGAGGATACTTCCTGCCTCTCCCGTTCCTTTATGGCTTATGGTCAGGACCTCTGCTCTTTCATTGCATATATACCTGAAAAACTCAAAACTTGTAAATAGTTTTTTTTTTTTTTTTTTTTTTAATTGCGCTCGTACAATTAATTAGGCACCTCCAAACGTCTGCGATTTCTTTCTTGGCAACTTGCAGATAAAATTCATAACATTTTATTTATTTTGTGTAAGCGGTATTTCATCGCGTAATATATTTCTAACTATTGCCGACATTTTTTTTTTTTTTGGCTCAGTGTGAGGTTGATAGGATCTGAGTTTTCGTATAGCGATTGTATCGAGAGAATAACTGAAATCTTAATATCAATTTATTTTGTTTAGTATCATATATTGGCGGGGGATAGAACACTACCAAATAGTTCCGATTAGCTTTTCTTTTTTTTTTATTTAACGAAAATAAAAAAGCTTAATATTTCAACAGTTCAGAGATTCCGAGGGTATTTTTGTGCACTAGAACTTGTTTTGAGGCACTCACTAGGCTTCGTTTTCCTTTATTCGTTACGGTGCCAAATATTTTAGGAATAGTGGGCCAATGGACGCGAGGCCTTCATATACGCACGAGGCTCCAATTCAAAAAGGTGGTCTTGCGGTACGTGTACACAAAAGTATTCCTCCGCATGTCACAAGTTCTCCCGCTTTCCATCCTCTCTGCAGCACCATTTTCCCACTCTCCTCCGAACAGGATTTGAGGTTTTTGCGTTCGCTCACTGGGACCACTGCATGCTCTAGCTCTATACACCTTTTCTTTAGCGGCGCCGCCATCTTGAGAATTGCGGCGCCGACGACGCCGTCTAGCGGTTTAGAGAAAGAAATACCGGCTAGTTCTGGCAGCACAGCTATCTGAGTAGGCAACGGTGTGGGTATGGGGGGAACTTGGCTAGACTTGGCTATGGTGGGCTGCAATAACTTGGTTGGAGCTTGTCCGGTGGAATCCAGCTGGCTACCTACAGGCCATCACCTTGTGAGGTGCCTCACTCTCAGGAAGTTAAATGGCATCACCTTGCCTCCTCGAGAGAACGACGACGAAGACGGTGGGGTGTTAGATTGAGTTTCCACAGCGAAGGAATATATGAGCAGTTTAATGTAGCAGGTAAGCTCTCGGCATTTGATAGCTCCATCTTGAGTGGTGGCATATAGATATTTTCATAATTTTCACATACCATGGGGCTTGCAGTGATAACCTAATTGAACCACCTGCTCCGGGAATTAAAATTGGTCCTCTTGTCGTAGACGAAGTGGTCGTGAGCTTAAACGTGACGTTGACTCTGATACGAATCTCTCGCGATTGAAGCTCGCAATCGACTGACTTCATAAATAAGGATTCTCTTGGAAAATGCGAAGCTCGATAACCATGCAGCCACACTGGCGCTGCAGCTTCTTGTGCTCATGGCACACTTTCTGCTATTGTTCTTATGCTTTTTCAAATTATTTATCCATCCGACGACCACGCAGTGGTAGCAAGATAACCGTAGATTTTTGGAAATTGCAGCACGGTAAAAAGGAGCACTCGGAACTACCTCAAACACGGCGTCCGTTTTTAAGCCTTTTCGCCCATACCCTTGGCGGTTGCATACCCTGTGTCAGCGGGCAATCCACAAATGCACCAGGTCGAGGGTACGTCAGTTACTGGCTGGTTTGAGGTTATGCGAAAAAGGTCTATACTCGAGATCGTCGCACGTGACATCTTAGCGGAAAAGAGAAGTAATTAGCTTTCGGCACACTACCGCCTTCGTTATAAAATTAAATCTCTCACCATTTTTTCCTCCCGATGGAAGAGAAATCGTACAACACATGGCAGACCTCATCCCGAGGATTTGCGTGATCAGTTCGGAAAGAAAAATCTACAGTAAATGCGGCAGACATTTTGGGGTTTTGCATGCGAAGTCGCCGACAGTTCCTGCCGAGGTGGGGGAAACACGAAAAACGCGGGGAGCCCCGAACAATGGCGAGCTGTTATCTGTGGTCTGGCCGCCGCCATTCCTGCCGCCCGAGTCGCCGGCCGGACTCACACGGAAGGGGAGTGTCTGGTCACACTAATGGCCCGTGCGCGCACACTGGGCCGACGTTATTATGTGGCCCGAACGGGAAAGGCATTAGGCTGCCATTACTGCTTATCGGTATCGCTGTCCCGGACGCTGATGCCGTCGCTTGCATGCAAAGTGGCTCATTTACATGGCCAAGGCTGCGTCTCCCGGGTACCCCGCGTGTTTTCGTCCGGTCGCCGGGCCCCGCTTTCTTTGTGTGCTTGTCCGGCGGAGCGTGTTACAGCGACCAAGTTTTGCTTTATGGTAATCGACCTCCTCCGTCGTGTTCGGGGTAATTGAAAGATCGCCGACATCGGTCGCGTGCAGACATCGCTCTCGAGGGGACGCCGCTGTTTCATGCCGCGAGGTCGATTGGCTCGTCCACGCGGGACGCCGCTGGAATCCGCTATGAGCTCGCAGTGTGAGTCCCGTTTGCCTTTTCCGCCTCGTCGGAACGAGCTGGCTTTGCTTGATCGTCTTCTCCGGCGGCCCGTCGGCTCGCCGGACGAACCGCCGAGGCAAAAATCTTCGTCTCAGTCGGTCTTTCGCGCCCAACTCACTCGGCAGACTCGAGCCACGTAGGAGAACCCCGGCTTAGCTGCACGAAGGGCCCCTGTCGGGCGAGCCCCCTTCTCCGTCGCCTTCTTCTGCATTCGCGCCGTCCTCCTTCCCCGGACTTTGATGAAGGGTTGCCCCAACGCCGTGCTTCCCCCAGCGCTCCCCTATCCCTAAGCTCCCTTCTCCGTGATTACAATAATCAAGAGGCTCCTCTGGCGTCCGACCCCGGCGTCTTCCGGCGCTCCCTCCCTGGTCGGGCCACCGACCCTCCACGGTGGCGGCTCGCTCCCCGTCACGGGCGCCACCCTTAATAAGTGGGTGGCACGGGACGCGCCGCTATTGTTTCTTCCCGGCTTTCCTGCGTGGTGGCCAGACTCACCTCGGGTTACGCGAGCGAGCCGGAGCCCGCCTGCCCCCGCCGTGTGTGGCCGATGGCGATGCGCCACTGTCTCCCGATTCTGTATACTGCGCTCCCCTCTTGGTTTGTTTGTTTGTCCGCGCGACCGCTACGCGTGGGCGGAATTGAAACGAGGCAACTTGGGGGGGGGGGGGGGGGGGGGGGGGACGGAAGGGAGCTGCAGGGGTTGAGCCCATGATTCCGGCCCCGACGTGTAATCGAGTCGTTCCCGCTCCGCCTTTGTGCGCGCATGCACCTTTACTCCGCGAGCCTCTGTTTTTCTCGGATAATATGGACGCGGTTTGTCGTTCGGGTTCACATCGGCTCGCTGTTTCTGCGAGCAGTCATTTCTTCTTATAAAAGGAGGCCTTCACACTAGCCAGTTTTGACTGTAGACGTTGTCGCGTTGTAGTTCGTCAAACAACTCGTTTGCATGCATCTACGCACGCGTAGCGAGTCTTGGCTTTCCCTGTTTTCATCGTATGTTATTTCTTTCCTTTCGCACTTGTGTCTGGGAGTTCCATTTTGGAAGAGACAAGCCCTGAGTTATTGTGTTCGAAAGAATTCGTCTGGGCCCATCGTAAACCGGCGATAAACAGGGCTTTTCGCGCCGAGCAGCGCTGCTTTGCAGCCGGCGACTTCGTCGCTCATGCGGTTGCGGCGCGCGAGCAGCGACGGCGTGTTGTGGCGCCATCTGCGAGGAAGACTGGAAACTGCTCCATCGTTTCTCTCCCCGTGCAGGCTGATCCTCTCTTCCAAAAGGAAACCGCGACTCTCGCGGTCGGGCCAGTGGGACAAGTGTCAGGTCGCGAGCTTCTGTTTCTTCGTGAGATTAACCAGCTTGTAACGTAACGACATTCAAAGCAGTGGTGTTCGACACTAACAGAGATAAGAGAACTGGACCAGAACTTTATTACTGCCACATTCGGGCCCTTGCACGAAGGATGTGCAGGATCTCATAGACAATTTTGCAACATATCAGAAAGTTGTCATTTCTGTCTTGCCTACTTATGGTGTCTTTCCTAATTTTAACATACTTCACCTTGAAGTAGATTGTACATCCGTGAGAGCTTCACGTCTTCGTTAGGAATGATGATATTATCGGGCGCGTTAAAGGGCCCATGAAACGAATTTTGGGGTGGGATAAAGGAATTTAGATTGGAATTTTACGAATAGCGTATTGTTTAGTGGGCCAAAAGAAAGAAGGTAGAAAGTCAAAAGACTGATTTTCGGTACGAAAATGGGAAAACACAGCGGATTATTTCGTACCTCCTTCCCTCCGAAAGCTCTCTGCCTTTTCACTGTGATACATCCGCGGTACCCAAAGCGCGTCATCCGGCCCAAACGCACGTCACACTACACCGGACCTCTCGCACCCTTCTCTCCTCTTCTCCCCTTAGGAGCGGGTCTCTGAGCTACGTCCAGCAGAAATAGAGAGTAGGGGGTCTCCCTCTTTCTCGAATGGAAAGGAGGAATCGAGGGAGATTTTTCTCCGTTGTGACTGTTCGTCGGCCTTTAAAGGGCAACTGCGGTCAATTCCGAAAATTCTGGGATTACGAGTGATTCTCAAGTCAAAACTACTAATAAACGGTTCTATGTTATTCGTTTTCCGAAAAGTTAGTTTTCTTGCATACCTTGTTTAGACGAAAATCACAAATCGAAACCGAAACCTGGCCCGCGGCAGGCAACATTGGTCCTTCTCGTGAAATACTGGACATCGTGTGGTACGGAGACGTCGGCTTTGTCACCAACGGAAGCGGCGGACGGCGTCTCACGCTGCTTTTTCTCTCTCCCACTCGCACTCCGCGCACCGAAAAGTAGGAAACAAACAGAACAATGCTTCCAGTTGTTGACGTTCCGCGCAATGTTAGGTGTGTCCACACAGCGGCGTTGACTACGCTGCTCCGCACGCCGCGCGTCGCCCGCTAGATTGGGCGGATTTTGGTGACCGTCGAGCCGCTCTGACTTCGTTGGCCGGTTTAATTAACTTTTAGGCGGAATTGAGTCGCAATATTTTACGTGTAGGCTTTTCGGATGATACGACGTAGGACTGTGTTGTTTTCTCAACATCGAAATTTGACCGGAGTTGCCCTTTAAGAGAATGCGCCAGGGAAAGACTTTTGTTTTTAATTAATATTTACAATATTGAAATGAATGTTTTACTGTTATGGTGCTTAATCTTCTCTTTGTAAATCTGGTGTTAAATTTAATATGGCTTTTTTTTCTAGGTTTTTTGACGCAATGTACTTGCAGAAAAAAAACATGTTTTGTGCGCATGTGAGGCATGACAGCACATTTAAAAAAGCCCCGTAAAATAAACCAATTCTCTCTTTTTATACCACTCAATGCAATGAACAACATAATTAATGTGTGCGATACGCATTTCATTTTAAAATAATTAAATATAGCAAAAATGCCATTTCAAGGGCCTAACAAAAGTCTCTTAATTTTTTTTATAAATATAAAAAATATACATTTTAACCAAACCTATATAGTTGCATTATACAAATTCTAAAGTATATGCATGCCAAACTTGGTTGTGATAGGACAATATTAAGAACAGATAGTCTTGTGCACAATCTGTGAAGATGCCCCAAAATTACATATGAAGACAAGCGCGTGCGAATGTCACCATAGATGTATAGCTATACTTTTTTGCGGTGCGGGAAATAATCTTTTGTTAAAAAAATTCCGTGAGAAGTAGACGCTACAAAAGACTGCAATAGATAGGAGACGGCTAAGCTTACCTGTCGACGTAAATATGATGGCGGGCGACGTCACTACTCGAAGAACCACGCAGAGAAAAATGGCTCGAATTCACGCCGTTCTGGGTTGCCTGGAGGTCTTCAAACGCGTATTTGACTGAACTCGCGATCATAACCGGCGCTAATTATTTTCATACGCCAAATATAAAGATTCAAATATAATAAACACCAGAAAACCCAAAATCACTTTTTTTTTTGTTTTTGCTAAATACTTCCGTTTTTAGACCCGTATCTTTTGTGAACTTTTATTACACTTCATGAGAATCGCCAAATTTCGGCATTTTGTTTATTTCTCCGATGCTTGGGAGTGGGGTAGTCGAGGGGGGGGGGGGGGGGGGTGTTGTGGTTGTGGTAAAGGAAAGGTTGTGCTGGCGGTATGGCGAACTGGGTTTCCTCGGAAAAATAAAAATAAATAAATGACCGAAATATTGAGTAAGAGAAAAGTGACGATAAAATAATCAGAAAGAGAAAGAACGACGAGAGGATATCCTGCAATATCCCCCACCCCGATATTATTGTGCGCAATGACAGTAAGACTCAGCGTGGTAAAAGAAAACGTGTGAAGCCATGTGGGATCACTTCCCGAACAAAGGAAGACGCTAATTGCGGTTGCCGTTGTTTTTTTTTTTTTTAGCTATGTCGTTTCTTTGCAGTTCTTTTAATACATCCGGGTGTATAGGTAGCGGAAATACCTCGGTGCGCGGAGCCGGGGCGATTGATGGCTCCGAGGCTCCTGCTTGGATGCACGAGCAGGGCCATCGCCGAGATCAGCGGCACGCCGAGGCCGGGTCTCGAAGAAGCAGCCCCGGATCTTTTCCTAGGAACGTGTCCGCTCGACTGCTCCGAAGATTCGGCCGGGGCTCTGGTCGAACGACGGCCGGCCGCCTTCGTCGCCGGCACGCAGAGCGCGACCCCATTAGCATAACCAAATAGAGTGCGGCACGGGGCCCCTTCGACGTCCTCCTCGTCGTCTCGGCGCCTCCCGCCCCGTGGCACCAACCTCGCGGCTCTGCATGTCCCGTGCGAGGCTTTGATTTATTCCCAGGTTTCTCCGGGAACTCCGTGGGTCCGGCGCTGTCGATGATGAGTGTGCTCGCTCGGCGGGAAGTGATGGAGGTCCTCGCGCGCCATTAAGGCCCCTGCGCAACTGTTGTGTTCTCGGTACACGCTGCCGGTCCCCCGTCCCATCCTTTGGCTCCACAGCTTCGTCAGCGTGTCCGCGCGGGCGTGGCCGATAAGCCTGTTGCTGCGATCCGGCGGCTTGCTACAGACTGCACCCGCTTCCCCTGCGTGTGTGCGTAGAGCTGGCTTGGTTGTCTGTGGTGCCTATCGGATGTTGACGAGTGGCCGCGCGATTCCATAGCCGGGACAACGATTAATGCAGGTGAGAGCGAAGGCTTCATAAGCAAGCTGAACCAGACAGTCGTTGAGAATGCGCCGTCAGGCTGCGCTGTTCGTGCGTCTATTTATGAGTGAGTGTGCCTTTTTTATCTTTCACTATGCTCCAGGCAGACTTGTACACGTTACTGAAAAATAGTAAGGAATTACATTTACAATTACTCAAGGCTAAATTGTAATTTATTACAATTACAATTACCCTCACATAAAAGTAACTGACCGTTACCCCAAAAAGTAATCCGTTACTTTCGTGGCGTTACTTTCAACATTATTGTCCTCAAGTAAGAAAAAAAGGGAAGAGGGTTATTTAAGTTCTTATTGTTGCAACCTGTTCCATTTAATGACCTTGAGTATTTTGAGCAACAACTGACTCTCGAAAGTCTTGTCAGACATTTTGCGTTATTTCTTACTCAATATGTCGACTGCTACGCTGAACACCCTTTGAACTGAGGCACTGGATGGGAGTTCCATATTGTTCCTCACGAATGCTTCATGCTGTGCAATGAGCTTTTTCAGCGAAGCAATGGAAGTACTATTTACCTCGAAGATAGAGCAAAGCTTCTTCGTTGCAGCTGTTGCCGCGAAGCTGTGAAAGTCATCATACATCTAGCCAAAACTAGAATAAGTATTGATTTATGTCCATCTTACTATACCGACATATATTGCCAGACAATAGCAAAACATATAGTTGTAACAGTAAGGTTATAATTAAATAATAAATAAGGTTTGGCTCGATATTCCTCTTCCTTTGGTTCTGAACAGGTCGAGCCTCGGTTGAGGCGTTGGTGAATAAAAAAAAAGTTTCCAGTATATAAATATAAGTAATAAATAAAAGGACACTCATAACAACAATTAATTAGAACGTCGGTTAAAACAAGGAAATGTAAACGCACGTTTACCGTGTGTACCTTTCTTGGTGCCGTTCAAAAACGCACGGAGCACGAACCGACTGCAGTTTACTCCGGTGTTCTCCAGGTAGACGTCCGCTGATGCCACGGGCAGCGAAGGGCAGAGTACATATAAGCCGCGCTATGGCCCCACTCACGAGTTTCACTCTCTCCTCAAGCCCAGAATATCAAGTCTACGTCAGCCACCATTATGTTTTATTTCTAAAGAATATCTGCTTGAGATAAGATGCGTCCTGCTGGGGTAAAAACAGGAAGAAGAAGAAGAAGGAAGGACTATTACCATTTTCCAAGTGCTCGCAAAAAAGCTGACTCACAAAAAGGGTGACTGAGATGGAGATAACCTGGCTGGAATTCACAAATAAAGTGGGCCAACCCTAGAAGTTGGACTACAAAAAAGTAAGTAGCTTTTAAAACAGGGTAAAATAATGTGAAAGAAACAGAAAAAAATACATCCTGGTGTATAAGAGAAGATGATAAGTGTGCAGCAACGAACAAGGATGCTTGTGGCAATAACACCTTCACATATTATCACATCTCTTTTAGTGGATTTTAGGGTAGACGGAGCGTTGTCTCGTGTTGTGACATTATGAAAATGGTCGTAGTCACTATAACCGAGAAGGACATTGTTAATTCTTGTCTGTGCACTCACCACCTCGAGGTTATCGAAGAGGCACACAATCACTTGGTGTCCTCCTCTCCCCGTCTTCGATCGCAAAGAAAAAACAAAGGGACTAAAAAAGCGGATGTAACTTGCCCCCCCCCCCCTCTTTTTTTTTTGTAGAAATGTTTTTTTGGATTTTTTGACATTGTTGTTAGCGTCTAAAAAAATAGATTCAGGGGCTTGGTGTTGCAAACAAAGGCTTTGCGGAACTGAAGAGTGCCAAGCCTCCCTTTGCGCTGGTCAATTCGCGCGATAGTGTCACTGCGCTCGACTTTACCGAAATCAAAACAACCCTTTCTTTAGAAAAGGGGGGGGGGGGGGGAAGGGGGGGTTGGCCCTGAAAAAAAAAAATGTAACGGATTACAAGGAATCCGTTACGTAAAAAATGTAAGGGAATTACTTTAAAATTACTCCAGGAAATATGTAATTATTCCCTTACAAAATTACTGATAAATGTAAGGGATTACAAGTAATTTCGTTACTTGTAACGGATTACGTACAAGTCTGGCTCCAGGGTATATGAATGTAAGCTATGGTGCTGCCTACTTGCGAGACATACGACTTGGTTTTACACCTGTTAACGCGTTTATGTGACAGTTTACCTTTTTCTTGTATTCCTTTCAGTACATATGTTGAACTTATGTCGGAAGGGGGAAACTGGAGTGCTAACGATGAAGAATGCTGACGACGTGGTTGCGATCCAGCAGAGCTTGAGGTGCTTCATAGTGAAGGATGACGAAAAGATTGAGTTCAGCCTCCGACTAGTCTTATTACTGTGCGTCACCTTGTACGGCGCGAGTTTCACGTTGATCCATCGCACGAAATGGCAACATAAAGAGCGGACCTCAATAAAGCGGCAGTTATTGAGCTTCGAATCCTTTGGCCGACTGCCAGAATACTAAAACATTAGTGCGCAAGTACAGTCTTCATTCCAACATCGTTCGTATTTTTCTGGCTTCGCAGTTTCGCGACCAACCATGAAGCGTTTCTGATTGTCTTCTAAAAGCCAGCGAGTTTGCCCTTATTGCTAGTCCAGCCGAGAGCTTAACAACATTACGCCATGTTGTAATTGAAACGATGTGCTACCCCCGCTCCACGCTGTTACTGACCGCCAGTGCCACCATGTAAGCACCATCAATTAGGGCGGACGCTGCGCATGTCAATCCCGTAAAAGGCCCATTGTGTTTCAATCCTTGCCTCGTGTTGAGCGTAATAGTTGTGTTGCGTCGAAAAGTCAGTGTCCGTCTGTCTTTTCTGTTTTCTTTAACTTACCGTCTTGAAAGATACCGTCACGCTCAGTTCTCCCGGCGCATCTATCGTTATTCGATAAGTTACGGACTGCCGAACTCGCGCCTCTTTTTAGTACACTACGAAGAATACGGGCAGACGGCGCTTTTTCTGTACATGTTTTTGGGTCCGTCTAACCCAGGGACTTCCGACCGGCCCGTGGCGTGCCCGCGGTCTTTCCAATGAAGTCCGGCCCGCTTCCAGCAGGCCCACTGTTACTGGCTCAAAAGCACGTGGGAAAAAACGGCGCTGTGACGCGCACGAATTGCGCGAACGAAGATACCAGAAAGAACGTGAGAAGACTGGCTAACCTAGCGCAGGTCCTCTCGCCATATTATTAACGGGACATTGTAATCACCATTCATAGCCCCCTTTTTCATGTCTGTGTAACTACGTATGTTAAAATTCCTTCGCGTTCCCATGCATATCGTGATTAGTGTCCTCTGTGTCGTAGGTAATGCATATTGTCAACATCAGTTTATACAATTCTCAATAGTTTTCTGCCGAGCATGGCAAAGTTCCTATGCGCATGATTTACTCCCGAGGAGTTTTTTGGGTCCCAATGATCGTTTGATGTCATACCTAGAGAAATATTGAATGTGAAGACAATATATGCATTCATCCTCTTTAGGTTTGTTTTCAACTCTTACTGTGAATTTTAGTTTCGTATTTAAATGCTTACCTACGATTTTGTTTTCATTTACGCGTATTTATTTACCGGCACTGGAGACTGCGACAGATCCCCGTTCCAGCCCTTTAGCCAACAAGCTTGGAGATTCCTGGAACCTTGCCTGGTTTCAGGCAGTTCAATCACTCAACGATTATACGCTGCTCTGAAGCCTTTACACGAATGATCATTATTCCTATCCGGGTAGCATTCACTTCAACAAATCACTTCCCTTTCTTCACGTTGCCATTCGAAAAGTATTTCATATTTACGAACTGAATTTTAGACACTCCTAAATTAATTTTGTACCATCACACGAGTATGTTGTGCAACTGCACGTAACATGCAGTTTTCATTAGCATCTGACAAAATCCGAAAACGCAAACGAGCGTCACTGTGCAGTGTATACTTTTACTCTCTCTTCCCTTCTCACGACGCACACATGGTGTAACACACGATAGTGTTCTGACGCGGAGCACTTTATTTTTTATTTTTTTTTTACTGTTTTGGCGGGCGCATGTATGCATCGTTTAAGCGCGGAAATCGTAAGAGTTGCGTTGATATGAAATTCTAGTCGGGCAATAGAGAGTTTTGAGCATACATCATCCAACGTGCTACGCCCACGCTATATACTCTATTTCAGCGTTACTTGGCAAACGGCAAAAGCTACGACCCCCCCCCCCCCCTCCTTCCCCCCCCCCCCCCCCCCCCCTCCTTTGCCCTCCGCTCGAGTCGATCAGAGCTTTGAGCGAGGCACGTGACAATATAATTTTGGAGTGCAGTCGTGTGCACGCAGAGCTGTCAGGTGAGTCGCTTTCGCCCTTTGCCAAATTATGCTGAAACTTAGTAGTATATGTGTACTCGGTACGCTATATCGCTGTCGTCGTCTCCGAAACCCATCAGAGCACGTGGAGTGGCACTCAAAAATGGCTGCCCCCGTAACAATACTTGCTTAGAGGTAAACTACGTTCCACACGACCAGAATGAGATTGCAATCATCGGTGCCCCGTTCTTTTTTTCTTTCATTTTTCGCCATATACAAAGGAGCGGTCTATTATATTTTTTTGGTGAAGCGGACGGCAGTACGTTGGCCATATTGTCGTTTCCTTTTCTTTTTTATGTCAAAATATGAAAGGCGTTTCCGTTTGTATAAAACGGGAAACGGGTCAGCGGCCGTATGCTCTGAGGGTAATGTCGACCACGAATTACAAAGCATCCGAGACGAAACGTTTCGTTCGCGCCCTTATTGAGACCGAAAAGGTAGCGGCGGGTAGTTTTCCCGCGTAACGGGACGGCATGCCGCGAGCTGACCGTCCAGCCCGGCCACGCGTGCACGTGCCCGTGGCGGCGCTCTCGCCGACGTCCGAGTCGGCATCGCGCTATTTACTCAGGCAAAAAGAAAGTGACCTCGCTTCGAGGAAAGCGGGAGAAAGCCATTTGAGCAGTCGCGGCGTAGAGAGCGCCCTCCCGGCCGCGCAGCAGCCACCACGCTGCGCACTCGTGCATGGAGCCACTCCGACTTGCACAAATAACCGTTGAATGAAATATGGTGCCCGGCACGCGATTCGCCGCCGTCCCGACGTTGAGTCGGACGCCGAGGCGAGTCGCCCAGCTTGCACGTCGTCGTTGTTTCGCGAGGCTCGTGTGAGCGAGCGCGTACAAAGCGACCGCAGGGGGATGTAAAGCAAAGACCACGTGCATGTCTGGGCTACGCCCCCCGTCAAATTGCGACCGGACAAGCGCGCCTTTAGGCTGCGTGCGGCGAGTTTACATGTCTCTTCATTGAACGTGCCACGCGAACGCAGAGAACAACGAGTGAGCCGGGAGGGGAAGCAATAGGCTGAATGCGGGCTCGTTTGCTCGCAAATGAAGGACATGGGAAAGTTGGCTCCGTTTTGTCGGAACCAGCTTCCTTATTGCACTAATGGCTGCGTCTCGGCGTGCGTGACCGTCGCGCGATTGGCGGTCGCGGTTACCAAATCTCGTTGATTGGGGAGAGCTTATGTCGCTCTTCGCCGTTCTATTTATATTGTCACCGGACTGTAGTTTTGAGTCCTCCATCATGCGGGATTTATTCGTCATTTCTGGGTGACCTATCCGTTGTAATGCTTTTTTTTGCGTGTGTTTTTGTTTATATTCGCCTTTTCGCCCCCTACTTAAGAGCTCCAACTCTATTTAGAGCTGCCCATGTAGGAGCTTTTACACCGAAGCGGCAGCAGCAAGGACGATAACAATCTTGTCACACGACATCACAACTCGGCTGTACGAAGGAAGGAATACATTTTTGTTTCAGTAAAGACGTGGCTTCGAAGAGGACATCACGTACCCTAAAATCATTGGTTTTTTCTCTGCTCTTTTTTCTTGCGATTAGTTCGGGGAGTAAGGTGATAACGTTAATTAAGAGGGCGAGTTGGGCTAGTTGGTTGGTCATTGTTAAAGTTAGATGCTAAAAACAACGAGGACACAAGGAGAGATGCAGACTGGACGAGGCGCATATATATTCTTTGTCTTATATTATTTGTCTTATATGCCCCCTTTCGATCGTGTGTACAAAGCTTCCTTCTTCCGCAGGAGCTATCATACTGTGGTTTGGTGCTAATCATATATCCTTTCTTATCACCTCTAGCAAGCTAAGACATCACGAAGTTTATATAGCTCCTGTTGGGCATAAATGCACATTATACGAAAGTTTACTATTGCTCTACAGTTAAGCTGCTTCCGACTTCGGGGGGGGGGGGTCGGGGTCTTATTGTTTTTTTTTTCATTCTGCTACCCAGACGGTACAAATTTGCTTTCCCCACTGTTCTACTTCAAGAACGTATCGTTAGCTCAGTTAAATATTCCTTCGCACGGCAATATTCGTTTATTTATTTTATATCTTTATTCATTTAACTTCCTAGGGACTGCCCATCACTTGCCACTTTTCCTTCTTTATGTTTGTCAGTCAGGTAGGTTTTGCTTCTTATAGCTCCGGTTGAAACCCTTCGCAATCCTCTGGTGATTACGCGGCTACTTTTACGGGAGTATGGTAACGCGGCACCATTTGTCACAGTGTACGTATAGTATATACATTCTTTCCGCCGACCTCTCGCTCCGGTTTTCTTGTTTGTGTTTATTGTTGTTGTTTGTTTGTTTGTTTTCAAAATGTTGCAAGCTCGTCGAAGGCTGGCGGGGGGCCTCGGCCCTCACTGAAAGGCCGTTAGCGGGGTGGGCAGAGCCTCATCACTATGCCTGAGCTCCCCTCCCGCGTCGGCCTACCTTTTCTGCGCCCTGACATTGAACCCGGCAATCTCTGAACGCGGTATTAATGTCCACCTGCCTTTCAAATTCCTATCCTCCTGTTCTTTCCCCCGCGCTTTGTTACACATTCAAATATTCTCATACATTTATTCCTAACGGGACTTACATAGCGTACGCTGTAGTAAGTGACCAAATTATGCGAAAGAAATAGGAAAACAAAATAACGGAGGATCAAACTTTGGAAAGTTCGAGAGCTTGGGAGAGTTTGCCTCGCTACTGCAGATACATTTTTTTTTTTTTTTTCTCTTAGTCGGTTTCCCCCAGCTCTGCTTGCGATAAGTGCATCTCCTCATGGCCTCCTCTATCGAGTATGCCTGGCTATTTGCATCCTGCGTGGCCGACCGAGGTAACCGCCACTATAGGAAAAACAAGAAAGAAAAAAAAAAAGCTCGAATATTTAGGTTCTGGATAAAAATGTCTGCTTTGCTCGGTCTTGCTTTCCTCTCAATGTATCCAAAGTCTCAACTGGCAGTGTGCTGTCTCTAGCTGCTTTGGCCCCCGGTTTTGACTAGGCTATCTCGCCTTCCACCCTCCTTTCATTCGTGGTATACATTTTGTGTAACTTTACTTTCCGTATTATGTTTTCTTTTTTCTAATGCAGCATCTTTAATCGTGAACGGGCTTATTTTTTTTTTCTATGTACACATGCGCAAGTCTATTCGACAGGTAAGGTTGGCTGCATCTACGCCCGCAGAGATGTCCGTGCGTCTTCTTCCGCGTACTGCACATGAAGAACCAACCCCTAGAATGAATATTGCGGACGCCAGCAGGCCGCGAAGTCTTGTTTAGCAGTCGTAGAAAAAGGCAGGCTCGTTAATAAAACTATCGATTCCGCGCAGGCACGTAGCCAGGATTTTGTTTCGGAAAAGGGGGGGGGGGGGGGGGGCGCCCATGACAAAATGCTGTATGAGGGGGAGGGGGGAGAGGAGGTCCCAGCAAAATGGAAAATTTCGGGGGGGGGGGGGGGGAGAGGGCCCATGGGCCGCCCTCCCCCCCCCCCCCCCCCCCCCCCCCCCCCCCGGCTACGTGCCTGATTCCGCGCCCAAGGTCGCTCCCCGTTGTGGTTGAGGGAGGCGTAGGTCGTTGAATTTATCCCACGAACTTGCTAAAATAAAACTTCCAATATACTTAAAAAGAACAAGAAGAAGAAGAAAAAAACACGTGTACGATTACGTTTGCACCTAGCTGACACGCGATCCGGCCAACTCGTCGAAAATCATCTCGTCGAAAGTCAATTCGTCGAAGGCAAACTTGTTGAACAGGTCAACTCGTCGTAGGCCCATTTACAGAAAGGGCAACTCGTTGAGAAGGACAACTTGTTGAATATTCCGGGACTTCTAGAATGCCTCTTTATTGTTTACGAAAGCACAGTGAGGGCGCAGGCGAGCTGATGTAAGTTTACCATTATGTTAAAACACCTGAGACTAGGTGTGAAAGAACCTTGAAACAACCAAAAGCAGAAGAGAGGGAAAGATGTCCGTCAGACGACGTCTGAAACTCAGCTAGTAAGTTTCTTCAATAAACGTCGTATATACACTTTGAAACCAAGGTCTTCCCCAACCAACACAACAAACAAACATAAAATATAATTTTCCCTTTCCTAATTTTTCTACAAACTTTGCAGCCACCTATATCATGGCGTGTCATAAGTCTGTACATAGGTGACTGCAAAGTGCAGATTGATACCAGACGCTAATCTACTCTGTGTTGTTCCACAGGTGAGAATATATTCACTTTCCTGTTTTAATTTAGAGAACATTCTCTGCACTGCTGCCGAACACAGCCACTATTGTTTCTGTTTTTAATTACACTGATTGTTTTGGGCTAGAACTGTTGACGTGTACATTTCCCTAATCACCCTAGTTCCTAGCCAAACATGAGCAAAGATAACAAGGAGCTTGCAAAAGCACTTGATGATTTGCGACGGGAGATCAGGGCTGACCTAAGGACTGTGAAGGACAGCGTGAAATTCTGCAATGATACATGTGATGGTGTTAAGGAAATTAGGGATGAAATGAAAGAACTTCGCAAAGAGATCCAAGAACTATCAAAAAGAAACGAGGAACTAACTGCCGAGAACAACAGGCTTAGTACTAAAGTAGAAGAACTCGAGCAGTATCAACGGTCTAATAACCTCGAAATCAAAGGAGTCCCAGCGGAGGGTGACCCTTACGACGTTGTTCAAAGAATTGCGAGCATTCTGGATGTACCCATCTCTGACCATGATATCGACCTGTGCCACCGCGTCCCTACTTTCAAACCAAACGAAAAAAACATTATTGTCCGTTTCGTACGACGCGCGCAAAGAAATAAAATCCTGGAAAAGGCAAAGAAACAAAGGCTGACAACTCGAGATCTTGATTATGGTGGCCTTGTCTGTCCCGTATACGTAAATGAGCATCTGACCAGCCAGAACAAGAAACTGCTTGGCGCAGCAATTGCGCAGAAGAAAAAGGTGGGCTGGAAGTTTGTATGGTCCTCCAACGGCAAAGTCTTCGCGAGAAAAGATGTGAACGCTGACGCACTAAAAATTACTAGCATGACTGACGTTGACAGAATTGCAAATTGAATTGACTAATACTCACAAATTATAGATCATTATTATTTTTATGGAAGACTTGCAACCCGAATGTAATTATTCTGACTGTATGGCTTTCAATAAAATGTACAAAAAATGCAAACGACAGTTTTCGGCAGTTCATATGAACACGAGAAGTGTAAAAAATAAGGTAGATGTAATTGAAGCTCTTTTACATTCTTTAAGTGCAAAATTTGATGCGATTATACTTTCTGAAACCTGGTTAACGAGCAGTGACTCACCACCTAAGTTTGAAAGCTATAAATGCGAAAGTCTGGTCAGACAAGAAAAAAGGGGTGGAGGCGTAGCAATCTATATCAAGGACAATCTACGGTACCAAATAATTGACGAATTCACAAGGATTGATGAAAACATTGAAAGCTTAGTTATCAAAATATCGAACACAGTAGTTGTTGCTTTATACAGACCGCCTTCGGGCAATATTGCTGAATTCATGAATGCGCTTGATAATATATTGTGTGTTTTAGGATCAACTTCAGCGTCTCTCATGATTCTTGGAGATATAAATATAGACACCATTTCCGATAATTCACAAGCAAAAGAATTCAGAGATTTGCTTAATGAGCATGCCTGTAATAATGTGATATCACTGCCAACTAGGGTGACCTTAAATACTGCCACCTCTCTCGATGTCTGCATCACAAACTTAAATAAAAATAATGTTATAGCTGGGGTTTTAGTACAAGACATAAGCGATCATCTTCCGATCTTTTGCTTGGGATCTACTTCTGAAATGGCTCGCGTAAAAGACTCAAAAACATTTTGGCATCGAACAATAAACGAAGAGACCCTAAGCAACTTTAGTTCCCTTATAGAACACGAAACCTGGGATGATGTTTACACTGAAAGCCACGCTACAGTAGCTTATAAAAACTTTCTAGTAAAATTTAAAAACTGTTATGATACAGCTTTCCCTCTGAAGGAAACAAAAGTAAGAAATAAAAAGATAAGAAAACCGTGGGTGACCGCTGACCTGCTGAAAAGAATAAAAGATAAAGATAAGAAGTTTCACGCTTTTATCATGCATCGTGACCTAAGCATGCTCGCTGAGTTTAAAAAGATAAGAAATAAATTGAACTCAGACCTAAAAAAGGCGAAGTGCGAATATTATCAAAATAAATTTGAACGCAATCACGATGACCATAGAAAAATATGGGACACAGTAAACGATATCACTAATAGAAAGCAAGCAAACGACCACGTGGAACATATCCTAATAGATAATCAGAGTGTCTCTGGTAAAGTACTTGCCGACAAAATAAATCAGCACTTTGTTAATATCGGCAAGTCCGCTGAGCAACATGACGACACGGCTGAATACACAACGACCACTAATCCGTCTGCATCTATAATGCTAGCCCCGACAACGCCGAGGGAAGTTAATAAAATTATTGACAGCTTGAAAAATAATGTTGCCGCCGGTGATGACGGAATAAAGGCACTGCCGATTAAACATATAGCAGCTCTGCTGAGTCCATTACTATCCGACGTCATAAACAAGATGCTTGTAAGTGGTGACTTTCCTGGCGAACTAAAATTAGCAAAAGTTATTCCTGTATACAAAGGAGGTGGAGCAACAGATATTCATAATTACAGACCAATTTCTCTTCTGCCAATATTCTCAAAAATTTATGAACGCGTGATCAATGATAGATTAACTAGCTTTTTTCTGAAGTATGACATAATAACGAAAGAGCAATATGGCTTTCAGAAACATAAATCAACCGAGCAAGCGCTACTACAGATTAAGGACAAAATTGTAGAAAACATTGAAAACAAACAGCTCACGCTTGGTTTGTTTTTAGATTTTAAAAAAGCCTTCGATACTGTTCAACATGATATCCTACTAAAAAAACTTGAACGATACGGTATAAGAGGAATAGCGCTAAAACTAATAGAAACTTATCTGGAAAATCGTCAGCAGTACGTCTCTATTAACAATATAGCATCTAGTAAATTGAGAATACAGCACGGCGTTCCTCAAGGCTCCATTCTAGGTCCTTTATTATTTCTAGTTTACGTTAATGACATAACGATAATACCAGGCTCACCCGACTTAGTAATGTATGCGGATGACACAAATGTCTTTTTACTGGTGTGACTAAAGAATACTTAGAAAATACTTGCAATGCCTATCTCATTAATTTATCAAATTGGTTACGAGTTAATAGATTGAAGCTAAACACAAGTAAGACAAAATACATAATCTTCAAACCTGTTAGTAACGAGACAACAGCTCTATTAACATTGTATTTGAAAACACCGTTATAGAACAAGTTGCAGACCAAAAGTTTTGGGCGTCTGGTTTGGCGAAGAGCTCACATGGTCCACCCATATAAATAGACTGAAGGCAGAGCTGTCTCGAGTTATTGGTATTATATATAAAATGCAAAATTTGATACCCACTTGGCTTAAAATGACATTGTATTATTCTCTCTTTTATTCTAAGATCAGTTATGGTATGTTGGTTTGGGGTACGACCACTAAATCTAACTACAACAAACTAATCATCCTTCAGAAAAAATTTCTTCGTATTTGCGAAAATTACAGAGGTAATATCAGAAATTTGAGCACTCAACCACTTTTTGTTAAATATAATATATTGAAGGCAGACCAGATATATCACTTTAAATTATTTCAATGGATCTACAGAAACAACCTATATTTGACACAGACACCTCCTTCTAGCGCCTACACATTACGAGACCCGAAACGTAGAATCCCAAGCATACGAACGAATTATGGCAAGCAACGTTTATCGTACATAACTACTAATTATTAAATTCCCCCGGTATTGATGTTAATTTTAGTTCCCCTTTTCCAAAGTTCAAAAAAGACTGCAGAGGAGCTCTGGTTTGCAGTGATATCGCATTTTCATCTATTTAAGGCATGTATATATATTTATATTTATATTTATTTTCAATGAAACGTTACGTATGCAAAACTTTTGTATCCTAATTTTTGGCCCTGTAGCCTGATTTTTGGTTTTGATTTAGCTTGTTTCCGCTTAGTTTGATAAATCCTTGTTTATAAATGTTTAGTAGATATGTAAAAACTGGTGTCTATTTTATCTTTTTTTCCACTTGTGTAGTTGTTTGAGTTGCGTCATTGTATTTATGTGTTTTTCAGATATTTCTAAAATGATTTTTTCTATTGTTTTATTGCGATGGCTGTCTTGTTATCTATTCTCACTGTGACTTGTTTGAAATGTTATTTCCGCTGTATGAACTGCAGGGGGCAGAGGCGTTGTCAGGCATCATGCCTTTATCTCTGCCCCCTCTGCGGATAAATGAAATCCGCAAAACAAATAAAGAAAAAAAAAAAAAAAGGTTGTAGAAAAGATAGAAAAGGGAACTTTGTTTGCTTGTTTGTTGTGCTGGTTTTTGACGACCTTGGTTTCAAAGTGTAGATAGGAGGTTTGCTGAATAAACTTATTAGCTGTGTTTAAGACGTCATCTGACTGACTTCTTTCCCTGTCTCTTCTAATTTTGGTTGTTTCGAGGTTTTTTCACACCCAGTCTCAGGTGTTTTAACATAAGGGTGTCTTTATTGTTTCTTGCCCCCCCCCCCCCCCCCCAACCTCGAATTTAATTTGTATCCTTTGTACGGATTGCGTGCCAGCGAATACTAGGACAATGGGAATAGGAAACTCCGAAGACGCATTCTCGGAACACTCAGATCACGCATTTGTGCCCCCCTCTTCTCACACGCCAAAATGAAGACGGAGGAGTTTTCTTTTTAAACTTTCGTCATCACCATGATCCTCACGAACTGAGACGGGAGCTCGTACCGTCATTTGTGGTCATTAAAGGGACCATGAAATGACCTTTTTTACTTTTGCCAGGTAACTTTTACATTAAACCTTCAACGTTCACTGAATGCCGAACAGGCACCCGTTTCGTCTCAGTTTATTAACTTCTACACAAAAAATTAATGAAATATCGACTTTTTCTTTCTCTCCACTGACCGCAAAACAAGCTGCGGCGTAATTTTGACGG